>CM070567.1:31673420-32142655 GCA_036346405.1 Phyllostachys edulis | reverse complement strand
TGTCAAATTTGGCTTTGCATAAACTAACCATCTGACTCTCCATTGGTAAGTCCTTGCATGAATATTATTGCATCTTTGCTCTCTGTGACTTCTTGAGTACATTCCAAGTACTCATGGCTTAAGCCCTGTGTCCATGATTATGAGGATGACCAAGTGCGAGGCGGTCTGAGACCTCTTGAGGAGGAGTTCTTGACGACTAAGATGCCTAGGGCGTCCTCCACCCGACGACTGTGGTGCTTGTTGGATGGCCTGCGTGTTTTGGTGTTTGAGCCCTAGAGCTCCTTATGCCAGATTGTAAGTCCTCGTTGGTTTTGTAAGCCCTCGGTGGCGGACCTCTTGTTAACAAGCTTGACCATAAGGTCCTATTATATAAAGTTTAATTTATGCCTTCATCTTTGTTTGACCTCGTGGTTGTGGTATTGGCTTGTGTTCTTGTGCGAGCTAGCTCGATTGTCCCGGGACTAGCTCGGATGCAGGCGGGACCACCGGGAGGTCCCACGGACTTTCTTTGGAGGTCTGCGGACCTCTCTTGGTGATGTGCTGGAGGTGCTACTGCGGCGGTGGCGGCCACGACCTCTAGGAGGTCCTCAAGACCTCTGGGAGGTCGATGGCGGACCAAGACCTCCAGGAGGTGCAAGACCTCTGGGAGGTCTGGCAGACCTCCTCGGTAAAGCTCCATGCGGTGCTACCACATCCTTCCGTGGTGACTTGCATGCAAAAAAAAAATGGTCCTCCACCCTCCGGACCTCTTGCGGTACATCACGGGTGGGTCGTCCGGTTGGTATCGAGCCTAGGTGGGTCAGAGGGCGTGGCCATAAGCGAAAAGGTCGATTTAGTTTTTATCCAAAAGTTATTTTCTAAAGCAAGTCAACTTAAAATTTGTTTAGTAGTTCTTTCCTTGTCTTTGGTTCTATCTTGCCCTTATCACCTTAAAATCTTTTCTTGTCTGTTCTACTCTCATCTTAACTCCTCCTTAGTTCCTTTATCTTATCTCTCTTTGGAACCTTGATTTTGAATCTAACTTGACTTCCTTGCCTTTATAACTTCAATAGGGCCAATCTGTAGAAAGGTTAGGATTAGTGGTCCTATTCGAGTCTCGCTTAGCTTGGGTCTTGAAGACCTCTGTTTTGAAGCTTCATTTGCCTCTTTTGGCCTCCTGGCCTTTTGGTTCTCTCTTGGGTTAACCAAGTCACCCCTAATAGCTGCCCTATCTTTATTTCTCTGTATCCTCTTACCCTTTATGCTTTCCTTCTTACCTATTAAACCTTTAGAGTTTTGTCCAGATGGTGCAGACTCGGCGATCCACAAGTCGAGGTGAGCCCCAGCATCAGCTTGCCTCCACCCCCACCTCCTCCAAAGGCAACAACAGACCGGGTTTTAGGCGGTTTATGGCGGCCAAGCTCGATGATGAGCTCTATGATGCAATATGAACAGATTATGGCTCAACAAAGCGGACCACCAATGCTTTACTTGCCATGATGAGTCGTAATAGTCAGCACTCTAGCAGCCACCACCTCCACCCCCACTCACCCTCAATCAAAGTCATGAGTTCATGAAGACACGCCCGGCTACATTCGAGCTCTCCCAGCCTTTAGATCGATGATTGGCTGAGATCAACAGAGAAGAAGCTGGATATTGCTCGCTGTGAAGACAGGGAGAAGGTTTTGTTTGCCTCACATCAACTGGAAGGACCTGCAGCTGAGTGGTGGGACACATTTTGTGCCTCACATGCTGACCCCCAGAGGATCACTTGGGCAGAGTTCTCTGCAGCTTTTCACCACTCCCATGTCCCTGATGGGAAGGTAGAGATGAAAAAGGAAGAGTTTAGAGAGCTCAAGCAAGGCGGCATGTCAGTAAGTGAGTATCTCACTAAGTTCACTCAATTGTCGCGTTATGCTCGCGAAGATGTGGCTACGGATGATGCGCGGCAGAAGCGCTTTAGCGAGGCCTCCATCCCACCTTAAAAGTTCAAGTTGTGAGCAACGATTATCCCGATTTCCAAAGATATGGTGAACAAGGCAATGCTCATTGAGGAATCCCAAGAGAACTCTCTGAGTCCTACAAGAGAAAGGTGCCACCCTCCTGCTCAAGAAAGACCTCCCAGCGCCACAAAGCTTTTGTGCAAGACCAACCAAGCGCTAAGGACCTCTGGACCTTCCAGACCTCTGCTAAGACCTCCTTGGTGTCCTCGCCACACAAGCATCACTTGGCAACACCAAGACAACCCTAACGACCTCCACAAAGCATTGGGATCACACGCTTCAAGTGTCACCAAGTGGGGCATTTTGCTAATCAATGCCCACTAAAGACAGAGCCAACCACCAAGACCTCTACTTGGACCTCCCTCGGCCAAGACCCTCAGTAGAGGACCTCCTCAAGCCGAACCTCCCAAACTTTTGGAAGGGGCGTGTGAACCATGTGGCGGTGGAAGAAGCACGACCTCCTCGGGCGTGGTACTAGGTATGTTCCTAGTAAATTGATGCAGTTGCAGCTTTATTTGACTCTGGAGCTTCCCATTCGTTTATTTCTCGGAGTTTTCTTTGCAAAGCACCGGTTTGAGTTGTTGCTCTTAAGTCTACCTTGTTGGTTCAATCCCGGCTCGAGAACTAAGCACGAACCGGGGTTGTCCACAAGTGAAAATGGTCATAGAAGGAGTAGAATTTCTAGCCAACCTTATCCTTTTGGACACGAGGTCCCTAGATGTGATTTTGGGCATGGATGGCTAGCTAACCACCATGCCATGTTGGATTGTAGTGGCAAAAGTATCTCTTTGACCAGCCCTAGTGGTGCCCTTTGTGAAGTTTTCGCCACCTCGGAGAAACTCCAAGGAGCCCTATCTTGTAGTGCTCAAGTTCAAGTTTTGGAGGATGTCCTGTTGTTAAAGAATTTGTGGATGTGTTCCTGATGAGCTCCTGTGAATGCCCCAGACAGAGACCTTGAGTTTGTCATAAACCTTGTCCTGTGGACCTCCCCCATCTCCAAAAGGCCCTCAGATTGCATGTTGATGATCATGTGGAGTTGAAGCAGTTGGAAGACTTGCGAGCAAGGGTTTTATTAGACCTAGCTCCTCACCTTGGGGAGCCCAGTGATTTTGTGCCTAAAAAGGATGGCACTCAAAGGATGTGTGTGGACTCTGAGCTCTCAATGATGTCACCATCAAGAACAAGTATCCTTTGCCAAGAATTGATGATTTATTTGATCAATTGAAGGGGGTCTTTGTGTTTTCCAAGATAGATTTGAGAACAGGATATCACCAACTTAAGATTAGCAAGGAAGACATCCCTAAGACAGCTTTTTTCAACTAGGTATGGGTTATTTGAATTCACTTTGTTATGTCTTTTGGGCTGACCAATGCCCCCGCCTATTTCATGAATTTGATGAACCGAGTGTTCATGGAGTACCTAGACAAGTTTGTCATTGTCTTTATTGACGACATTCTAGTGTACTCCAAGAGTGAAGAGGAGCATACAAGCCATCTCTTTTCGGTTTTGGAAAAGCCGAGAGCTCATCGACTCTTTGCCAAATTTAGTAAGTGTGAGTTTTGGCTAAAAGAAGTGGTCTTTTGGGGCATGTTTTGTCAAAAGAAGGAGTGTCTCACAACCTAGTAAGGTTCAAGATGTGCTCAATTGGGAACCCCTAGGACCGTGCCTCAAGTTGAAGTTTTCTTGGCATGGCGGTTATTCTGAAAGGTTTATTGAAGGCTTCTCCGGATTGCAAAACCTCTCACTCATTTGTTAAAGAAAGAAAAGAAGTTCCTTTGGACCTCAGTTGTGAACAGAGCTTCCAAGAGCTCAAGAAAAAGTTGACCTCTGCCCAGATTTTGGTTCTTCGGATGTCGGGAAAGATTTGAAGTTTATTGTGATGCGTCAAAGCAAGGACTTGGCTGTGTTCTAATGCAGATGTAAAAAGTGGTAGCTTACGCTTCAAGACAGTTTGAAGCCTCATGAAGCAAACTACCCTACTCATGACCTAGAGTTGGGCTGCTTGTGGTTCATGCCTTAAAATTTGACGCCATTACCTCATTGGTAATAGGTGTGAAATTTACATCGACCACAAAAGCCTAAAGTACATCTTTACACAAGCAGATTTGAATTTGAGGCGAGAGAAGGTGGCTTGAGCTTATTAAGGACTACAATGTGGGAATTCACTACCACCGAGCAAGGCAATGTGGTGGCGGATGCTTTGAGCGTAAAAGTTTATGTCAATACTTTGATGGTTAAGGAGAGCCAACTTGCCTTGTATGAAGAATTCTTGAAGCTTAGACTTGAGTTAGTGGAAGAAGGGTTTTGGCAACTCTTGAAGTGCAACCTACCTTGCAAAAAGCAGATCAAGGCAGCCCAAGATGGAGATGCTAGCATCCAAGAGATTAAGACCAACATAAGAGAAGGGAAGGTGCAAGGTTTTCTATGGATGACCTAGGTGCGGTCTGGTTTGATAAGAGGCTCTGTGTGCCCAATAACACGGAGCTCAAGGGTATAATACTTAAAGAAGCCCATGAAGCTTTGTATTCTATACATCCAGGAGTTACAAAAATGTACCAAGATGTCAAGGAATTGTCCTGGTGGCGAAAATGAAGAAGGAGATAGCAGATTTTGTGGTCAAATGTGACACTTGCCAAAAGGTTAAGCGAAGGCACCAAAGACACGGAGGACTTTTAGTGCCCTTACCCATACCCGAGTGGAAGTGGGAAGAGATCGGCATGGATTTTATTACTGGTTTACCTCGTACCCAAGCTGGTTTTGATTCTATTTGGGTCATAGTGGATAGATTAACAAAAATGGCTCACTTTATTCTGTGAAGACTACTTATTCGGAGACAAGCTAGCGAAATCTACATGGCAAAAGTGGTGTGCCTTCATGGTGTTCCAAAGAAGATAGTCTCGACAGAGGATCTCAATTCACCTCCAAGTTTTGGCAAAAGCTACATGATGCCTTGGGCACCGAGCCTCAACTTTAGTCTGACATACCACCCTCAAGCAGATGGCCAACCGAGAGAGTTAACCAAGTCCTTGAGGACATCTTTGAGAGCTTAGCTCTAGAAAGACAATCTAGTTGGGACAAGATGTTACCATATCTTGAATTTTCCTATAATAACACTACCAGCGAGTCTCCAAATGTCCCTTTTGAAGCTATTTATGGGAGAAAGTGTAGGACTCCTTGTCTTTGACAGAATCGGGTGAAGGCCAAGTTCTTGGCGGACCTGTGAAAAAGCCGAGGATCAAGTGAGATCAATTAGGGAGAAGTTAAAGACGGCCCAAACTAGGCAAAAGAGCTACTGCAGATGTTAGGCGTCGAGACCTAACTTTTGTCCCGGAGACCGAGTCTACCTCAAAGTTTCACCTCTCAAAGGTATCTGGCGGTTCGAGTTAGTGGGAAGCTTGCTCCAAGATTTATTGGACCCTTTCGATCCTTGCAGAAGGGGTGAAGTAGCCTACCGTTGGACCTCCCTCCTCGACTTCTTTGGAGTTCACAATGTGTTCCACGTGTCACGCTTGAAGAAATGCTTGCGAATGCGAGAGGACCAAATGCCTTTAGAAGTGTGGACCTCCAAGAAGAACTCACTTACGAGAGCACCCCATCAAGATTTTGGACATGTCGAGAGAGTTACCAGAGCAAGACCACCAAGGCATGCAAGGTGCAATGGAGCAACCACTCGGCCGAGGCAACATGGGAGCGAGAAGAGGACCTCGGGAAGGAGTTCCCCACCTATTCCCTAGCTCGGCTGAATCTCGGGTCGAGATTCCCTTAAAGGTGAAGGTTTGTAACGTCCCATTTTCTTTTAAGTCCTTGCCAAGTTTTCAAAATAAAAGTAACCATTTGGCTTTATTGAGAATCCAAAGCTTAACTTGAGATTTTTGAATCTGGAGAGTTCAATTGGAATTAATCAAACCTTAACTAAGTCGTTGTTGGTGTTCCTTCTGGTTGTGCCTCTCTGTGGTGTCTTTGCAGCCCTCGGGTTGTGGTGCTCAAGCCTTCTGTGTGCCCCGGTTCGCCTCTTCTCTCTCTCTTAACTTCCCTTGTTGGTTTGAATCTCTTTGAGATCCGCACCACTCTCACATCTCCCTCTGTTTGAAACCTCTCCCTTGCTTGGGGTTTTCTGTCAGGACCCGGCTCGGTTTGTGTTTCAAAACCTCTTTAGCCCCCCAAGCCACGCTTGGTTTTGTTTCTTCAGACCTCCCTTGTTGAGATCTAGCCTTTCGAGACCTCCGCTTGTTGAGATCTAGCCGCTCGAGACCTCCCCTTGTTGAGATCTAGCCGCTCAGACCTCCCTTGTTGAGATCTAGCCGCTCAGACCTCCCCTTGTTGAGATCTAGCCGCTCAGACCTCCCTTGTTGAGATCTAGCCGCTCGAGACCTCCCTTGTTGAGATCTAGCAGCTCGAGACCTCCCTTGTTGAGATCTAGCCGCACCTCCCTTGTTGAGATCGGCCTTTAGGACCTCCTCTCTGGAGATCTTAGCCGTCGAGTGTTCTCCTTTAGTGGGATCCAAGGTTCCGACCTCCTTAGGTCCAAGACCCCTCCTCGGCCCTTCTTTGGTCTTTTGTAAAGACCACCTCCTAACCTTGAATATTCTGTTGGTCGGGACCTCCTGCGCCCTTTGATCTCGGACCGTTGAGGTCCTCCCTTTGAGATCTTGACCGTTAGATCTCCCTTTTGGAGATCTACTCGTCAGGACCTCCCTGCGCCCTTTGATCTGGACCGTTGAGGTCCTCCCCTTTGAGATCTTGACCGTTAGATCTCCCTTTTGGAGATCTACTCGTCGGACCTCCTGCGCCCTTTGATCTCGGACCGTTGAGGTCCTCCCTTGAGATCTTGACCCTTAGATCTCCCTTTGGAGATCTACTCGTCGAGACCTCCTCGCGCCTTTGATCTGGACCGTTGAGGTCCTCCCTTTGAGATCTTGACCGTTAGATCTCCTTTTGGAGATCTACTCGTCGGGACCTCCCTGCGCCCTTTGATCTGGACCGTTGAGGTCCTCCCCTTGAAATCTTGACCCTTAGACCTCCCTTGTGCAGGTCCGAGTGTCAGGGCCTCCTCGTTGTGAGCTTTGAGGACCTCCTGTCCAGGACCTCCCCCTTTGAGTGTCTTGGACCTCTTGCCCAGGACCTCGCGGTGGTCTTTGGCGGGAATGACCCTTTTGCGGTGGGGCCACCTCTTTGACCAGTGGTGCACCCTTTTTGACTGGCCCCACTTGCCAGCCCCTCTTCACCTTGTAATTATTGCTCTTGCCTCAGAACTCTGTGCGCATTTAATAGGTGTCGGGTCACATGAAATGCAGTCACATCTGAGGTACTTTATTTCAATTCTTTTGGGCAAGCCCTGCCCTAGTTATCCCGATTGCCTACACGTCATTGAACCTTTTTCTTGGTACACTCCACCAACTCGGCTATATATAGCCCGGGGAGGCGTGCCTTTGTAATCTTTTTGCTCATTTCTTCCTTCCTGCCTCCTCTTTCGGTTCTTCCTTGCGCAAGACCCTCCCGAGGAGCTCTTTGAGGCGGTGTTAAGCCTCTTGGTTTCCTTTTGGCTGAGTTGGTTTGAGTTCCTTTTTGGTTCTTTTGTTGTTCTCTGGCTTAGTGTGGTTTTGCTTATTTGGTTCTCTTGCTAACGTGTAGATCACGAGTTCGAGGAGATCTTGGACCCGACTCTTCTTTGCAGAAGGCTCTCCACTGCTTGACCAAGGCAAGCCACAGACCTCCTTTTGATCATCTTGAACAAAGCTTTGCAAATGTATTTCGGTTTAAATTATCATGCATGGCTATGTTTATAAGAAAATGGTTTGGGCTATAGTTACTTACCTACTTGCTGTTATGCCTCCTTTATACCTTGTCTCCATCATGTTGTCATGATTCACCTTGTGAGCCTTAGGGTGGATAATTTAGTTGGTGTTCTCTGTTATTTGCCAACATGGGGGCCGAGGGTCTTATATAGCCTCGCTTAGAAAACGTGGTTTGAGCGTATCATGCTTCATCTCTAATAATCTTGACTATTAAGTTATGAAATGTGTGGTTGGTGCCATTGTTGAGCGACTATGGCGGGATGCCTAAGTCTGTCGATCGTGGTGTGAGACCACTTGGTTAAAATTTGTGTGCCAGACTGGGTGGTCTTTTGGCATGGGCTAATACAATTGTTTTGCTAAGGCAAGAAGGCAGGAGTGAGTAGTGGGTCTTTGTGCACATTGGTTTGTGGAAGTCTTGCCTTAGCACAATTAAGGACTTCACTTTGTGTGCAATCGGGCCAATTAGTGCAACCACAAGATCATTTTATGGGAATGGTGCAGGCTGAATAATTAGCAATGAGATGGCTTGGGGCTGTTTTGGTTGGCGTGTGAGGCGCCGGCGCAAGAGGGCACCCCATAACCTGCGGACTTCTAGACCAAAGGGGGATTATAAACCTTAGCGGGCAGCCCTAGTCAGTTCAAAGCTTTGTAAAGGCCTTGCAGCTCTCTAGACTGCTCACCTTAGGAAGTGAGCAAGGGTGACCGAACCCATCCCGCTAGAGAGATCGTGGATTGTGGGTAAAGTTGTACACCTCTGCGAGTTTAAAAGATCTATTCAATAGCCAAGTCCTTGGTCATGGACATGCTCAGGTGAAATGGTGCAAGGGTAGATGTTTCAAAAGCTTGTGCCATTGGACACTTCCGCGAGATGCTTTGGCTTTGCCTCGAAGAGACCTTGGCCGGCTCGGAGGGGTCAAGGTTGGCTCGGGTAGTGGTCGAGGTTGGTTCGGACATCTGGAATGGGTGTTCAGGTGGGTTTTGGGTGAGGACACAGCCCTTTGGTGTGATCGGACCTCCCCAATTTTTGGTTGTGGCCGTGAGTTGGTGCTCACACCACCTTTTATTAAAACATCAAAAGTATTATGTATTATGGTTTTACCTTCTTGCCTTTCAATCTATTAATGCTATTATTGTCAAATTTGGCTTTATGCAAACTAACCATCTGACTCTCCATTGGTAAGTCCTTGCATGAATATTAGTGCATCTTTGCTCTCTGTGACTTCTTGAGTACATTCCAAGTACTCATGGCTTAAGCCTTGTGTCAAAGCAGATTATGAGGATGACCAAGTGCGAGGCGGTCTGGACCTCTTCGAGGAGGAGTTCTTGACGACTAAGATGCCTAGGGCGTCCTCCACCCGACGACTGTGGTGCTTGTTGGATGGCTTGCGTGTTTTGGTGTTTGAGCCCTAGAGCTCCTTATCGCCAGCTTGTAAGTCCTCGTTGGTTTTGTAAGCCCTCGATGGCGAGACCTCTTGTTAACAAGCTTGACCATAAGGTCCTATTATATAAAGTTTAATTTATGCGCTTCATCTTTGTTTGACCTCGTGGTTGTGATATTGGCTTGTGTTCTTGTGCGAGCTAGCTCGATTGTCTGGGACTAGCTCGGATGCAGGCGGGACCACCAGGAGGTCCCACGGACTTAGCTCGGGAGGTCCCGCCGACCTCTCTTGGTGATGTGCTGGAGGTGCTACTGAGGCGGTGGCGGCCACGACCTCCGGGAGGTCCTCAAGACCTCTGGGAGGTCGATGAGACCAAGACCTCCAGAGGTCCGCAAGACCTCTGGGAGGTCTGGCAACCTCCTCGGTAAAGCTCCATGCGGTGCTACCACATCCTTCCGTGGTGACTTCGCAGCGCAAAAAAAAAAAAAAAATGGTCCTCCCGGACCTCTTGCGGTACATCACGGGGTGGGTCGTCACAATTAGTTAAGTATCTAATGTGCATTTATGAAATTTTGGACCTTTTTAAAACTTTTTGCTGCAAAGCAAATAGGTTACAACCTGGTTTTTCAAAACCTAGAAATAAAAATTTTCAAACAAAATAAAAATTTGTCAAGAGCTTGAAAACTTCGAGTTCGAGTAGGGTATAAAACCCTATGTAGAAAATCCTTGATTTTGAAGACTAGATTGAAACCTAGTAATCCAATACTCCTTCTCTATTTCCAACTTGAAAATATATTTTCTATAGCTCAGAAATACAAACTGATTTCTATTTCGGAAATATGGTATACCCATAGCTGGGAATAATGTATTTGGATCTTATGTGCTATGTTATACATGTTTAAATTTTGCTGGAATTCTTGGAGGATGTTTGGTTCTCATTTGAATTGCATGTTCGAATTTGAGTTGAAATTTAAAATACAAACAAACCTTGAGCAGTGCCTGGAAATAAATTTCCTAGGTTCTGGAACACTTTATCAACTCACCTTTAAAAAGTCACAATTTTTAGATGTTTAATTACTATTTTAAGTAACCAGTCAATCTAAGAAAATCGAAAGTCAAACATCAAGAACATGCACTTAAAATAATGTTGGGGGAAAATTTACTTTAAGTAAAACCATAGAAAATTTACAGAATAGTATGCTTTATATTTTCAGCCTTCCCTAAAAATTTCATATTTTTTGGAGCTATTTTGCTCTATCTAATTAGTACCTAAACACCTCTGCCAATTTATAAAAATCCCTCTAACTTCGTTCTTGTTCCTCATACACGCTTTCTTTGTCGCCTGGTTTTCTTCCCCTCTACGCCCGTGGTTTCATTCTTTTACCCCAGGCCATTCCTTCTCAGATCCCATTGCCCCCATGCCTGTTCTCCCATTCCCCTTTTCTTCCTCACTGAGCACCAAGGCCGCCGTCTTCACCCATTCCCCTTCTAACCCCATGAAGCCTTGGTCCCCTCGATGGCACCGCCGGCATCTCCTCCTGCGCCTCCTCCTCCATGGATCCGCCGACCACTTCTCTCTCCCCACGGCGCCATCCCGGCTCGCCTCCTTTCCCCTCGGTCCGCCACCGCCATAGCCATCGCCACCTCACGCCCCGCCTCGGCCACAGCAAGCCCTCCTCCGCACCGCCCGGCCCGGCTCCTCCCTTCTCTCCCCCAGATCTGGCCATGGAGCCGCCGCCCCCAGCTCCTCCCCACCCGGCGCTCCCTATCCGGCAACTCCTCCCTGCCACCCAGCCCGGCCACATCCATCACCGCCTGGCCCGGATCCACCGCCATCTCCCAGATCCGGCCCACCTCCTCCTCCATGGGGCAGCCGCCGCCTCTCCCTCCCCCCAGCTGGCCGCCTCCACCGAGCCGCCTCACCCGTCGGCCGGCCACCTCCCGCCTGGCTCGTGCACCACCGCCTCCTCCCGGCCTTGCTTCTTTCGCCCTCCCGGCCCGGCCGGACTGTCTCCACCGCCCGCTCATCCTCGGCAAGCCGACCGCCCTCGCTGCCTTCGCGCTCCAGATCCGTCATCGGCCCACTGCTCCATGCCGGATTCGCTCCGTTCGTTCCCACACGAGCTGCGCATCACCGCCTTGACACGCTTCGTGGCCTTCAGGCGCCCGCGTGTCGTCACCGCCATCGGCGTCCGCGAGCCACTTCGGTTTCCTCCTTGCCTACTGTGTGTTTGTGAATATGCCTCAAAGAAGCTCTTTGTTTCTCTACAGGTCCGGCCGCTGCTCACCTTGGTCGCGCCGCCTCAGTGCAGCCCAAGCCGCTCCCTCGCTGGTGATGATCACCACCCTTGGGTGCCGGCAGTTGTCCTTGTGTTGTCCCCGTGAGCTCCTCCCTCTCCCACTGAACTGAAGAACAACTTGAGGATTAGCTATTAGCTAAGTATGGCTATGAACTAAATGATCACTCATGTATAGTTGACGAATGAATGATTGATTTAGTGAAAACTTTAGTTGTCAAAATAACAATCTCTTGAATGAACTGGAGAACAAAGAATAGATAGTATTGTAAATGGTTGTTTTGTCAGTAAAGCTCAATTGCATAACCCACTGTCTTTTGCTTTCAAGTGTGAAAATGTCTGTTGAATCCCTTATTGAGTTAACAGAAACTGAATTCTGAGATTGTGTAGAAGTTTAGTTATCAACTGTTCACTTCTGACAATTTCACTTGGAAGGTAGAATGATTAGAAAAGTTGATTAGAAGGAATTTCAAAATGTCTGTAAGACCCCATTGTTATTCAAGTCACCTGCTGCTAACAATTTCTATGAAAGTCAATTAGATCACTCATGCTTGTACTTAGCAAATTGAAAATTTAATTAAGGAGAAGTTCAGTTGGCAGTTTCTTTTCCTTGAAGAGTGTCCTGTTGTAGGTTGGTTTGTCCAGATAGGGAGGATTAGTTCTTAAATGCTGTGTCTTGATGTTAAATCACTCAAATGGTTTAACCAATTTGAAAGTTGAAATCTGAAAGGAATTACCTAGTAACACCTTAATTTAGAAAGATGTCCTTTTTGTAGGTTGCTTACACAGTTGAGATAATATGAACACAATCAGTTTTGTCAATAGGTTTTTGACCTTGTTAGTGGAGTATCAATGTGCTAATAGTTGTGTTGCTAGTGGGCTAACAGCATGGCCAATTCTAATAGTTATAATTTATCTTATTTCCCTTAGTCATTTAGTAATTATCTAACAGCAGCAAGTTCTGTGAAAACTTATATAAACCTAAAAACAGATCTATACAATCATCAAGGGCAGTAAGTAGCCTTTAGCATCTAATCAATAAGAGTAAAAATGAATCTTGAGTCAAGAACTGAGTTATTGGTTAATTAATCAGCGATAGACCTTATGCTCTAGTCTCAATGGTAAAAGTTTCTTAACCAATTCTTTTTAACTCCAAATGAAGTAAACCCAATTTTGCTGTTCTTAGAATGCCATGCTCTACCTACCATAAAAATTTTGTGTTCAAAAACATTCTGGAAAATTGTGCGATGAACAGTACCCGAAAACAATTTAATTTGAATATTTCCAGCCGAATGAAATTGTTTTAACCATAACTTTTGTATACTTTATCCAAATTGAATGATTCTTGTTTCTAAATTCATCTAAAATCATGCTCTTCCTACTGTGAATTTTTCATGAGTTTTGGATGACTTTGAATTCTTGAGTATTCTTGGTGTTATTCGTTCTTATTTGTTCTTCTCGATTCTTTCGGTAGGTTCCGACGATTATATTAAGTACGAGAGTGACCCTCTGCAGCATAATGAGCATCTCTAGCAAGGCAAAGGCAAGCAGTTTGATCATTTCCATTATTGTCCCATTACTTTAAAGTCTATTACTTTGTTTAACTTGTATGTATGCATGCTTTTGTGTCAAAGTATTTTATCGTTTAGAGGTAGCTATTCCTATTGCATAGTTGCCCTTAAATTGTTATCCCCTGCCACAAACCATAGGGTAATAATATCGCTGGTCAATTAGAGCCCGGTGATTTTATTATGCTCTTTTTATCTTTCCGGTGTCATGCTTAGCAATGCTTAGATAACGGTAGAAATGGGCGGTTGTCGACATTATGTCGATGGCCTTGATCACACAAAAATTATTATTCCATTATATTCTCCTTGTGCCTTGTTACTTTGTAAATGAATAAAAATGAAAACCAAACTGTTTGACTTGGGCACAATGAATGTTGGTGTGATCTGTTGGGTGTGAACGGAATGGTGCCTAAGTCCCTGTGAGACCCCGACGTTTATTAGGCTCATAATACTTAGTCATCCAATTGACCCTAGTATTATCAACCAAATAAACCCAGTCTCGAGAGATGTATACTCCCCAGAATGCAGTATACATACCTCACAACAAAAGAATGTATCAATTCCATACAACACATAGTACATAAGCACTAAACCAGAAGTTAATATTAATAAGGAAAAGCTATTACAAAAGAGGGGCCCTTAGGCCAAATAGCAACAATTCTACAAAGATAACAGCGGAAGCAAAAGTGCCATAAAGATGGCTATACACAAAGCCAATCAGTGTGCCTTAACCCCTAGGCATCTGACCGGACCGCCAAGCTAGTCGTCGAAGAAACTGCAACACGTAGCACAAAAGAGAGGCTCTTGGAGCTCTCCTTCTTTCTCTGCAACAAAAGCCACAAAAATTGCCACAACCACGGGCAGATGAGTACATAAAGTACTCCGCAAGACTTACGTGTGAGATAACAGAACTATAAATAGCTACATGCAAGCTTTATTTAAGTGGATGAGGCTTTGGACTCATTTTAGCATAAAGCAAGTTTCATTTGCAATAACATAATAGATTGAAGGCAATTTGGCAAAGCATTTTTAAATGTTGAAGTAACAACGAGATAATAACATAGTAACAACAACAAGATCAATCCTGGAAGTGACTAACCCAAGTCACCACAACAATAGCATGAACTCCCCGTTCATACCAACCATGTCAAGTTTTAATTAAAGGTTGTAGTCTAGTTCTCACGGCGTTTCCAAGCGTGTCCATAACCTAGGGCGAGGCTATTGAATAGTTTTATCCCTGCGGGGTGTACCAATGTACCCACACGTCGAGACCGCCTTTCCTTTAAGCACACTACTGGTAGGTGTGCCGCACGCAGCTAAGTCCTCTGAGACATTTCCAATGGACAATGCTAATTACAGTCGCACAACCCACGGGAGAAAGAGACATCACACAACCTTCCCGGAAGCTAATGCTCCCTCCCACATCACACACACATTTTATCTTTTAAAACACACCAACCGAGCGACCCCAATTAACACCGCCCAAAGTACTTAGTCAAGAGGGTTCCATATGCCCCTCGTGTGGTTAGCACATAAAATTGCTCGAACAGTGGCGCAAGTAACTCGGTCCTTAATGACTCGAGCATACTACCACATTCCAAAAACCACACCATCCATCCAATATGCCCAAGTCTAAATCAATCTTTTATTTTCAGTTTTGATTTTACAAATTAATCAAAGCACAAGTGCTGGACATATAGGAGTAATAATCAGTTTTGAGTGATCAAGACCATCGACTAAGTCGATGATGGCCCATTACTACCGATAACTAAGCATGTCTAAGCAATTTACATCGAAACTACTAAGTGATAAGAGCTCATCCAACGAGCTCCCACCACAGAAAATAACCTAGGCTCATGGTAGTAGAGGATAAACAATTCCTCAGATTATGCAACTATAGGCTTTCTAGCGACATTTAACACAAAGTAGCATGCATACATAGAAGTAAAACAATATATTAAGCTTTAAAGTAATGGGACAATGATAGAAATGATCAAACTGCTTGCCTTGTTGCTGGACAAGTTGTGGCAGAGGGTCGCTCTCGGGATCACCACAAATGTCGAAACCTAACGGAAAAGCGAAAAGAACCGATAAAACGACGAAAAACCAAAAAAGACGCAACAGAGAAACTTCTCCAAAGCTATGAAAATTTTACAGCAGCAAGACAATGATTTATCATGAATTTAGCAACAAGAACCAATTGATTTGGATTCTTAATGCAAAAGATATGATGAAATCAATTCTGCTCAGCCTATTAATTAGAAATATGTTACTGTTCATCGCAAAATTTTCTAGAATAGAAGTGAAGCTGAAATTTTTACTGTAAAACCAGCACCTCATGAGATGAATAACACAATTGAGTTCATCTCATTTGGAGCTATATTGCACTCTCTACAAATTTTCAAAAACAAGAACTTGAACAAAATTATAATGCACAAGTCCTCATTTTCCTAACAGCAACATGCTCAAAACTAATTTTCACAGTGAGTTCATTAATAGAGGAAACCAACAAAGTTGGTCTCACCCAAAAATAAACTATAGAGCATTAGTTATGCATTTTACAAGTTAAGCATTGATTTAAGTGTATATTTTAAAGTTGGTTTTAAAATCTAATGGCAAACTGTGCTCTGGAGTTGAACTCAACTTACAATCATTTTTGGATTAAAGTCAAGTCCAAGACAGAGCCAACACAATTTGAATGACCTCAAAAGGATTTAAAATGAGAAAGATATGGAATTCTAAAGTTTATACCTTATTTCAGTTTAACTAAGACCTCACTGGAATTTCTAAAACTCACAAGGGTATGGGAGGACGTGAGCCACAGATCTCAGATCCAACGGCTCAAGACCTCCCAGGAGAACATCACACACACGCACGTGAAGTCCAGAGGTCCTGGACCTCCTAGCAACGCACATGCGAGAGGTGAGGGAGGTCGGGGCCGTGATCTGAAATCAGCGGACCACAACATGGAAAGGAGGTCCGGAGCGGACCCAGATCTAAAGGGAGGTCCTCAGCGGTTGAGATCTTCCAAAGGAAGGTCAAACTATCAAGATCTCCCCGAGGAAAATCTACATCGTCGAGGACCTTACGGGGAGGTCTGGGCCAGTCGAGATGTTCAAGGGAGCTCCTTGATGGTCCAGATCGTCCGAGGAGGACCTTGGCGGTCAAGATCTACCCGGGAGGTCATGAGCAGTGAGATGGCTCGGAGAGGTCCTAAGCGGAGGTCCTAACGTCCACAGACCTCCGAGGAGGTGCAGGCCGGCCACGATGCGCAAGGGAGGTCTTGGGCGCTCCGATCTCCTCGGAGGAGATCTGGGCGTCCCTGACCAGCCTTAACTTCGCGCCGCACTTGGACATGAATAAATCTGCTACTGGACATCAAGGAGGTCCGCTGGAGGTCTTAAATGCACGCATTAAAGGGTGGATTTAAAGGCGGTTAAAACGCCCATGATTACAATGATTGGAACACATGATTAGCGCATTAAACATGGAGGATTTACGTCCTAAAAGCGACAACAGACGCTGCCGTTGTGTCCGACAAAACCAGCGCAAAGATGTGGTCATCGCCGGCGATGTAGACCTCGCCGGCGAGATCAATAATACCGTTGGGTCGCAATAACCATGTGCACCCAAAGGACCTCCTCTCAGCGGCGGCGGCTTTGAGCGCCGACGAGCGGAGAGGGCAAATTGACCACCTGACCAAAAGCAAAAAGCAAAAATGAAGCTCCGCGCAACATTCAAGCTGGTGCCAAAACTTAAGCTCCGCGACATTCATTCATCTTGGTGCCAGCACTAAAGGACTAACAGGAGGTACAGGAGGTCCTAAGGTCTTTGGGAGGTCGTGGAGGTGATGGCCGGAGTTGGGGAAGACAATGAAGCTTGACTCACGGCACCGGCTCAAGCTCGGCTTTGTCCACCTCTGAAAAATGCCCAAACAAAATAAGTTAGGGTTATTCCAGGAGGTTTGGGGAGCAAGAGTGAGCAAGGTTTGAAAGAGGAGCCACTTGGAACTCTGAGCTCTGAGAAGCTCAAGGACTTCAACAATGGCGGCCACTAGAGAGGAGGTGAGTGAGTTAGGAGCTCGGCCAAACATTGGTATGACAGGCTCCAAGTGTGTAAAGGAAGCCAGCAGGGGAGCTCAGTGGACACTTATAGCTGAGGTGAAGGTTATGAGTGGGGCTAAGCTCCATGGTGAGCTTAGCCCACGGGTTGGTCCATGGGGTGGACATGACATAAAGTTGACAAGGGGGCGGTGTCTTGACTGAAAGGCGGAAAAGTGACTGCATTAAATCTTGGTCGACAAAAGAGCATTAAAGGTGCACAGGCTGCGGCGCAAGCATTAACTCCACCGCTCGAGCACGCATGCGCGCCAGAGGAAGGAGAAGAACAGGGAGGTCTTGGTGACCGTTGGATAAGACACAGGAGGTCCTAACCATCGGATCTTATTTTGAACCGTTATGTTTTAAGTGGTGGGAGGAGGTCCCAGCCACACGATCAAGATGGGGAGGTCGTGGCCCTCCGATTTCATGTCATCGCAGCATACGTGAGGAAAAGGGACAGAGGTCCAAAGCGTTGGATCTCCATCCAGCAGTCGGACCTCCGGTGAGGACTTAACGCACGCGATCAAAAGGACATGAGGGGAGGTCATGGCCTTTGGATTTAAATCCATGGGCACACAATGACCGGGAGGTGCGATATGATGCGCATAGCAGCAAGGGAGGTCGGGACCGTTAGATTTAGATCTAAGGGTTCCGATCAAAAGAGGTGGAGGTCTGAGCTTGCGCAGCAAGGGAGGTCGGGGCCTTTAGATTTAGATCTAAGACTCACGATCTCACGTGTCTTTGGGAGGTCTGTGCGCATGAGACAAAAGGAGGTCGTGACCGTAGATTTTAATCTAACGGTGCACAACAAAAGATGGGGAGGTTGTGAGTGCTTGATAGCAGGGAGGTCGTGAGTGTTGGATTTGATCCAATGGCTACGACCTTGGTTAGAATGGGAGGTTTGTTTAGTTTAGGTTGAGAGGAGGAGGTCGAGGCCATGGATCTTGGATCCAAGGGCTATGACCTCACGTGAAATGGGAGGACTGACCGAGTATGTTGAGGAGGAGGTCGTGGGCTGTTGGATTTGATCCAGCGGCTCGACCTCAACAAATGGGATGACCTCATGCGATGGTTTAACAACTCGAGGAGGTCTTTGAGGTTTAACACGGGAGGTCATGACCGTGGATCTTTGATCCAACGGCAATGACCTCATGAGGTGGGAAGGTCTTTACGGTGTTGACGCGGAGGAGGTCGTGGGCTGTTGGATGTAAATCCAGCAGGCTGCATTTGATCAAATGGAGATGAGGTCTGTTGAGGTGCGGACATGGTTGGGCTGGACCAACTTTGAATATAGCTAGCCCAAGGAGCAGTGTAGGCTTTTAAATTTAGTTTTTAACAGCTGAAACTTAGCAGAATTATTTGAGATAGCAAATGAACTCCAAATTTAATGAAATTTTAACTGGAGCTTGCTGATAATGAGATCAACCTTGCATAAAATTTCCAGAGGTTATTATGCAATGCATTTTTCTCAGGAAATTCATGAAGGTTGTTTAAAGGATTGTTTTGCCTCCAAAATTATCAACAAGTGTTATAACTCATGATATTTTTCAGAGGGTCCCATATCAGTTTTTGGGACCAAGGAAAATATATTCCAAATGTTTGGCACAAGATTTAAGATAATTGGAAAAAGAATTTGATTTTTGGTCAACAAGAGCTTTGTGTTTTGGATTACACAACTCTTGGACAAAAATTACATAAGATTTTAGGGTTTTTCAAGATGTGAGAAAAAGTTTTAATTTCTACACATACAATTATACTTGATTAACCCTAATTATACATTTGGGATGTTACAAAATCTCTCCCCTTACAGAAATCTCGTCCGAGATTTGGCTCACTCGTAAAGAAAGATGGATAGTCCGCCGCAGACGATCTTCTCTTTCCCAAGTAGCCTCATCCTCGGAATGGTTTGACCACTGAACTTTAAGGAACTTGATGGTCTTATTCCTTGTCCTTCGTTCGGACTCATCGAGTCTGTGAGCAGGTGCTCGCGATAGGTCAAATCGGGTTGGACATCGAGAGTTTCAATGGAGCTTCCTCGGTTGGAACACGGAGGCACTTCTTAAGCCGGGACACATGGAAAACATCATGTACCCCTCAAGTGCAGTAGCAACTCCAACTTATAGGCAACAGCTCCTTCTTCTCGATAACGCGGTAGGGACCGACATATCGAGGAGCCAACTTGCCCTTGGCGCGAAACGTTGATGGCCCTTCAAAGGAGAGACTTTGAGATAAACAAAGTCATTAGGCTCAAAAGCGTAACTCACGTCGACGGCGGTCCGCATAGCTCTTTTGCTGGATTGAGCTGTGCATAGCAGCTCCGAATAAAATTTGGACTTGGCGCTCGGCCTCATTGATTGAGTCCGGGCCAAAGAGAGGTCTCTCACCGGTCTCGACCAGTTCAACGGGTCCTACACTTTCTCCGTATAAGGCCTCAAATGGTGCCATCTGAGACCGGCCTTTGAAAATTGTTGTTATAAGAAAACTTCGTGAATGGTAAGCATTTCTCCCAATGCTTCCCATAGGAAAGGACACAAGCACGAAGCATGTCTTCCAAAACTTGGTTGACCCTCTCGGTCGACCATCGGTTTGGGGATGATATGCCGTGCTAAAATAAACGGGTTCCCATGGCCTCTTGCAAACTATGCCAAAAGCGAGAGGTGAAAAGAGAACCACGATCCGAGCGATCGTCTTGGGCACACCGTGCAAGCACACGATCACGAGAGACATAGAGGTCGGCCAATTGACCAACAGAGATCTTAGCCTTGACAGCAAGAAATGCGCTACTTTAGACAACCGATCAATGACAACCCAAATGGAATCTTTCCCTTTGGGGTTCGGGTAGACCGGTGATAAAGTCCATTCCGAAGCGGAATCCACTTCCATTCCCGCGCGAGCAAAGGTGAAGCAATCTGCTGACGCCGATGCTCGGCCTTGACCACGGCGACATCGTCGCACTTTCGACAACGAACCGCAATCTCCCTCTTCATTCGGGTCCACCAAAATCTCTGGCGGAGATCTTGATACAACTTTGTGGCCGGGATGAATGGATAAAAGCGAATCATGGGCTTCATGGAGGATTAAATTCCGCAACTCCATGTCCTTTGGAACCACAAGGCGTTGCCGAACCTTCTGACGCCATGCTCATCCTCGAGAAAGCACTTGGTCGTTCCGTTCTTGACATTTGCCTTAATGTGGCTCACTCCAACATCCATTGCTGGCGGACTTGATCCGATCCACCAAGGTTGGTTGCACAACCATGGCAGCGAGAGATCCATGCTCAACTATCTCCAAGTTGAGGCAATTGGAATGCCTCGAGAAGAGAGGCGAATGCTCCTTGGACAACAAGGCATGGCAATGCGCTGCGACTAAGCGCATCGGCAGCGACATTAGCCTTGCCGGATGGTAGTGTATACCCATGTCATAATCCTTGATCAATTCCAACCATCTCCTTTGCACGAGGTTCGGTCGGGTTGGGTGAACAAGTACTTGAGGCTTTTGTGATCCGAATACACTTCTAGCGATTCTGGATTAGGTAATGTCGCCAAATCTTAAGTGCATGAATCACAAGTGACCAACTCCAAATCATGAGTAGGGTAGTTGAGTTCATGAGGTCTCAATTGCCTTGATGCATAGGCCACTACCTTGCCTTCTTGCATAAGGACACAACCGAGGCCTCGGCGAAGCATCGCAAAAGATATCGAAGCCGATGGATATCGGGAAGAACAAGAGCGGAGGCGGTGGTCAAAGCGCTTTTTGAGTATTGGAAACTTTCCTCACACCCAGCGGACCACACGAACTTCTTGTCCTTCTTGAGCAACTCGTCATCGGCCAGCGATCTTGGAGAAGTTCTCGATAAAGCGGCGATAATATCCGCTAAACCAAGAAAACTCCGCGCCGGTGACCGAAGTGGGCGGACTCCATGAAAGAACATCGGTGACCTTGCTAGGATCAGCACTCGCCTCCGCTGAAAGAATATGGCCTAAGAAGGCCACTTCCTTCAACGAGAATCGCGACTTGCTGAACTTCGCGTCTGGTGGTGCTCACGTAACTGCCTAACACAAGCTTGAGATGCTCGGCATGATCCTCATCGTTCTTGGAATAGATAAGAATATCATCGATGAAGACCACGACAAACTTATCCAAATACTCCATGAATACCGAATTCATGAGGTTCATGAACAAAGGCGAGAGCATTGGTTAAGCGAATGACATGATAGTGTACTCATACAAGCCGTGGCGAGTAGAAACGCCGTCTTTGGAATATCCTCGGTCGAATCCGAACTCGATGATATCCCACTCTCGAATCAATCTTGGAAAACTTCGAGCTCCGGTTAATTGATCGAAGAGATCGTCGATCTTGGGCAAAGGATACTTGTTCTTTACATCACTTCATTAAGTGGGCGGTAATCAACGCTTATCGTAAAATACCGCCCTTCTTCTTTACGAAGATTCTTTGGACAACCCCACGGAGATGAGCTAGGCGAATGAAACCCTTCTCTTGCAGCTCACTTAATCGCTTCTTCAATTCTACCAATTCGTTCGGTGGCATCCGATAAGGCCTCTTTGAGATAGGAGGCGGTACCAGAGCCAACTCAATGACAAACTCGAGGTCTCGAGCGGGTGGCATCCTGGAAGATCAGCGGAAAGACATCAACAAAGTCACCAACTGTTGAGACTTCGCTAATATCTAGAGCGGGCTTCGCTTCAAGCGCGAAGAGATCTTGGATCTAGCGACTTCGTGGCGAACACCTTTCATGGAGGGACTAGATAGAGATGAGCTTCTAAGCGCAATCGATTTGCCCCATGTCTTTGGGACAACCAATCCATGCCAAGAATCACATCAAGACTCATTGAATGGAGAAGGATAAGGTTTGCTAAGAAACCTCGCCTTCGATCTCGATAGGGACATCCTACACTCAGTTCGGCTCTCAACTCCGAACCAGAGAGCGAATGAGTAAGCGGGATCGACAATGGAGAGAAAAGCTCTCCATAGCAACAAAAGACTTCGAAACAAAGGAATGAGATGCTCTGAATCAAACAAAACGATGGCGGGATGAGAGTTAACGAAAAGTGTACCTAGCACGGCGTCGGGTGCCTCTGAGCCTCCTCTGTGGTGATGGCGTTGACGCGACCACTACCCACGCCTTGGGTAGCGGGACGATCTTGGGTCTGGTGCACCACCTCTGGCCGCGTCCTCCATTAGGGCGAGGGTCGCTCTGTCTTCTTAGGGCATTGGTTAGCATAATGCCCTTACAGTTACATGAGAAACATGTGACCCGGCGGCCGAGTTGCGGGGCCGCTCTGTGACTTCGCGGTGCGTGGTGAGACACGGCTGCGAAGGGCGAAACGAGGCGGTGACCTCGGGGCGCCAAGAGTGAGAGTGGTACCCCAGGCTGCCCGGCGGGGGCGGAGGAACTGCCTGGATGACTTATGGGCCTCCCACTTGCGCTTGCGAGTCCATAAGCTCTCGAGCCGCATGCTCGGTGACAATGGCCTTGTCGACCAAGGTCTGAAAATCAGAAAGTCGACAATGGATAGCTTGTCCTTGACTCCTCGGACAAGCCACGCTGAACTTGGCACCTTAGCCATATCGGTGGCCACATCCTCGGGGAGCATAACGAGCTAGATGGTTGAACTCAGTAGACATACTCCATGGTGAGCCACGCCCTTGCTTGGCGCAGAAACTCCCTTCTTGATCTCCATCAAGCCGGCGAGGATATGAGCCCGACGGAAAGCGATCTGAAACTCCTCCCAAAAACGGTATGGTCTGCGGGCTGCATGGCGAAAGCTCTCCCACCATGACAACGCTGCACCTTCGTAGTGCGATGCGATGCAACAGCGCCTTCTCGTGCTCACAGCACTGCGCGATCTGGCTTCGCTCCACAAGACAAAGCCAATCGTCCGCATCAAAGGTCCTCGGACCGGGAAAAGGTAGGGGCTGAGTCGAAGAAACTCCGCGAGTCCTCCACGCGGTGATGGGCATTCACGCCCGGATCACGAAGCTCCGGTAAGTCAGGTGGTGTTGCGCGATGGCGTCGATAGAACTCTCCGGTCATCCAGCGGTTGCGCTCAATCTGAAGAAGAACCTCGGCCATGGTCGGAGGAGGAGGAAGCTCCTCGTCCGGACCAGTGGCCAACCTTAGCCGCTTCTGAGTCGTCCGGCCATCTGTTACAAGGAATTTTGGTTAGCAACTAGACCCAAAAACAAAGCCTTAAAAAAAGCAAAAGCGATCGACTAGGGAATGGAATATCACCCCAAGCGAAAGCCAAAGTCAGCGGTTATTTAAACTTTAAAAAGCTTCTAAAAGACTCTACAAACAGCCAAGAAACCCCAAGCATAAGGCTCAACTTCTCAACTCAACTAACCCGTATTGAATGAGCGAGTAATTGGTCGAGAAGATCAAAAATCAGATTGTAGGGTGAGAGCTAATGCTACTAAAGAGCAAGGTTAAATCAGCGAAATAAGTGTTAGATACTTAGCTAACTAGTATCACATCTTACCCTTTTATTCCCACAAGTTTTAGTTGATTAACCTCTCATTATCTATCCTAATTAGAAACCTTTGAGACTGCTGTCCGGAAATTTGATGCTTGCTGTCCGGTTTAGCATCCAAGCTCCTTGTCGAATCACCGACTCGAACTTCAAAACCTTGTAGTGGGCAGCTCACACTTCAATTTGCCAATCTCATTGGTTCTCCCAAAAACCAGTGTTAATCGATAACAACTATTTTGTAGAAGGAAGAGAGAAAACAACTTTCAAAACTCAAATTAGAGTGAGGTGAGAAGAAAGCTAAGATAGGTAAGGAATAAAATCCGAGAATTTTACCTAAGCTTTCAAAACTCATTTCATGCTTTGAAAATAGGTTTTCAAAATATCCTAAGGGCGACCAAGCTTGCGTTACTACGGTCATAACGGCTCGATACCAACTTTTGTGAGACCAGGCGTTTATTAGGCTCATAATACTTAGTCATCCAATTGACCTAGTATTATCAACCAAATAAACCAGGTCTCGAGATGTATACTCCCGAATGCGGTATACATACCTCACAACAAAAGAATGTATCAATTCCATACAACACATAGTACATAAGCACTAAACCGAAGTTAATATTAATAAGGAAAAGCTATTACAAAGAGGGCCCTTAGGCCAAATAGCAACAATTCTACAAAGATAACAGTGAAAGCAAAAGTGCCATAAAGATGGCTATACACAAAACCAATCGGTGTGCCTTAACCCTAGGCATCGTGACCGACCGCCAAGCTAGTCGTCGAAGAAAGCGCAACACGTAGCACAAAAGAGAGGCTCTTGGAGCTCTCCTTCTTTCTCTGCAACAAAAGCCACAAAAATTGCCACAACCACGGGCGGATGAGTACATAAAGTACTCCATAAGACTTACGTGTGAGATAACGAGAACTATAAATAGCTACATGCAAGCTTTATTTAAGTGGATGAGGCTTTGGACTCATTTTAGCATAAAGCAAGTTTCATTTGCAATAACATAATAGATTGAAGGCAATTTGGCAAAGCATTTTTAAATGTTGAAGTAACAACGAGATAATAACATAGTAACAACAACAAGATCAATCCTGGAAGTGACTAACCCAAGTCACCACAACAATAGCATGAACTCCCCGTTCATACCAACCATGTCAAGTTTTAATTAAAGGTTGTAGTCTAGTTCTCACGGGGCGTTTCCGAGCGTGTCCATAACCTAGGGCGAGGCTATTGAATAGTTTTATCCTGCAGGGTGTACCAATGTACCCACACGTCGGACCGCCTTTCCTTTAAGCACACTACCTTAGGTGTGCAAGCAGCTAAGTCCTCTGAGACATTTCCAATGGACAATGCTAATTCAGTCGCACAACCCACGGGAGAAAGAGACATCACACAACCTTCAGGAAGCTAATGCTCCTCCCACATCACACACACATTTTATCTTTTAAAACACACCAACCGAGCGACCCCAATTAACACCGCCCAAAGTACTTAGTCAAGAGGGTTCCATATGCCCCTCGTGTGGTTAGCACATAAAATTGCTCGAGCAGTGGCGCAAGTAACTCGGTCCTTAATGACTCAGGCATACTACCACATTCCAAAAACCACACCATCCATCCAATATGCCCAAGTCTAAATCAATCCTTTATTTTCAGTTTTTGATTTTACAAATTAATCAAAGCACAAGTGCTGGACATATAGGAGTAATAATCAGTTTTGAGTGATCAAGACCATCGACTAAGTCGATGATCGCCCATTACTACCGATAACTAAGCATGTCTAAGCAATTTACATCGAAACTACTAAGTGATAAGAGCTCATCCAACGAGCTCCCACCACAGCAAATAACCTAGGCTCATGGTAGTAGAGGATAAACAATTCCTACAGATTATGCAACTATAGGCTTTCTAGCGACATTTAACACAAAGTAGCATGCATACATAGAAGTAAAACAATATATTAAGCTTTAAAGTAATGGGACAATGATAGAAATGATCAAACTGCTTGCCTTGTTGCTGGACAAGTTGTGGCAGAGGGTCGCTCTCGGGATCACCACAAATGTCGAAACCTAACGGAAAAGCGAGAAAGAACCGATAAGAACGACGAAAAACCAAAAAGACGCAACAGAGAAACTTCTCCTAAAGCTATGAAAATTTTACAGCAGCAAGACAATGATTTATCATGAATTTAGCAACAAGAACCAATTGATTTGGATTCTTAATGCAAAAGATATGATGAAATCAATTCTGCTCAGCCTATTAATTAGAAATATGTTACTGTTCATCGCAAAATTTTCTAGAATAGAAGTGAAGCTGAAATTTTTACTGTAAAACCAGCACCTCATGAGATGAATAACACAATTGAGTTCATCTCATTTGGAGCTATATTGCAGTCTCTACAAATTTTCAAAAACAAGAACTTGAACAAAATTATAATGCACAAGTCCTCATTTTCCTAACAGCAACATGCTCAAAACTAATTTTCACAGTGAGTTCATTAATAGAGAAACCAACAAAGTTGGTCTCACCCAAAAATAAACTATAGAGCATTAGTTATGCATTTTACAAGTTAAGCATTGATTTAAGTGTATATTTTAAAGTTGGTTTTAAAATCTAATGGCAAACTGTGCTCTGGAGTTGAACTCAACTTACAATCATTTTTGGATTAAAGTCAAGTTCAAGACAGAGCTAACACAATTTGAATGACCTCAAAAGGATTTAAAATGAGAAAGATATGGAATTCTAAAGTTTATACCTTATTTCAGTTTAACTAAGACCTCCTTGGAATTTCTAAAACTCACAAGGGTATGGGAGGGCGTGAGCCACAGATCTCAGATCCAACGGCTCAAGACCTCCCAGAGAACATCACACCTGCGCACGTGAAGTCCAGAGGTCTGGACCTCCTAGCAACGCACATCTTGTGAGGTGAGGGAGGTCGGGGCCGTGATGCGAAATCCAACGGACCACAACATGGAAAGGAGGTCCGAAGCGGACCAGATCTAAAGGGAGGTCCTCAGCGGTTGAGATCTTCCAAAGGAAGGTCCAAACTATCAAGATCTCCACGAGGAAAATCTACATCGTCGGGACCTCACGGGGAGGTCTGGGCCGGTCCAGATGTTCAAGGGAGCTCCTTGATGGTCCAGATCGTCGAGGAGGACCTTGACGGTCAAGATCTACCCGGGAGGTCATGAGCGGTGAGATAGCTCTGGAGAGGTCCTAAACGGAGGTCCTAACGTCCACAGACCTCCGGGGAGGTGCAGGCGGCCACGATGCGCAAGGGAGGTCTTGGGCGCTCGGATCTCCTCGGAGGAGATCTGGGCGTCGAGACCAGCGCCTTAACTTCATGCGCGCTTGGACATGAATAAATGCTTGCTGGACATCAAGGAGGTCAGCTGTGGAGGTCTTAAATGCACGCATTAAAGGGTGGATTTAAAGCGGTTAAGACGCCCATGATTACAATGATTGGAACACATGATTAGCGCATTAAACATGGAGGATTTACTGTCCTAAAAGCGACAACGACACGCCGTTGTGTCCGAACAAAACCGGCGCAAAGATGTGGTCATCGCGGCGATGTAGACCTCGCCGGCGAGATCAATAATACCGTTGGTCCGCAATAACCATCGCACTCAAAGGACCTCCTCTCAACGGCGGCGGCGGCTTTGAGCGCCGGCCGAGCCGGAGAGGGCAAAATTGACCAACCACGGCCAAAACGAAAAGCAAAAATGAAGCTCGCGCAACATTCAAGCTGGTGCCAAAACTTAAGCTCCGCGACATTCATTCATCGGGTGCGGCACTAAAGGACTAACGGGAGGTACACGGAGGTCCTAAGGTCTTTGAGGAGGTCGTGGAGGTGATGGCCGGAGTTGGGGAAGACAATGAAGCCATGACTCACGACCGGCTCAAGCTCGGCTTTGTCCACCTCTGAAAAATGCCCAAACAAAATAAGTTAGGGTTATTCCGGAGGTTTGGGGAGCAAGAGTGAGCAAGGTTTGAAAGAGGAGCCACTTTGAAACTCTGAGCTCCGAGAAGGTCCAAGGAAACAATGGCGACCACTAGAGAGGAGGTGAGTGAGTTAGGAGCTCGGCCAAACACTTGGTATGACAGCTCCAAGTGTGTAAAGGAAGCCAAGGGAGCTCGAGTGGACACTTATAGCTTTGGTGAAGGTTATGAGTGGGGCTAAGCTCCATGGTGAGCTTAGCCCACGGGTTGGTCCATGGGGTGGACATGACATAAAGTTGACAAGGGGGGCGGTGTCTTGACTGAAAAGCGAAAGTGACACCATTAAATCTTGGTCGACAAAAGAGTCATTAAAGGTGCACGAACTGGCGCGCATGCTCCACCGCTCGAGCACGCATGCACGCCGGAGGAAGGAGAAAACAGGGAGGTCTTGGTGACCGTTGGATAAGACACAGGAGGTCCTAACCATCGGATCTCATTTTGAACCGTTATGTTTTAAGTGGTGGGAGGAGGTCCCACCACACGATCAGAGATGGGGAGGTCGTGGCCCTCCGATTTCATGTCAGCAAAAACGCACGTGAGGAAAAGGGACAGAGGTCCAAAGCGTTGGATCTCCATCCAGCAGTCGCGGACCTCCGTGAGGACTTAACCGCACGCGATCAAAAGGACATGAGGGAGGTCATGGCCTTTGGATTTAAATCAAGGGCACACAATGACCGGGAGGTCGATATGATGCGCATAGCGCAAGGGAGGTCGGGACCGTTAGATTTAGATCTAAGGGTTCCGATCAAAAGAGGTGGAGGTCTGAGCTTGCGCATAGCGCACAAGGGAGGTCAGGGCCTTTAGATTTAGATCTAAGAACTACGATCTCACGTCTTGTTGGGAGAGTCTCAGTGCGCATGAGACAAAAAGGAGGTCGTGACCGTAGATTTTAATCTAACGGTGCACAACAAAAGATGGGGGAGGTTGTGAGTGCTTGATAGCACGGGGAGGTCGTGAGCTGTTGGATTTGATCCAATGGCTACGACCTTGGTTAGGTGGGAGGTTTGTTTAGT
Organism: Phyllostachys edulis; assembly: GCA_036346405.1. Classification (NCBI taxonomy): domain Eukaryota; kingdom Viridiplantae; phylum Streptophyta; class Magnoliopsida; order Poales; family Poaceae; genus Phyllostachys; species Phyllostachys edulis. The sequence goes on along the minus strand of CM070567.1, from coordinate 32,114,024 downwards.
TTAGGTTGAGAGGAGGAGGTCAGGGCCATGGATCTTGGATCCAAGGGCTATGACCTCACGTGGAATGGGAGGACTGACCGAGTATGTTGAGGAGGAGGTCGTGGGCTGTTGGATTTGATCCAGCGGCTCGACCTCAACAAATGGGATGACCTCATTGCGATGGTTTAACAACTCGAGGAGGTCTTTGAGGTTTAACACAGGGGAGGTCATGGCCAGTGGATCTTTGATCCAACGGTAATGACCTCATGAGGTGGGAAGGTCTTTCACGGTGTTGACGCGGAGGAGGTCGTGGCTGTTGGATGTAAATCCAGCGGCTGTGACTGATCAAGGTGGAGATGAGGTCTGGCGAGGTGCGGACATGGTTGGGCTGGACCAACTTTGAATATAGCTAGCCCAAGGAGCAGTGTAGGCTTTTAAATTTAGTTTTTAACAGCTGAAACTTAGCAGAATTATTTGAGATAGCAAATGAACTCCAAATTTAATGAAATTTTAACTGGAGCTTGCTGATAATGAGATCAACCTTGCATAAAATTTCCAGAGGTTATTATGTAATGCATTTTTCTCAGGAAATTCATGAAGGTTGTTTAAAGGATTGTTTTGCCTCCAAAAATTATCAACAAGTGTTATAACTCATGATATTTTTCAGAGGGTCCCATATCAGTTTTGGGACCAAGGAAAATATATTCCAAATGTTTGGCACAAGATTTAAGATAATTGGAAAAAGGAATTTGATTTTTGGTCAACAAGAGCTTTGTGTTTTGGATTACACAACTCTTGGACAAGAATTACATAAGATTTTAGGGTTTTTCAAGATGTGAGAAAAAGTTTTAATTTCTACACATACAATTATACTTGATTAACCCTAATTATACATTTGGGATGTTACAGTCCCTAAGGACCGAGTTACTTGGGTCACTAAGCCAAGCACTTTTGCGTGCTAACCACACGAGAGGGATATGGGACCTCTCTTGACTAAGTACTTTGGGAGGTGTTAATTATGAGCTGGTCGGTGGGTGTGTTAAAAATGTGTGTATGTGTGTGGTGTTGGGAGGGGAGCATTAACAGACCGGTTAGGCTGTCTAATGTGTCCTTATCCCCGTGGGAGGCGGCTCTTAATTAGCATCGTCCATTGGAAATGTCTCGTAGGACTTAGCCGTGCCGGCATACCAAAGGAAGTGTGCTAAATCTAGTGGCGAAAAGGCGGTCTGACGTGTGGGTACATTGGTACACCCCTGCAGGGTTAAAACTATTCGAATAGCCTCGTCCTAGGTTATGGACATGCTTGGTAAGGTCGTTCAAGAACTAGACTCAACCTTTTAATTAAAACTTGTTGGGTGGTATGAATAGGGTAATTCATGCTATTGTTGTGGTGACTATTGGGTTAGTCACTTCCAGGTTGTTCTGTTGTTATAATTATTGTATCGTTGATACTTCAACATTTAAAAATGCTTTGTCAAAATTGCTTTCAATCTATTATATTATTGCAAATGAAAACTTGCTTTATGCTAAAATAAGTCCAAAGCCTCATCCACTTAAATAAAGCTTGCATGTAGCTAAACTATAGTTCTGTTATCTTACACGTCAGTCTTGCGAGTACATTCTTTGTACTTATTTGCTTTGCTTAATAACTTTGTTGCAGAGGAAGAAGGTGAGCCCCAAGGGCTTCACTCTTGTGAGTTGTGCTTCGGGTTTGACGACTAGCTTGGCGGTCCGGTTAGTTGCCTTGTGGGTAAAGGCACACTAATTGGCTTTTGTTATGGCCATCTTATGGTACTTTCGCTTCCGCTGTTTATTTAGTTTTGTATTTGTTATTTTGGCCGGTCGGCCTCTCTTTTGTAATAACTCTATCTTTATTATATTAACTTCTGGTTTGTTGCTTTGCTTCTGTTCTATGTGTTTGAATGGAATTGATGCATGATTTTGTAAAGGGGTGTGTATACTGTATTCTGGGAAGTATACATATCTCGAAGACACAGATTATTATGTTTGTGATGCTAGGGTCAATGGTTGACTAAGTATTACAAGCCTAATAAACCGGGGTCCTCACACACATGGCGCAAGAGGGGGTAGTCATTTGGTGCGAAGCCTTCGATTACGAAACCTTAGCGGGCATAATTATGTTGACATGATGTAGGGTAAAGGCCTCGTGATAGCTGCTTAGTCACACGCTTACGGAAGCGTGTATTGGCTGACATAATAAGCAAACTATCTCTTGTGGGTAAAGCTGTACCAACTCTGCAGAGTATTAATCTATTTGAATAGCCGTGTCCACGATCATGGACATGCTTAACAGAAGCCACTCGAAGTTAGTCTCTGGTTTTGTTTGAAAAGACTTTATCACCTGGTTTATGTAAATGGGTTTGGGCAGAAGCCTGGTGTAAGGGGGGTAGTCCTTCACCATTTGTGTATGGAAGTTCATCCTACACTTGACATTGATAAATCGAAATATGATTTTGATCTTATTTAATTTAAAAATTGCCTTGGAAATTACTAGGAGTATTTAAACAGAAAATGCTGTCTTATGCAAATAAACCCTGTCAATATCCTTTGTTTACTTTATGCATGCATTCAATCTGTTGCTTTACGGGTGTAACTTGCAAGCACGGTAGTAGTGCTTACTCTTGCTGAATAATCTTTATTCAAGAGAAGACCTTTATCAAGACGGTGAGGACATCGATGCTTAGGCCACGCTCCCCCAGATGATTGCCTGTGGCGAATCGTTGGGTCTACTACTACTACTTTAATTTTGCTGTGTTTTACTTTATTTGGCCTCAGGCCCTTTGTAGTAAACTCTGAATAATTATTAATAAAGTGCGTGATATGTTTTGATTATCACTTTTGTTTGACTGTGTACGTTAGAAATCCTGGACTAGTGTATGAACACAGAGAATTCGGGATCCTTCGCTCCCAGGTTCGACAGAGAGTCCCGCAAGCGTAAGTGGGAGTCTCAGAAATCAGCGAAGGCCAACTATCCCCGTCCTCGCTTCGGGCAAACCCAGGTGCCCCAGGCTTCAGCACCACCGAGGTCGTCAGCACCTACGCCTCGTCCTTCGCAGGCCGTGTCTCAACCACGTGCACCTGCGAGTCAGCAAGGTGGCCCTCGCAATCTGGCTGCCGGGATCACTTGTTTCTTCTACAACCAGAAGGGCCACTATGCAAATGGTTGTCCTAATAAGCTTGGAGTGACCCCTCGTCCTAGCAGAGGACGCGGGCAAGGAAGTGGACATCCTCCAGATCAGAAGATTGTCCCAGCGACCCAGAGCATGGGAAGTGGCCACGTCAACTGTCGGGACCCAAAAATACAATTCTGGACCCTCTGTGTTTAATGTACTAGTCCAGGATCACGCTAGTGCACACAGTATCAACAAAGATGGATATCGACCCACACAAGCGAATAGTAACATAAACGAATAGTTTGATTAATAAATAATGGTTTGACCTTATGGTCGAGTTTACATTTATTAAGCCACGCAGGGCTAAAAGAGAAATAAAGCGGAAGCAGAAGCGGCGTGGCGTCCCCATCGATTCACCACGAGCAACCGATCGATCAAGACCCCACAATCAGGCACCTTCAATAAACTCCTCCTCGAATGTTGGCGAAGACTCCTCCTCTTCTGCTTGATTTAGTTTAAAGCAAGCGTGAGTACACACCGTACTCACAAGTCACACCACAGAAATGCAACTATACATGCAGGCTTATTACAAGGGAATGACATTTTGTGGTTCTTTTGCAGAAATGCAACATTTGCAGTTGAATACAAATAATAGATTGAAAGAAAGTAAAACAAATAGACAATAATAATTTTAACAGTTTGATTTTACAAAGACACACATAGCCTAAACAGATTATTCACATAGCCATATGATTTAGATCACACAACTTCCTTCCCACACTGGTTATGAAGATCTACCCCTCGTGTGAAATCCCCGAGCATTGTCCATGACATGACGCTATTGAATAGATTGCTTACACTCTGCGAGTCTGTACACTTTACCCACAAGATACAACCGGTGTTGCAAGCACTAATCGTAACAAAGCATTCGAAACTTCATCTTAACATAGCTGCTCGATGTGCTTCGTCATACCAAACCATACACAATGTATGGTACAACACACACCGTTAGACGAGGAAGCGGTGAACCGTCCCGATCGACTACATGGTGTACGCACCTCCACCCTTTTCACATAGCCTAATCTCTTTTGAGCAATCAATGCCAGAATTTGTATCTTACTATGCTAGGCCCGTCCCATAACAGGCATGTGGTCGTACGGAAGGGCTCAGTTCAATGGCGCACAAAGTTCAGTCCTTAAATGACCGAGGTAAGACTTCCAAATTCTAACTAAGGCACACAGATTCATATTCCCATATCACATAGCCACCATGTCACACAGTTCCCACCACTTGCCTCAGTCCAAACCTTTTCCCACCCGGTTGATTTAAGTGCAACACATGCCACAAAGACACATAGTACACACAGATTATTACAAAGTTACATAGTCACTTAGTCAAGTTGATAATTGCAACTTTACATGAATAAATGATTCGTGGCATGGCTAAGCAACCTAATCGCGTCTAACCAACCCACGTTGGTGCTACAATATTACCAACTAAATATCAACTAGGGTGACAAAGGATCAAGGCATAACAATTATACAAGGAAGGCATAACAGATTGGATTTAATAGCTAATCCCAAAAGTATTTAAATAATTACTTGAAATAAAATGCAATACTTTGAATTAAAATAACATTTAGAAAACTGGGATTCAATCATGGTCAAAGCATGACTTGCCTTGGAACAGGTCTAGAAATTGATCTTGGTCTTGTTGTGCTCCTCCTTCTTCAAATCTTTCAGAAGTGTCGAAGTCTACTCGCAAACGAAGCAAACAAACAAATTAATTAAATAACAGAGGAAAAACAACTCCAAAAAATAAAATAAAAATCTCCATTAAATAGATCTTGAATTTATAGGAATTTAGAAATTTGAATGGACTGATTTGGAGTTAGGATGCAAAAGTTATGGGCTTTGGAAGTTTGAATCTAAAGAAAACCCTAAAATTGGAATTATACGAATTTCCCGAATTATTTCTCAATAGAAAAATTGGAATATTGCGCACTGCTGATGTCAGCGAAGGATTTTTGGGAAAAAGATAAATAAAAAGAAAATTTGACGTGTGGGACCCACACGTTAGTGACATATAGCTCACGGTAGACTAGGTCTGTAGAGCCTCTGATCTGAATTGAAATTTGAGTTGGCGGGTGTCGCAGTGGCGCTGACTCAGCGCCTGCGTGGATGACCTGTGGCGGAAAAAGTGGTGTGGCGGCATTGAGATGGCGGCCGGCGTGGGCGGCGGCAAGCGGCGCATATGGAACCAATGGTTCCGTGAACAGCGGCGCTCGGCGAGTGGATGGCACCAACGTGTAGCCCTCGCTATTGCGAACCTGATGAGGCAGCTCCGGGTGGTCGAGGACGATGGTGGTGGCCGGCGGTGAGCTCGGAGCGGCGGAGACCTTTGGGTTTTGTCGGACGGGTGCTCCGGCGAGGCTCCGGTGATCGCGAAGGGTCCTCGGGATGGCTCTGAAGACGAGGAAGGCAGCGGTGCACTCCCCGGAAGCAATGCGTCACCGACGGTGAGAGAATTGGAGGTTTAGGGTTTGGTGCAAAACTTCGAATCTCAAATCGGCGGCGCAAGGGCTCGGGAGGGAAAATTGGATGAGGGTTTTGGGAAAGGGAGGCAGGGTGAACCTCGGGGACATATTTATAGGGCCTATGCGGCCTCGAGGTGACGTGCTGACGGCGGAGATGAAAACCGCCCGAGAAGTGCTCGCGGAGGAAACGGAATAGAGACGGATTTGAATTCAAATTCGTTTGAACGAGTCCGGGGAGGATAGGGCTTCTAGAAGGCGTCGTCCGCGCGGAGAATCGGGGCTATTGGCGTCGTTGTCGAACAAGCTCAGAGGTCCGAAAATGGCGGACGCGGTGTTCACGCAGAGACGAATGCGACGAAGACGACGACACTGCAGCGGGCCCACCTGGCAGCGAGATGGGGAGTGGTCCCACGCGTCAAAGAGAGAGAGAGAGGGCGAGGCACACGCGCGCGTGCGAAGATCTGGGCGTCCAACCCTGATCGGACGGCTACGAAGGAGTGGGCCGGGTGAACAGGAATGGGCTGAAGAGATTCGGCCCGAACACTATTAGGTCAATTTAAATAGCTTTTCTATTTTAGAAAATACCTGAAATTCCAAATGGCAATAGAAATTAGCAAATGAACTTGGAAAAATTCTAGAAAAATCTAGAAAATATATCCAAGCATATAGAATCCCAATAAAATAGTTTTGACCATTGTTCATGTTGACTTTAGTCATATTAAATTGTTTTGTTACTCAAGGTTCATATTTAAGCTTTTGAATTAATTTCAAATAAATCCAAATGGTGAATTTTCTCACTACTAACTATTTAAAGGATTTTTAAAGCTCAGAAAATTGGGATGTTACATCAACCACATCTCCGCCAAGGAAGCGCAGGAGGCGCCCGACGTCGTGTTGGGTACGCTTCTTGTCAACTCTCGTCCAGCTACTGTTTTGTTTGATTCAGGAGCTTCTCATTCTTTTGTATCTAAGTCTTTTGCTACTGTTGGTGATCTTATTTTTGCTCTTTTGTTGGTCCCTTTGCTCATTCGCTCTCTCGGTTCGGAGTTGAGAGCTGAAACCGAGTGTTGGGATGTTCCTGTTGTAATTGAGGGAGTAGGGTTTTTGGCAAATCTTATCCTCCTCAATTCAGCGAGCTTGGATATGATTCTTGGTATGGATTGGTTGTCTCAGCATTTGGGGCCGTCGATTGCACCAAGTTCATCTCCTCACCATCCCTCTGGTGGCGGGTTAGATTTTATTTGAAGTGCAAGGACCGCATCTCTTCGTGCTTGAAGCGAAGTCGGCTTTGGACATTCATGATGTCCCAACGGTGTGTGACTTGATTGATGTCTTCCCCGAAGATCTTCTTGGGATGCCACCTGTTCGTGACCTCGAGTTCGTCATTGAGTTGGCGCCCGGTACTGCCCCGATTTCAAAGAGGCCTTACCGGATGCCTCCGAATGAGTTGGTGGAGTTGAAGAAGCAACTTGGTGAGCTACAAGAGAAGGGTTTCATCCACCCTAGCTCATCTCTGTGGGGCTGTCCAGCAATCTTTGTAAAGAAGAAGGACAATACTTTGCGCATGTGCGTCGATTACCGTCCGCTTAACGTAGTAACGGTAAAGAATAAGTATCCATTGCCCTGCATCGACCACCTCTTCGATCAGTTGACCGGAGCTCGAGTGTTCTCCAAGATTGACTTGAGAGTGGGATATCATCAAGTCAGGATCAGACCTGAAGATATTCCAAAGACGGCTTTCTCTACTCGTTACGGTTTGTTCGAGTACACCGTCATGTCTTTCGGCTTAACAAATGCTCCTGCCCTATTCATGAATCACATGAATTCGATGTTCATAGAGTATTTGGATAAGTTTGTGGTGGTCTTCATCGATGATATTCTTATCTACTCCAAGAACGATGAAGAACACGCTGCACATCTGAAGCTTGTGTTAGGAAAGCTGTGTGAGCACCAGCTGTATCTGAAGTGCAACAAGTGCGAGTTCTGATTGAAGGAAGTGGCCTTTTTGGGCTATGTTCTTTTAGCGGGAGACATAGCCGTGGATTCTAGCAAGGTCAGTGATGTGCTCTCCTGGTGTTAGCCCAGTTCGGTAACCAAAGTGTGGAGTTTTCTCGGTTTAGCGGGATACTATCGTCGCTTTATCGAGAACTTCTCCAAGGTCACGAAGCCGATGACTGAGTTGCTCAAGAAGTTCTTGTGGTCCGCTGATTGCGAGGAAAGTTTTCAAGAACTCAAGAAGCGTTTGACCACAACTCCCGTTCTTGTTCTTCCCGATGTCCATCAAAGCTTTGATATCTTTTGCGATGCTTCTCGTCGAGGACTCGGGTGTGTCCTTATGCAAGAAGGCAAGGTAGTGGCCTATGCATCAAGGCAGTTGAGACCTCATGAACTTAACTATCCTACCCATGATTTGGAGCTAGCTGCTGTGATTCATGCACTAAAGATTTGGCGGCATTACCTGATCGGTAACCGTTGTGAAGTGTATCGGATCACAAAAGCTTGAAGTATTTGTTCACCCAACCCGATCTGAACCTTAGGCAAAGAAGGTGGTTGGAATTGATCAAAGACTATGACATGGGTATTCACTATCATCCGGGCAAGACTAATGTCGTTGCCGATGCACTTAGTCGAAAGGTGCATTGTAATGCCTTGTTGCTCAAGGAGCAGTAGCTCACCCTTCTGGAGGAATTTCAGCGGCTCAACTTGGGAGTGGTTGAGCATGGGTTCCTCGCTACCTTGGTTGTGCAACCAACCTTGGTGGATCGGATCAAGGCCGCTCAGCAATCGGACGTTGAAGTGAATCGAATCAAGCAAAATGTCAAGAACGACACAGCCAAGTGCTTCTCAGAAGATGATCTTGGTGTTGTGTGGTTCGGACAACGCCTTGTGGTTCCAAAGGACATGGAATTGCAAAATTTGATCCTCCGTGAAGCCCATGATTCTCCTTTGTCCATTCATCCTGGGGCCACGAAGATGTATCAAGATCTCCGGCAGAGATTTTGGTGGACCCGAATGAAGCGGGAGATTGCGAAGTTCATTACCGAGTGCGACGTGTGTCATCATGTAAAGGCCGAGCATCAGCGTCCAGCAGGTCTGCTTCAGCCTTTGCTAGTGCTTGAGTGGAAGTGGGATTCGATCAGGATGGATTTTATCACCAGTCTACCCCTCACCCCCAAGAAGAATGATGCCATTTGGGTCGTCATTGATAGATTGACTAAGTGGCTCATTTCCTCCCTGCCAAGACTCATCTTCGTGTGGGTCCCTTAGCCGAGCTCTATGTTTCTAGAATCGTGAGTTTGCATGGTGTGCCAAAGACGATTGTTTCTGATCGTGGTGCACTCTTTACCTCCCGGTTTTGGCATAGTTTGCAAGAGGCTATGGGAACTCATCTTTCCTTCAGCACAACATATCATCCCCAAACTGATGGCTAGACTGAAAGAGTCAACCAAGTTTTGGAAGATATGCTTCGTGCTTGTGTTCTTTCCTATGGGAAGCATTGGGAGAAATGCTTGCCATTTGTTGAGTTTTCGTACAATAGCAGCTTTCAATCCAGTCTCAGCATGGCACCTTTCGAGGCCTTATATGGGAGAAAGTGCAGAACCCCGTTGAATTGGTCTGAGACCGGCGAAAGGCCTTTCTTTGGTCCGGACTCGATCAATGAGGCCGAGAGTTAAGTTCAGCTTATTCGTGATCGGTTGCGCACGGCTCAGTCAAGGCAAAAGAGCTATGCGGATCATCGGTGTCGTGAGTTGAGTTTTGAGCCCAATAACTTTGTTTATCTCAAAGTCTCTCCTTTGAAGGGCCATCAACGTTTCGGCGTCAAGGGCAAGTTAGCTCCTCGATATGTGGGTCCTTACCGCATCATCGAGAAGAAAGGAGATGTTGCTTATAAGTTGGATTTGCCTGCTGCACTTGAGGGAGTACAAGATGTGTTCCATGTGTCCCAGTTGAAGAAGTGCCTCTGTGTTCCAACCGAGGAAGCTCCGTTGGAAAATCTCGATGTTCAAGAAGATTTGACCTATCGCGGTTACCCTGTTCGCATCCTTGAAGAGGCTGAATGGAGAACAAGGAATGATGCCATCAAATTCCTTAAAGTTCAGTGGTCAAATCATTCCGAGGATGAAGCTACTTGGGAACGAGAAGATCGTCTGCGTGCGGACTACCCATCTTTCTTTTCTGAGTGAGCCAAATCTCAGGACGAGATTGTTGTAGGGGGAGGGGGATTTTGTAACATCCCAAATCTAGGTGTGTGTTTCAAATGTAAGAAAATGAGGAGAAATTAAAACTTTTCTTGCATCTGGGTGTTTTTGAACTTTTCTGTAATTCTTGTAAAGGAATTGTGGGAAATCAAAAACCTAAATCTCCAATTGACTAAAGTCATGACCTCCTTGTTGAGAGTCTTGATTCAACTTCTGGAAATATTTTCCCTTGGTTCTAGGGTTGCTGTGTGACTCCTCTGAAAAATTTCATAATTTTTAGAAATTATTTGATAATTTTTAAGGGGCGGTCAAACCAGTTTGACTCTTGGTCAAACCCTAGAACAAACCTTGAGAAATTTCCAGAGAAAAATGCTGTGCATAAAAACCTCTAGAAAATTTACACAAGGTTTACCCTGGAGCTAGGAACCTCCGGTCCAAATTTTAGAAATTTTGGAGTTAGTTTGCTGCCTCTAAAAATTCCTCCAAGTTTTAGCTTGAAATTCAAACCCTTGGTTAAGGTCCTGTTTGGGTTTGAGTCGGACTCAAGCCCAAATCCCCTTTCTGGTTGAACCCAACCACCTCTCGCACCTGGCTTAGTCCTGTTCAAACACACGTTGGTTTTGAGCCGTTCGATCTCCATCGGACAGCCAGCGTCGCGTGTGCCGTTCGGACCAACGCATTCTAGCTGTTGGATGTGGATCCAACCATCGGTTGTTTTGGCTCAATCAACTCATTTCTGTCCCGACCCGAGCCTCTTTGTTTTCCTGTCGCTGACTGGTGGGGCCTACGCCGCACCTGTTCTTCCCCTTCCTCGTGCCCGTGCCATTGCCAGCGCATGGGAGAGGGTGGCAGTGCAGGGTCACCTCCATGGAGTCCTTCAAATGGCTCTTTGCTACTAGCATTAAATGTGCCCAGTGCTTTCGGCCCCAAAGTCTCCTTTCTCTGCTGCACCACCTACTCGGCTTGCCCATGGCAGAGCATGGACCGAGCTCACCTTGGAGCTTTTCCCTAGCTCAATTTTTGCTCCCCGGCTATAAAAAGCACTTGAACCCCTCTTTGGATCCTTTTCCAGCTCAACCCTAGCTCCCTCTGTGCTTGTTTGAGCTCAAGCACCAAAGAACCCTAAATCCGCCATTGTCGGCCAGAGCGAGCTCTTGTCGCCACATTGCTCCAGTGGTTCTTTTGCAAATCTTATCGCGTCACTTTGCGCCCTCATCATCTTAAGCATATCCCCTAACTCAATTTAAGTTTGCCTTTATAGGAATAGATTGAATTGAGTTTTGCCCTCTTTTGGACGAAGCTCTTTGTTTTTGTCCCCAACTTCGGTAAGGTGCCTCCCTCTTTAATTACTTGCTCGTGGACCTTCTTTGAGCTATATTGAAGCTATCTTGATGACCCGGTCTTGCTCATTTTGCTCAGGCCGTCACCTCCACTTCATCTTCCTCAGCGCCGGTTCGGCTCAACTTCGTCGGAGCTCCTCCGTTCGCCTCCTTGACTCTACAGTGTTGAGGTAGCCTCTAGTAGCTGTGGCACCCGCTACCTTGAACTGCTGTGGAGCCTTTTGCTGTTGTCGTCGTGGCCGTGCTTGTCGTCGTCGTTCTTCTCCGACTCGCCGCCGTTCTGGGCCGCCTCTGCCGTCGAGAGTACCACCAGCGTGTGCGCAAGGCTATTGTGAACCTGAGCGTGCCTTTGGTTTGCGCCGCCGTGGCCGGAGTCGCCGGCGGTGAGCCAATCTTTGCGCTTGGTTCATTGTCGGACGCGTAAGGCACTGTTGCGTTGTCGTTAGGACATCGTTAATGAGCTAATCATTATTAATCACTGTTAATAACTGGTTAGTAATTAATGGTTGTCCTAAAGTTACCTCTGGGTCTCTGGTTCGTGGGCCCGCGCTCTTAAACCCATTTGTCTTGCGTCTTGTAGCGCCACGTTCGTGTGAAATTGTCCATCTGAGATCAACGGCCCAGATCTGTTGAGACTTTTGGACCTATGGATCTCTCAATTCATCGTGGGCCATTCATTTCTTGATCTACGGCTTAGATCGTGTGGAACGTTCGGACCACTGAACCTCCACCATCCGATCTAGATCCAACGATCGAGATCGCTGTGAACGTTCAGACCACCGAACCTCAACCGTTCATTTCTTGATCTATGATCGAGATCTGTGGGACTTTCGGACCCCCAGACCTCCCCGTAGCTTTGGGCCATCCATTTTGAGATCAGCGGTCCAGATCGATTGGAACGTTCGGACCGCCCGAACGCTGCCTCGCTCTGAGCCGCTCGTTTCTTGATCAACGGCCTAGATCGTGTGGGACGTTTGGACCATCCGAAGTCTCCCTCGCTGTGGATCGCTGGATCTCCATCCAACGTTTGGCTCGGTTGGGCTGTGCGCGCAGCTGTGCTTCGGTGCACGTGGGCCGTTGGATTCAATCTCAGCAGCCCATGTTTTTCCGCTTCGAGTTAGTTTTTATTTTTCCAGTAAGCTTTTGTTTGTAAACTGTAAAATGTGTTAAACTTCAAAATTGCATAACTGTTTCGTTTTAACTCCTTTTTGGTTGATTCAAATTTTTTTAGTTCTGGTTTTAACTAAGCTTTAATCTAAAAATGGTTAGAGGTTGGTTCTGTTCCAGAAAAATTTGTTAGTGGATTAAATTTCTGTTAGGCTTTATTTGTGCTCTAAAAATTATTTTAACTTGAAAAATGCATAAGTATTTATCTGTAGCTCCTTTTTGAGTGAAATCAACTTTGCTGGTTTCCTCTATTAGTGTGCTTAATTGTAGAATAGGTTTTGGGCATGCTGCTACTCTTAAGTTTTCTGTGGTTGCATTTGTTTTGTGCTCTTTTTCTTGTCTTTGAAAAGTCTTAGAAAATGCATCCTAGCTCCAAATGAGGTGAATCAAATTGTGTTTTTCTTCTCATGTGGTGCTTTGTTTACCATAAATTTGCAGGTGCAACACCTCTTTCGAAATTTGTGCTAAAGATTTAATTTCGGATGAACAGTACCCGAGATGAATTTTTCAGCCTTTTTCCAACAGACCAAACTTGTTTTGGCCTTAACTTTAGCATTGAGAATCCAAATCAATTGGTTCTTGTTGCTAAATTCCTTAAAAATCATGCTCTACCTGCTGTAAAAATTTCGTAGCAGTTGGCTGAAGTTGGTTTTTGAGTCTTTTTGGTGTTCTTCATTCTTATCGGTTCTTTTCGTTCTTTTCGTTAGGTGCCGGCGAATTTGTTGAGTTCGAAAGCGATCCTCTGCAGCAAGAAAGCTACCATCAAGGCAAGCAGTTTTGATCATGCTGATCCCATTACTTTCAAAGTCTAAATATCTTGTTTGCAAAGTGTATGTATGCATGCTCTATTTTGTTGTTAAACTATCAATCGATTAGTTGATCCTCTAGATGCATAATCTGTAGGGAAATGTTTATCCTCTACTACTGAGCCTAGGATTATCTTGCTGTGATTTAGAGCTCGCTGGATGAGCTCTTATCACTTACTAGTTTACGAGTTGCTGTTGCTTAGTCATGCTTAGCTACCGGTAGAATTGGGCGGTTATCGACTTAGTCGATAACTTTGATCTCACAAATCTTATTATTACTGTTATGTCCAGCACCTTGTGCTTTGTTACTTTGTAAAGTATAAAACTGAAAATGAAATATTTTAGACTTGGGCATATGGTATGATGGTGTGATTATCTGGTGTGTGGTGGTATGCCTAAGTCAACAAGGACCGAACATCTTTTTACACTAAACTAAGCATTCTTGCGTGCTAACCACATGAGGGGGATATGGGACCTCTCTTGACTTAGTACTTTGGCGTGTGTTAGCTCCGTGTCGCAGGAGGTTGTGTGTGTGTGTTGTGTTGAAAAAGAGACTTGTTTTTATGTGTGGGTGAGCGGGAGTGGAATCCTGTCTAGGTTCTCCGCACCGAAGGGCATTGTAGTTGTCCGGGAGCTTTACCCTATAGTGGTAGTTGACTTTCGGCTTTACAATGACTCTTTCTCAACGTATGGGTTTCTATCCATACGGGCGACTCGTATTTAATACACAATATTGGAAATATCTCGTAGGACTTAGCCTTGCCGGCATACCAAAGGAAGTGTGCTTAATCTTGTGGCAAAAAGGCGGTCTGACATGTGGGTACATTGGTACACCCCTGCAGGGTTTCAAACTATTCGAATAGCCTCGTCCTAGGTTATGGACACGCTTGGGGAAGTCTTTTGTGAGTTAGACTATAACCTTTTAATTAAAACTTGTTGTGGGTGGCACGAATGGGTAATTCGTGCTATTGTTGTGGTGACTATTAGGTTAGACACTTCCAGGATGTCTTTATATTGTTAGTATGTTTTGTCTCGCTATTATTTGAACAATAAAAACAGATTGCAAAATTGCTTTAAATGTATTACATTATTGCAAATGAAACTTGCTTTGTGCTGAAAATGAACCTACAACCTTCTCCTTTGATTAAAGCTTGCATGTAGCTATGTATAGGCTGTTACTCGTAAGTCTTGCGAGTACATTTTTGTACTTGACGAGGATATAATAATCCTCATTTTATCTTTTATCTATAATTCTTATTATAGGTAAATATGACGTCATGTGGACCCTGAGTATACCCCTTAATGTTATGAGGGAAGAGCCTAATGGGTGGTCGTAAGTTCTTCTACGACCACCCCCATAGTCGTAAGTTATGCTACGACTACCCCCATAGTCGTAAGATATGCTACGACTATCCCATAGTCGTAAGTCTTGCTACGACTACCTCATAGTCGTAGGCTCCTCTACGACTAGGTCAACTACGACCACCTTATGATCAAATAAACCTACAGACAAGTGGGTCTTCTTGATTAAGGGATTCAAACAGTCATCATACGCTGTTATTCTGTGGAGTAATGGCACATAATACTCCATTATCTCTGGTATATAGCTGTTAAGAGACGTGGTGGAGTTAATACACCGGTGATTATTACCAACGTCGCTGAATTCACGGAGGTAATGAGGCGCCGCTTATCTGGAGTAATCGCCGCCCTTCACGTACTATAAAAGCGGCAATCGAGAGAAAGGAAGGGAGGAATCGGGCCATCGGGAAGACAAGTACTATCTGTAATAGTCTTAGTTTTTCCTGATTGTTCAAAATACACTCAATACCATACACACACAGGAGTAGGGTTGTTATTCTCTCCTGAGAAGGCTGAACACAGTATAAAAATCCCGTGTCAATCTCTGCGTGATTCCATTCTAGGAGACCCCGAATCAAACAATCTTTACGTAAGTTCGGTTCTAAAACAAGCGGTTAGGCGCCGATCGTGGGGAGAATGGAGCGAGGAGAACTGGTTCGACTTGGCGGTCTGTGACGTCGACATAGATGCCGGATTCGATTTTAACCAAATGATGACTCATCCTATGGCATTCTTTGCCTCAGGGATCTTCCCACGATCCGAGAGACAATGTCATTGGCGGAGTTGAGAGGGATCCTTATCCCCTATAACAAGATGTCCGAGAGAGGAATCTACCCTCTCAAAGGACAAGGGTCAATCGACCAGACCACACCAGGTGGACTCACGACCTGACGAGAGTTTTCCTCGAAGTGTCCAAGTCCCCCTAAGGCGGTCCGACTTGGTGAGGCAAGCTCTGGAAGCCACAATGCAGGACTTCACGGCATCTGGTGATCCTCTCTCTCTGATGGCCTTGAGAGCGGGATCAAGCATGCTTTTCCTACAAATTCGACCATCTCTCCATGAGATCACACTGCCGACGGAGACTAGTTATAACCAGACTTCCCCTACGGAGGATTACTCCAAGTCGCCAGATGGTGTCTCGACAACTCCTCAAGCGGAGAGGCCTCGGCGCAAGTGAGAATCATCAGCAGGAGGTCTTCGTCCTTCCTCAAATCAAGATCACTCTTCTAGAGACCGAGATGGAGACCCTTCCAAAGATCACACACTGCGCCCTCTCGTGGCGTTGGCAAGGGCGCCACCATCGCGGACACGACCAACACCTTCATGAGCGAGGGAAATCCTCGACATTCTTGCACTTCATTAAGGCGGTCTCAAGAGCGGAAGAAAATTGAAGCCCGAAGAATGCATGCAGGCGCATCCAATATCGATCGAAGGAAGCTCAAGAACTTCAAGTACATCAATGACTTGCTCGAGAATCCAACTCAAGAGCTAGCCCGAGCACCGAGTTCGACCTCTTCGTTGAAGAGATCGCACAAAACCGAACACGATGGCAAAATTGGAAGCGCCTCGCCGACATCATTCAGAAGTCATAGCAATCGACTTCTTCGCTACGATCGATCGAACATATCACCACGGAGGAATTGGCGCAAGCGATGAAGTCGCGCCGATCACCTACTCGAATGTCTTTGAGCGATGATGATCAACAAACCCTCGGAGGTGATCGCTCACCATTCCGACATGGGAATCTGCGGCGAAGATAAACTACGAGTATTCCCTCGTGGTAGAGATCTATCATAGGTCCGGTCAACCTATTCTTGGGTATCGTCGAGTCGACCACCGATGATATCAACCCTTCTTTCTGCAAAGGCGTCAAGAAGTCATTCTTGGATGTCGGGCATTCTCTTTGATCTCCGAGCTGTTCATTGCCACCTCGTTTTCGACCGATGAACATGGAGAAGTTTGATGGTTCCCAAAATCCCATCGAATTCCTTCAAATCTACTGGCAATTTGTCCGAAGCGGCGGGAGGAGGAGAGCATGTAATGGCAAATTATCTTCCAAGCGTGCTCGAAGGATCCGCTCGATCGTGGTTCTTGAATCAACCACTCGAGTCGATTTACTCTTAGCAACACCTCTGCGACCTTCTATTGGTAAATTTTCAAGGCACTTACAATGCATACAGAAAGGAGGATGACTTACCTTTGGATGAGACAGAATGACAACGAGACCTTGCGCCAATTCATCAAGCGCTTTAGTCGGGTTAAGTAACTCAATTCCGAAGTTTCGATTCATCGTCATCGAGCATTCAAGCGAGGAGTCCGTAGTAGGAGAATAACGAAGACATTGCTTTAAACCCACCTACTACATTGCGAACTCTTGAGATGGTGATCGATATGCCACTGCTTCTGAGGCGGTCGAGTGGAACAATACAATAGATCGAGAAGACAATACCTCTCGAGAGCCAGGCGACATTGGTAAGAAGAAGGATAAAAAAGCAAAAAAGTCCAAGAACAAGGCGAAGGGTCAAAAACTCCAAGCCAGCGGTTCCAAGGAGGTATTGACTGTGAATGATAAAGAACCACGCACATTCAAGCCGCACTCCGACAGAGGCAAAGGTAAGCGCCCTGATTGGAAAAATGATAAGCCTAGGTGGTGTCCTTTCCATAAAAAGGAAGGGCATGACCTTCGCAATTGCCGGGTCTTCCAACGAAAGCTTGAAGACTACTACAACGGCAAAGGACCACTTCCCACTCTCGAACAGGTAGGTCAAACAAGTGGTCATAAATCTTCAGATGACGAAGAGGAGATGCCGCTCCAGGATCCGCAACACACCATCGAACACATCTACAGGGGATCTTCGGCATATGAATCAAAGCGACAACTTAAGGCTGCTGAACGTGAGGTAAACTCCATAGATCCTCCTCTCGTCAATAAATTACCGAAGTGGTCGGAAGTCACTATCTCTTTCGAGAAGAGTGACTGCCCGATTCCTTCGACTCGACCAGGTCGATACCCAATCGTGGTCGAACCCACCATCAACAATTGTCGGGTCAATCGAGTTTTGGTTGATGGTGGAAGCTCGTTAAATATTTTATTCTGAGTGCTCGGATGACATGCAAGTACCGGGACCAAAGTAAGACCGATGCGATACTCTTTCCATGGGATCGTCATCGGATCTTCGACCAAACCAATTGGTCAAGTTTCTCTTCCTTTAACATTTGGTTCACCAAGTAATTTCGAGACGAGAAAATCTCCTTTGATGTGGTCAATTTCGATCTGACATATAACGCCATACTCGGACGATCAACTTTGGCAAAATTCCTAATGGCTACTCATTATGGATATCAATGTATTAAGATGCGAGTCCCAAAGGAGTAATCACAATCCATTGTGACAAGAAGATGGCGTATACTGCGGATCACGATCCTCGAGATGGTAGGACAAATACCAACTCGAGAAGAAAATCGACCTTCGACTAGCAAGTGAAGCCTAAAAGTCGCACCAAAGCCGAGCGACAAAGTCAAAGAGGTTCCTCTCGACGCCTTGAGGGAGCCCTCGAGATCTGTTACGCATCGGGATACTTCCGACCCCAAATAGGAAGGCGCCCTCATCACCTTCCTCCGAGCTAACGCAGATGTATTAGCGTGGCAAGCATCCGACATGCCCGAGTCCCGGGGAGGTGATCGAGCATAGGCTAGCTTTACTGGCCGACAAAGTACCCATAAAACAAAAATTGCGGAGATTTGCCTGATCGGCGAGATGCTATTAAATCGAATTGGATAAGCTACTTAAGCGGGCTTTATAAGAGGTCAACCACCGTAATGGTTGGCTAACCTGTAATGGTTAGAAAGTCAAGCGGCAAATGGCGTATGTGCGTGACTTTCTTGATCTTAATAAAGCTTGTCCAAAAGACGATTTTCCTTTACCTCGTATCGATCAGTTGGTTGACTCTACTGCAGGTTGTGAAATGTTAAGTTTTTTAGACGCATATTCTGGATACCACCAGATCAATATGTGTCTAGGCGATGAAGAAAAGACGCATTTATTACACCATTTGGTATATTTTGCTATGTCAAAATGCCATTTGGTCTAAAAATCTTGGTGCTTCTTTTCAGCGCTTGATGCAGAGCAACTTTTTCATCTCAATTAGGCTGAAATCTAGAAGCCTATGTTGATGATCTAGTTGTCAAAAGCATCAAGAGACTTAATCATATTCTTGACACGCAAGAAACGTTCGACAATCTCGAAAACATCGCTTAAACTTAATCACGAGAAGTGTGTATTTGGAATCTCTTGAAATTGCTTGGATTCCTAGTATCAATCTGAGGAATCGAAGCAAATCCTCAAAAGATAAAAGCCATTTTAGAAATCGCCCTCAACTACGGAAAGAAGTCGAAACTCACTTGGGTGCATGGCGGCTTTAAGTCGTTTCATCGCACGATCGGGAGAAAAGGACTACCTTTCTTTAAACTTCTAAGGAAACACGAAGGTTTTGAGTGGTCGAAAGAATAACGCTGCCTTTGAGGATGTCAAGAGGTACCTTCTGAGTGCTCCTATTACGGTCTCTCGAGGCGGAAGAAAGCGCTCTTGGTTTACCTAGTTGCCACGCCACAGGCGATAAGCGCGATAGTGGTCGTAGAACGTGAAAATGTACAACGACCGGTCTACTACGTAAGTGAAGTTTACACGGACCTAAGGAGCGTTACCCTCGGGTCCAAAAGCTTCTATATGCCCTCCTCATGTCTTGAGAAGCTGCGGCATTATTTTCAGCGCACAAACTAGTCAGGTCTGCCTGAGTTTCCCTTAGGGCGATCCTCCAAAATAGGGAAGCAATGGGCGCATGGCAAAATGGTCGGTCGAACTTGGGGAGTTCGACATCCATTCGTGTCGACGGCCATTAAATCCCAGATCTTGGCGGACTTTGTCGCCGAATGGACAAATCTGAACTCGTTCAGGATCTCGATCTGATTCCCACGACAAGTGGGCGATGTACTTTGACGGTCGCTTACTTTAAGTGGCTCGAAATTTGAGGTGGTCTGGTATCTCCTCTGGGAGAGACCTTAAAGTATGCCATACAATTAAACTTTCGGGCCACTAATAATATGGCGAGAATCTGAAGGTTTGCTAGGCGGTATCTGACGCAAAGCGCTCTCGATTCGCCGACTACTCGTGAGAGGAGACTCTCAACTAGTCGTGAATCAAGTCGACAAAAGTACCGGTGCTCTAACCCGACAATGTCTCGGTATTTATCGGAAGTCGTAAGCTAGAAAAGCATTTTTAGGTTTGAGGCACAATTCATCCCTCGAAAGGATAATTTCCTCGCAGACCAGCTTGCTCGAATAGCTTCTTCCCGATCTGAAGTACCAAAAGGAGTCTTCTTGGAACAACTCCAGAAGCCTTCTCTGGTTGACGAGCCAGAGACACCTCCTATTGAGACAGCCTCTCTAGAGTACGAGGATACATGGATGGTGCCCATCTATGATTATCTTGAAGGGTTCTGTACCCGAAGACGATCTCGAGGCGGATCGCTTATCCCGAAAAGCCAAAATGTATACTTTGGTCGAAGGAGTTCTCTATAAGCGGGTACTCAAGGGGTGCTCATGCGATGCATTCCGCAGAGAAGGATTAACACTTCTTCACGACATACATGGTGGCATCTGTGGAAATCATGCTTCCTCTGAGCGTTGGTCGGCAAGGCTTTTCGACAAGGTTTTCTTGCCAACACCCTATCGATGCTAAAGAGTTGGTTAAAAGTGTGTCGATGCGGTTTCATAGCGAGCAAATACACCAACCAAATCGGGCATTACAAACAATACCTCTATCTTGGCCTTTTGCAACACAGGGTCTTGATATCACGGGACCGTTCCCCAAAGCTCCGGGAGGTTTGAGTTCCTTTTGTGGCTATTGATCGTTCACAAAATGGATTGAAGCCAACTCGTATTCGATAACAACGAAGCGACAAAGCGGTTTATGATGAGATGCGTAATTACTTGATTTGGAGTCTGAGTCGAATAATTACAGATAATGGTAAGCAATTTTCGGCGCAAAATTTCAAGAATTTTATGACGAGTTGGGTACCAAGTTGTGTTATGTACATGGCCCATCCCTAGAGTAATGGGGCGTCGAGCGTGCAAGCGGCCAAATAATGAGAGGAATTAAGACTCGAGTTTTCGACCACTCATCAAGCGCTCGGGGCTTGGGTACAAGAGTTACCCTCTATATTATGGGCGTTCGTACAACTACCACCAGACTCTGAGGAGAAACACCTTTCTTTCTAGTCTTGGCGCTGAAGCCATGCTTCCTCCTAACTAAAGATACGGTCAACACGAGTGAAACATTCACAGACTCAACGAGGAACAAATTCGAGCAGATGATATTAATCTACTTGAAGAAAGGAGAAACCAGCCCTAATTAGCTCGGCGGTCTACCAACAAGCCTGCGAAGATACTACGATCGTAGGTCAACCTCGCAGACCTTCTTTCAGAGGTGACTTAGTATTGAGGCTTTGCCAATCCAAGTCTAATCGGAACAAACTTTCTCCCAAGTGGGAAGGTCCTTACACGTGGTCGAAGTTACTCGTCCGTGGTCGATGCGATTGGCAATGGAAGGCGGCGAGTTCTCTCGAATTCTTGGAACATCGACCCGATTCACGCAAGTTCTATGTGTAACCAATCATTCTGACAATAAAGACTCGTGTTTTCTCTATCTCTATTGTCTTACTTTTGAGTAGTGCTTTCATAATTTTTCGACTATGTTTCAAACACCCGTTTTCTTTACCGGGTGAAAGGCGATAACATCACCTAGTCGAAGCCTCTCCTCTCTGCATGTGGTCACGCCCACTAGAAGGAGCTTCCTAGTGTCAACTCGTTACTCGCTTTTGTTGCCAACACAAAGAACTCGGGTTTTATTTAGTCGAACAATTTTTTGAAGGCCAACTCCTTTCACCTTAGATTATTTCTTCACTTCATTTTTGAAAAATATTCTAAGCGAGTGCACTTTTAAAGATTTATTCATTTGCCTTTGGTGTATTCAATTAAGTCTTAACTAAGTCGGAGGAAGAAACACATCTAGTCGAAGTCTCTCCTCTCTACCGTGGTCACGCCCACTAGAAGGAACTTCCTAGCATCGTTCGGTTCCAACTCTTGATAATAGGCGGACTTATTGAATCCTCCAAAGAAGGGCGAACAATTTTTGAAGTTCTCTGGATGTTTGTTTAACTCAAGTTCTTTGTTCTCGATTTCATTAACCTAGTCGGAGATGTTAACATTACCTAGTCGAAGCCTCTCCTCTCTGCGTGGTCACCCCCACTAGAAGGAACTTCCTAGTGTCAATTGTTACCACTCTTTCGACGATTGCATGACAATTGCGGCCAAAAACTACAAGTTAAACAAACCTCTCTGTTTTCAGAAACCCTTTCTAAAGACTATTTACTTAGTTTGTCTAGGATAATTTGATTTCAATTCTTAGTCTTTAAATCCGTTAATTATCTTTTGAGTTACTAACTACTCGACAAGATGATTTGCAGGAGATAAGACTATTTACTTAGTTTTCAACAAACTAAGCAAATAGTCGGGGGCTAGGATAAAGTCATTAATTATTACATCAACAAAAGCTTGTTTTCACATGTTTATTACAAACTACTCTGAAGAGGGAGATCCCAACTGCATCTCCTCTGAAACTTTCCGGCCAACTGATTGCATCTCCTCCATCGACGTCTTCCTTACCTTGAGAGCGATCGAAGTCGGCTTCGAGTGGTTGCACATTAAGGTTGGGGTCATGAGCTTTAAGTTTTGCTAATGCATAACTTACTGCAATTTCGACCGCTTCCTTTATCGATTCAGCTTGGTTGGCCTTGAGTAGTCACCAGATCTTGCAAAGTCGACTTGATCCCCAATAGTACTTATGTGGCGGTTATCGTATCATTTTGAGGAGTCTTTCCCTCACTATGTAGCTCACCAAGCACATTGTTCAGGAGCATGATGTTGCCTTGAAGTTTAATCTTCATTGCTTCCATCTCCTGTTGGGTACAAGTCGAAGCCTCATGTGACTTTTTGTTTTCGACCACTTGTTACGAAAAGAATAAGATTGGCCAAACAAAGATAAACTTCTAGAGGAAAAGAAAAGAAAAATAATCACGGGTAAAAGAATTTCTTACCCACTAGTCGAAATCAACTTCTTGACCTCTTCATTATGGGAAGCAACGGTCTCGGCATGCTTTTTCTCCCATGATCTAATGTCCTCTGCATTCTTCTTTGCAATAAGGACGGTGCAGTTATAAATCATGGTTTTTTCCGTGATTTCGGTCTCGAGCTTTCCCAATTCAAGATCCATTCCTAGAAAAGAAGTGAGAGTAAGAAAAGGAGATAACTCATAAAGAATTGCGGTAAAGAATTACTTACGATATTCGAGTTCTCGGCGTCTCAAGATCTTGATCTTTATTTTTGGACATCTGAGTAAGCTCGTGAATGAGTGAGTTTTCTCTTTGACTTCATTCGGAGCTTTCTCATCTCATCTTCTTTTACGAAAAGAAGCGAGAGTTAGATAAAGATCAAAGTAAATAGCGCCTTAAGTTCAAGACTTCTTGTTTATTCCTTCCTGCAATTTCGCGTTTGCGAGTTGGCTTCTTTAAGTTTCCCCAAAAGGAATTCTACTTTTTCCCATAGCTTTTTGACTCCTCTTTTTCATAATCGGCGAGTCGACTAAGGTCTTTAACGTCCTTTATTCAACATGCAAAAGATAAAAGTGAACATAAGCATTGGTCAATCGGTTGTAAGTTCTTCTACAACCATCGACCTAGTCGTAAGTTTTTCTCGACAAAATCTCATGGTCGTAAGTTCTTCTCGACCATCACCTATTCGTAAGTTCTTCTACGACAAAGCCCTTTGGTCGTAAGTCTTTAACGACCGATTACCTAGTCGTGAGTTTTTCCATGACAAACCACGTAAGCACTATATAAGTAGTCAAAAATGATTATGAAAAACGGTGACTTACCACCTCTCTACTTTGTTTGCGAGTTCCTCTTTCTGTCGCTGACTCTAGAAGTTGTCGATGATATTCACCGACAACGGCGATTTGCTCTATGGCTTTCTCGCAAAAGACAAGGCGGTGAGAAATAAGAGAAGATTATACTGCATGTATAAGTATCATCAAATACTTACATTCATGGTTGATCGAGCAAATATTGAGTAAACCGCTCTGGGTGCTTGACTCGTCCACTCTCTCAACTTGGTCCCACCAAACCTTCTCAAGGCACTCATTATCAAAAGTGTTCCCTCTATTGGGAATGTCTTTGGGATGGGGGACTCGGTGGCGAGATCTAAAGGCAGAAGACCCCACTATGGAAGCAGGGCCAAAGAAATCAGAACAGAAATTGAAGTATTCTTCATCTTCCGATTCTGAAATTGTAGTTTCTCTTTGGGTACCGGGAAGGAGGTGCTGCGATTTCCTTCCCTTGCGGTGGTCAGGCACATTACCACCTTGGGCAGAGGCTTCTGCGACTTCCTCTGCTGGTCCTACGACCACGTTAGTTGTCATGGCAACTATCTCAATTGTCGTAACCGCTGCCTCAATAGGTGTAGCCGCTACCTCAGTAGTAGTAGCTGCAACCTCAGTGGTCATGGCGGTTACCTCGGTGGTTCTAGATGCCACCTTAGTGACTATGGCCGCTGCCTCAGTGGCCATAGCTACGACTTCAGCGGTCGTGACAACCGCTTCGGGAGCCACGACTTCTTCTACCACCTGGGCCGAGGATGATCCATTGACCACTTCTCTTGTTGTCTCTCCATCACCGGAGAGGTAGCAATAGGCTTCTCAATGGAAGCATTCTCGAAATTTGAAGTCGGGCTAAAAACAACAAAAGGATAGCAAGTCAAATTGTGGAAAGCAAAAGGTAAATCTTTGTTCTTACACTTTAGCTTGTTTCACATACCTCTGCGTCTGGACTTAATCGAAACTTTGGAGCCATCTTCCGATGGAAGAATTCTTTGACTTCTTTTCTCGACCACGTCCGTCGTAGTTCAAGTTGGGGAATAGGTTCATCATGACCACGTCTGGTCGTGAGTCTTGAGCAGGGATCATCTCTAAGGTCTCCTGACTTTCCGGAGGACCGAGATCAGTCTCGATCACTCCAAGAGAAGCGCTACCCTCAATGGTAGGCTCGGCTGGATCAGCGTTGTCCTTCACAAAAGACATAAACTCCTTCCAGTTCTCCTTTTCTAGTTGCTTGACAAATCTAGAAGTGGCAGAAACTGTGAAAGCTTTCTTGTCGTAATAAAAAGGTACCTTGGCCTTACGAGGTTTGCGCTTAAGAGGTTCATTTACTTGACCTCCTCGACTTTCACTTGACCTCGGCTTCAAGCTAGGACTATGTCGACCACGAGGCTTTGTAGAGGATCTGTCGAAGGGCTAGAACTCGAGCTTGCTCCTCCTTGTCGTGACTCTTGTAAGTCGGCGTCTCTTGGACGAGGAGCCGAGCCTTTGTCTTTTGTCAACTCTGCCGATGGTTATCGATCTGACTTCTTCGTCGTCCCAACGATTTTCCATACCTACTTTCTGTAAAGCAAAATAGAAAAAGAAGAATTACTAACTGGTCGTAAGACCTTCTACGACCAGTATCAAGTCGTAAGTTTTTCTACGACCTTTCCTCAACCGTAAGATTTTCTACGGTCACTACTAAGTTGTAAGTTTTTCTACAACATTTCTCTAGTCGTAAGTTCTTTCTACGACTATGAAGTCCTAAGGATAAAATCAACTACTAATTACCTTTAGGCGAACTATCCTTTCCTCTGCGGATCGACCGCAAGGATCTTAAACCGCCACACTAAGTGGCGGAGGCTTCTATAAGCGAGTCGACTCTAGCGTCAATCTCCGGGTGAAAGATCTGTTCAAGCAGATAAAGGCATTCTTTAAACAACTGCGAAAGACCAAACTAAGAGCTAAGTCGAAAAACTACTTACCTCCCTCGTAGTCCTGGTGGGTCTTTTGGCCCGTGTACCTCCACATAGGAGGCACTTTCGTTTCTTCAAAGGACTAATTCGACGTGTGATGAAATCCTTCACCACATGCCATCGATCAACCCCTCTGCTTTCAAATCTTTGATGGCTTGAATATAGGGGCAATTCGATTGATATCCCGGGAGTCGAATCGAGGAAGCTTTCTTTTAATGACCTTCCTTCGAAAGAAAGATCTTGGAGGTGACTTTCGGTAAAACCACCTCTTCCTCCTAGC
Organism: Phyllostachys edulis; assembly: GCA_036346405.1. Classification (NCBI taxonomy): domain Eukaryota; kingdom Viridiplantae; phylum Streptophyta; class Magnoliopsida; order Poales; family Poaceae; genus Phyllostachys; species Phyllostachys edulis. The sequence goes on along the minus strand of CM070567.1, from coordinate 32,088,280 downwards.
GCCATGAGGACCGAGTGAACATCTGAATATACTCCTTCAACTTCCCATCATGGAGCTTCAAACCACAACTTCCAAATATCCTGCAGTTAGCCGAGCCATTAGTAGAAATCTTGAAAAAGCTCAAGATCATTTGGAATTCCAGTCGCCTCCACACAGATATCTGAATCGCTCGGCATGGTGATGGAATTAGGACCAAGGTTCACCAATTCCACTCCAAAATGCTCGAGTATCAATGTGAAAAAGGGGTGGCGGTGTCGAAGACCACACTCTGTCCTTTGGAAGGCGGGGATTTGTCCTTCCTCCCCGGCCATTCTTTGCTTATCTTGGGAACCACTCCACAAGAACTTTCTCTGGAATCTTCCCAACATTGACAAGGGTTTGCATCTTCGCCAGTATCCATCTCGACTCGGCCCATTCGAAACTCTCCGGCCATTTTTCTCGGGAAGAGAGATTTTCGACTGAGTTGGTGGCGGAGAAGACAAGAACTTGATGAACAGTATAATGATTTGGGAAAAGGTAAGATCTTAGGTTTTACCCCCCGGTAGGTATTTATAACCACGTACCTTGAGCCGGAGGCATGACATTCCAAGGGTCGCCACTGTCTCGGGAACCGCTTCAACAGACAGGCTAATGGGCGTCCTTTGAGGTTCCCCAGTGTGTCCGTTCGAGAAAATCAGGTTTGCGTTTACACCTCAAGCGAAATTACTTCCTTGGTTAGATCTTTTCAACCAAAGGAAATGATAATCGGAAAGTTCTTTCTTCCGATCACTATACTACGACCACCTCGTGATCGTAGGAATGCTTTTACGACTACTTAATAGTCGTAGGTAATTTTCTTGACCAAGCATATTTCTGGTCAAAGTAGTATATAATCGAAGAGTTTTTCCTTCGACTATTTTTCTACGATCCTCTCGTGGTTGTAAGACCATCTATAACTCCTTTACCAAGTAAGTTGCTTTCACTTGAAGTCGGGGGGCTAGATGGCGAGGATATAATAATCCTCATTTTATCTTTTATCTATAATTCTTATTATAGGTAAATATGGCGTCATGTGGACCACGAGTATACCCCTTAATGTTATGAGGAAGAGCCTAATGGGTGGTCGTAAGTTCTTCTCGACCACCCCCATAGTCGTAAGTTATGCTCGACTACCCCATAGTCGTAAGATATGCTACGACTATCCCACGTCGTAAGTCTTGCTACGACTACCTCATAATCGTAGGCTCCTCTCGACTAGGTCAACTACGACCACCTTATGATCAAATAAACCTACATACAAGTGGGTCTTCTTGATTAAGGGATTCAAGCGATCATCATCTGTTGTTATTCTCACGAAGTAATGGCACGTAATACTCTATTATCTCGGTATATAGTCATTAGCGGCGTGGAGGAGTTAATACACGGTGATTATTACCAACGTCTTGAATTCACGAGAGGTAATGAGGCGCCGCTTTATCTGGAGTAACTGCCGCTCCTTCACGTACTATAAAAGGCGGCAATCAGAGAAAGGAAGGGGAGGGAATCGGGCCATCAGGAAGACAAGTACTATCTGTAATAGTCTTAGTTTTTCCCCTGATTGTTCAAAATACACTCAATACCATACACACACAGGAGTAGGGTTGTTATTCTCTCCGGAGAAGGCTGAACTCATATAAAATCCCGTGTCAATCTCTCTGCGTGATTCCATTCTAGGAGACCCCGCGAATCAAACAATCTTTACGTAAGTTCGGTTCTAAAACACCGACAGTACTCATTTGCATTGCTTAATTGTTGCAGAGGAGGTTGATCCCCAATGGATTGACTATCGTGAGATGGACTTCGACTTTGACGACTAGGTTGGTGGCCCGGTCGGTTGCCTTGTGGGCTAAAGGCAAACCGTATGGCTTTTGCTTGTTGCCATCTTATGGCTTTTGCTTCCGCTGTTATTTGAGCTCTTTAGCTTGTGTTGTGGCCGGTTGGCCCTGGTTGTAATAACTCTATTATGTATGTCTTTTGGATTTGTAAGCTGTTGCTTCGGTTCTGTGTGTTGAATGGAATTGATGCATAATTTTGTAAAGGGGTATGTGTGCTGCAAGTTCTGGGAAGTACACGTATCTTGAGGTTCAGGTTATTTGATTTGTAATGCTAGGACCAAGTAGATGGTTAAGCATTACGAGCCAAACAATCTGGGCTATCACAAAGTTGGTATCAGAGCCATACTGACCATAGAAAACCCTAGCTTGGTCGTCTTTAGGATGTTTTGAAAAACTTAGTTTCAAAATATCAAATGGTTTATGAAAGCTTAAGTAAATTCTCAGATTTTACTCTTTACCTATCTTAGATTGCTCATCTTATCTTGCTCTTAATTGAGTTTAAAAGGTTGTTTTCCTCTCCTTCTTTCAAAAGATAGTTGTTGTCGTTTAAGTTTGGTTTTGGGGAACCAATGAGAGTTGTAAAATTTAATTGTTGGCTGCCCTTTGGTGAAGAATAGAAGTGCTTGGAGCCTGGAATCAAATCTGGACAGCAAACAAGTTTTTCTGGAAAGCAAGCTTTTAATTAGTAAATAAGGTAGATAATGAGAGGATAATTCAACTAAAACTTATGGGAATAAAAGGGTAAGATGTGATAATAGTTGGCTAAGTATCTAACACCTCCTTGCTGGTTTTACCTTGCTTTGTAGAAGTGTTAGAGCTAGAGTGTGTTCTGAAATTTTGTCTTCTCAACCGATTACTCATTCTTTCAATATGGGTTAGTCGTGCCGGGAAGTTGGTCTTTAGTCTTGGGGCTTCTTGCTGTTTTCTTGTGCCTTTTGGAAGCTTGTAGAGTTCGTTCTTTGCTATCTTGTTGGCTCTCGATTAGGGTGATGTCCCATTCCCCTAGTCGATGGCTTTTTGCTTTCTTTAGCTTCTAGTTTTTGGGTTTCGTTGCTAACCCATCTCTTATAAAGAGCCCAAAATGGATCCTGTCCGAAGTAGTTTGTTCCAACTTATTAAGTATGTGACTGTAATACACCGAAACGAATTAGTGAGACAAAAAGGATTAAAAGGGGGTTTCTAAAAATTCATCATAACCTGGGCCATGGGCTTTCGGCCCACAACACCGAGGAGGCCAACAAGGAGGAAAGGAGAATGGAAGGGAGGAGAGGAGGATCTCGCGGGAAAATGATGAATCTCGTCATGGTCTCCAAGGGTAACGATCTAAAGCCCTGTAGGGTTTCCCTAGGTTAATCTCTATTCAGTTTGTAGAACGTTATGTTTGGGAAGATTAGATGAATTTTTGTCCCGGTTCGTCATGATTAGGGAAAAACGTTGCAGGAATGATTAGGGGTATTTAGGTTCAGAATTAGAGTTCGGTCTAATCATAGAAAAGCTAGGATATCGCGTTATCTTTCCAGAAAGGTATGGATCGTTAAAAATGGAGCAGCGAACGAAAAGATACAGCCTCTGGAAAGTTGTTGTCCATATTCCGAGCATAATTGGCAGACATCGTGAAGTTGGGTCTATTTTGTGTAGAAATTGGTAAAATTAAATATTTGTGTTAACTTGAATATTGTAGGAAATCTTGTGTAGTTTTCAGAACACACATTATTCATATATTTTCAAGTTTTAGAATTAAAGATATAAAATAGTGAAATGGGCTGTTCTGACATAATCTAGAACGGTCTTTAGGTAAAGAAACGGGGTAGAAAACGGTAGAATCAGAGTTTTATCTTAACTTGAAAAATGTAGGTTGTTTCTTGGTTATTCCAGAAAGTCTTGGATGGGCAAATTTGGAGTTCAGATGAGTAAGATAGGACCATTTTAATACTGTGACAGCGGGTAGTGTGTCCGGTAGTTCCGGGTTAAAAATGTCGATTTGGCGTAGGCGTACGATTACGGTTAGAGTAAGGTGTTGGTTGTGAGGACCCCGGTTTATTAGGCTTGTAATACTTAGTCATCCATTGACCCTAGCATCACAAACATAATAATCCGTGTCTTCGAGATATGTATACTTCCTGAATGCGAGATACACACCCTTTACAAAATCATGCATCAATTCCATTCAAGACATAGAACCAAAGCACGAACTAGATTAAAAGACATACATAACATAGAGTTATTACAAAAGGGGCCGACCGGCCAAATACAACTACGAAAGATAAACACAGCGGAAGCAAAAGCCATAAGATGGCGATAAACAAAAGAGAGCCACGAGGTTTTCCTTTAGCCCACAAGGCAACCAACCAAGCCGCCTAGCTAGATTCCCAACCGCAGCACATCTCACAAAAGTAAAGCCCTTTGGGCTCTACCTCCTCTGCAACAAAGTTATTAAGCAAAGCAAATGAGTACAAATAATGTACTCTTAAGGCCGACGTGTAGTATATGAACTATAAATAGCTACATGCAAGCTTTATTTAAGTGGATGAGGCTTTGGACTCATTTTAGCATAAAGCAAGTTTTCATTTGCAATAATGTAATAGATTGAAAGCAACTTGACAAATCATTTTTAATTGTTGAAGTAACAACGAGATAATAACATAATAACAAGAACAAGAACAACCTGGAAGTGACTAACCCAAGTCACCACAACAATAGCATGAATTACCTAGTTCATACCACCCATCAAATTTTAATTAAGTGTTTAGTCTAGTTCTTGCACGACCTTACCAAGCATGTCCATAACCTAGGACGAGGCTATTTGAATAGTTTTAACCCTGCAGAGGTGTACCAATGTACCCACACGCCAGACCGCCTTTTCGCCACATGATTAAGCACACTTCCTTTGGTATGCTGGCACAGCTAAGTCCTACGAGACATTTCCAATGGACGATGCTAATTAAGAGCCGCCTCTCACGGGGATAAGGACACATTAGACAGCCTAGCCGGTCTGCTAATGCTCCCCTCCCAACACCACACATAGCACACACATACCCACTGACCAGCTCATAATTAACACCTCCCAAAGTACTCGGTCAAGAGGTCCCATATCCCCTCGTGTGGTTAGCACGCATAAAAGCGCTTGGCTTAGTGACACAAGTAACTTCGGTCCTTGGGGACTTAGGCACCATTCGTTCACACCCAACAAATCACACCAACATCCATTGTGCCCAAGTCAATAACAATTTTGTTTTCATTTTCGTTTTATTTACAAAGTAACAAGCACAAGATGGACATAATGGAATAATAATTTTTGTGTGATCAAGGTCATCGACATAATGTCGACAACCGCCCATTTCTACCGTTATCTACGCATTACTAAGCATTACCAACGTAAACTACTAAGTGATAAGAGTCCATCCATCGAACTCTAAATCACAGCAAGATAATCCTAGGCTTAGTAGTAGAGAATGAACATTTACCTACAGAATATACATCTATAGGATTACTAACGACATTTTAACACAAAGTAGCATGCATACATATAAGTGAAACAAAGTATTAAGCTTTAAAGTATTGGGACAATAATGGGATATGATCAAACTACTTGCCTTGCTGGTTTTGCTCAAGATGTTGCTGATTATCACTCACGGGATCAACACACTCGTCAACACCTAATCGAAAGGCGAAAAGAATCGATAAGAACGACGAAAATCCAAAAGACAGCACAGTAACAAACTCCAAATGCTCTGAAATTTCTATAGCAGCAAGATGATGATTTTTAGGGAATTTAGCAATAAGAACCAATTGATTTGGATTCTCAATGAAAAAGATATGAGCAAAACAATTCTGCTCAGCCCTAAAAATACAAAACTGCTACTATTTACTAATTTAATTGTTTGGCAACATTTTCTAGAGAGGCGATGCAACTGAGATTTTTACAGTAAAACAAGCACCTCATGAGATGAATAACACAATTGAGTTCACCTCATTTGGAGCTATTATGCATGTTTTATGATTTTTCAAAGATATGAAAATGATCACAACTAAATTGCACCCACAATTCTTTTGAAAACAGTGACATGCCTAAATCCTATTCTAACATTTAGTTTACTAATAGAGGAAGCCAACAAAGTTGGATTCACTCAAAAATAATCTACAGAGATTTACTTATGCATTTTACAAGTTAAATGCAACATTTAAAAGTTAATTTTGAAACCTATTTGCAAATCCATGTTCTGGAGCTGAACTGAGCTCATAACTATTTTTAGATTAGAGCTCAGTCCAAACCAGAGCTACAGAAATTTGAATCACCTCATTTGGATTTAAAATGAATTAGTTATGTATTTTCAAAGTTATTACCTTTTTCAGTTTGCAAAAGGGAGCTCTCTGGATTTTCTAAGAACCAACAAGACAGGGGAGGACATGAGCCGTAGATCCTGGATCGGACGGTTCAAGACCTCCCAGTGATAACGCACACGCGCACTTGCACAGGTCCAGAGGACATGGGCCGTTGATCATGGATCCAACAGTCCATGTCCTCCCGGCAATGCGCGCTAACTGAGAAGGAGGTCGTGGCCGTTGATGCTGCATCCAATGGACCACCACAATAGGGGGAGGACCGGGACAGTCCAGATCTAGCGAGGGAGGTCCTCAACGGCTGCGATCAACACAGGGAGGACATAAATGGCTGAGATGACCTCGAGGAGGTCCTACGCGGAGGAGGTCTTAACGGCTCAAACCTCCGGGGAGGTGCAGACGGCTAAGAGCCAAGGGGAGGTCTGGGCGATCAAGATCTCACGGAGGGAGGTCTTGGCGATCGAATCCAAAGCCACAGCGCTCACGCCGCAGCGTCTTGTGGCGAGGAGTAAATCTTGGCGGGACACAACGAGGAGGTCGAGGCGCTAAGACAGCGATAAATGCTCCTAATGATGGAGCATTTACTACCCCAAATCTTTGTCCTAAAGACACGCGCGGGATGAACTTGTTCCGACAAAAATTCCAGCGCAAAGATGTGGTCGTCGCCGGCGATGCAGACCTCGCTGGTGACAACCAATGACACCAACGTGTGCGCAATAGTGTTGTGCATAGAATGGACCTCCTCTCAACGGCGGCAGCGGCCTTGAACACTGGCGAGCCGGAGAGGAGCACGACGGCCAACACGGCCAAAAGACAAGCAGCTAAAATTGAGCTCCGCAGCGATTCATACAGCATGGTGCCAAGCTCTAAGGACTACCAAGAGGTTACCTGGAGGTGCTGAGGAGGTCGAGGAAGGGGAGGACCGGCAATGGGGAAGACAATGCTTCACGGCCAAAGCTCCAGCTCCACTTTGGCTCACTCCTGAAAATGTCAACCCAGATTAAGTTAGGGTTAAAACTTCCAAGAAATAAGGGGAGCACAAAGGAGCAAGAGGTCGAGAGAGGGAGCCACAGGGCACTGCCTTCACCAAGAGTTCCAAGGTCATCAATGGCGATTGGGGGAGGTCTGTGGTTTGAGCTCCACAGAACCGAGAGCAATTTGGTGAAGTGTGTAAAAGAAGCCAAAGGTGATACCAAGGAGGTTTTATAGCTAGGGCAAAAGAGGTCATGAGCCACGGGTTAAGCTCATGGTGAGCTTAGCCCATGCGCGGTCCATGGCTTGGACAGGACAATGGAGGTGACAGGGGGGTAGGTTAGGGCATGGCCTAGGGCAGAAAGGTTGTCGAACCCGGGAGCGAAGGATCCCGAATTCTCTGTGTTCATACATTAGTCCAGGATAGCTAATGTACACAGTCAAACAAAAGTGATAATCAAAACATATCACGCATTTTATTAATATTTATTGAGTTTATTACAAAGGGCCCGAGGCCAAATAAAGTAAAACACAATGAGCGAGAATAATAGTAGTAGACCCAACGATTAGCCACGAGCAATAAATGCTGGGCGCAGCCTAGGCGTCAAGATCCTCACCGTCCTGGTAGACATCTTCTCCTGAATAAAGATTATTCAGCAAGAGTGAGCACTACTACCGTGCTCGGAAGTTACACCCAATATGGAATTGATATGCATGCATAAGGTAGACAAAGGATCTTGGTAAGGTTATTTTACGTAAAGCAGCAGTTTTAATTTAAATAATCATATTAGATTACAAAGCCATTTCATACAATAATCTAAATCACCATTTTAAATGACAATAGTTTATTGTGGATAACCTCCATAAAAGATGATGGATATCCTCCAATCACAATGGCTACCCGCCCAATTTTCCCACAGGACTATCCATCCCGAAATTATCTGTTGAAATCACTTTTAAAACCAAAAACAAAACTAACTCGAGTGGCTTTGCTAGCATGTCCATGATCATGACGCGCTATTGAATAGTTTCTACTCTGCGAGTTTGTACAACTTACCCACACGAGATATTATACTCTTTGTGTCGGCCAATCCACGCTTCCTAAGGCGTGTGTGAACAAACATCACAAGGCCGTTACAATGTTCTACCTCAAAGTACTCGTGCAGCTAAGGTTTCGCTTCCATTGGGTGGCTGTCCTCAAAAACCCCTCTTGCGCCAGATGGGAAAAGCTGTCTGCCCGACACCCATACATACAACATAGCACAAATAACTAAGAGGTATTACAAATTATTAAGCGTCCCTGCCCATACAGGACATGTGGTTGTACGATAAGGCATAACAAAATGCGCTCAAAGACCGGTCCTCAATTGACTTGGGCGTCATTCAATTTAAACCACAGGTCTTAATCTTAACGAGACTAAGCCCGCATAAACTCGCACCCACCATTCATCCTTTTAGCCCAAGTCCAAACCCTTTTGATTTTATTTCTATAAAACCATCTTTACAAATTCTCTATGGTAAAACAATACCATAGTTTTAATTTTCAACAAATTTTATTGAGTTGGCTAAAATTCTCCCAAAAACATAAATCATGGTCTAAGTATTTGCGAAGCATTTGATTATTAAACATAATAATTTATCTAAAGTGACAAAGGAATGACATGGCAACATCAAAATTTGGCATACAAGGATAATAGGAATAACTAATTATTTAAGCAGAATTTGAAATACTTGAATAAAATTATGCATGCATTTAATAATTTAAAAACTGAATTTAATTAACTTTAAAATAATAGGGGCAAAATGGTCAAAGTATAACTTGCCTTCGTTGCGATCTGGAAAATCTAAGTCTTGAGAAGTATCAAATTCCCCGAGAATCGTAAGTAGTCTAAGCGTGAAAATAAAATAAATCATATGAAATTCAAATAGAACTCAAATGCACAAATTAAGCTGAGACCAAATAATATAATATCATTTTAAACAGCTATAAAATCATTTTAATAGATTTTAGAAATTTATTTCACTAATTTTTGATGTTAGAATTCAAATGATATGAATTTTACAAATTTTAACCTAAATTTGATATTTAAAAGAATTCTAAATTCTAAAACAGAACTAAAATGAACTCTAAATTGAATTATTATATTTTATTTAGTTAGACAATAATTTTCTAAAATTTTAGCAACTTGAATAATCTAATTTGGAGTTATAATGCAAAAGTTATGAATTATCCAATTTTAATCCTAAATCATCATTTAAATCAATTTCCGAATTATTTTCTAAAGAAAATTCTAAATATTGCATGTTGGCGTCGTGAAGAATTCGGGATTTAAATGAATTAAAAGAATTTTCGACGTCGGGCCCCATGTGATGACTTGGTCCATATGGACTAGGCCCACACGGGTTTTGGCTCATGGGAGGTGTTTGGCGTGGCGTGGTTTAGTGCCACGTTGGATCCACGCGTGTGGGGTTTGAGGACGTGGCGCCCGCGGTGTGAGTGGCGGCGATGTGGCGATGCCACGTAGGCACGGCGAGGTGGCGCTTCGATGGCGGCTTCGCCGTCGTTAGGGGCTCCGGCGAGGAATGGATGACATCAAACGAGAGAGGCGATGGTGATAAAGATGCTCACCACGGCGGCACTAGGGCTCAAGCGGGTCGCCGCGACGAGGAGTCTTGCGGCGGTGTCGGGCTCACGCGGCGCGGTGGTTCCGGTGTCTTAGGCTCGGGTGAGTCTTGGCGCGCGCACGCAGCGATGGTCTTGCGATCTCAGAGTCGAAGACAGCGGGCAGCGGCGTGACCTCGCCGGAATTGAAGAAATACCTCGCCGCGGTGGCCGTGAAGGAGCTTGAAATTCAAAGCGAATAGAGGAAAAGAGGAAGGGCGAGCAAGGGCTCGGCTCATGAGAGAAGGCGGAGCGGGCGCTTATTTATAGGGCAAGGAGGGCGCGGATGGAGATCAAGGGCGGCGTTAGTGGCGGCATTTGGGGAATCCGGCGATAGTGGGTGTAATGGAGGCATAGCGGCGAGAGGAGGCGGCGGAGTAAAGGGTTTAAATCGCATGACGCCCATAAAGACGGGAAGAAGCAGGGGTGGAGAGGAGCTCAAGTGACGCCAGCCATGGCGGCGGTTGAGATCTGTGTATGAGGAAGAAGGGATGGGGAAGAGAAAGCGGGGCCGTTCGATGTCCATCCGAGGGTGCAAAATGACCAAGCGATGTGTGCGTGTGGGACCGTTGGATTGAAATCCAGCGGTCTTGCGTGAAGAGGAAGGCGCGCATGGAGAGCGGGCCGGCTTGGGCTGTGCACGCGTGAATAGAAGATGGGCCGGCTTGGGTTTCGGCCCAAAAACTGTGTACAGATTTCTTTTGATTTTCTAATTTAAATAATCTGATTAATTCCTTTTAAACTTAGAAAATAGCAAAATAAACTCAAAAATTCCAGAAAAATTCTCATAAATTCTCAGAGGTATTTTGGACTTAATAAAATTATTTCCAACTTAAACTTGATAATGGTTTTTGTAATTAAATTTGTTTTATTTTTAACTAATTGGGGAAAAGCTTTTAAAAATTTCAGAATTTTCCACAAAAATAAATAAATTTTAAATTTTCTCTGAAATTGAAATTTTGGGCTGTTACAAAGGTCTGCCACGTATTTAATCTTGCCAGAGTACGAGTCGTTGGGACAAGACACCTTCGACCTCCTCGCCCATGGCGCATGCGCCAAAGCTAGGAGAAGAACAGGCAAAGCCCCCACCGTTGGATAAAGAGGATGGGAGGTCACGACCCTCCGATTTGATTTGTGAAACGATGAAGTTTTAAGTGACGGAGAGGAGGTCACACCCTTGGATCGTAATGGGAGGTCTGACCCTTAGATTATCCTTGCGCGGATGCGCAAAGGAAGAGGGTTAGGAGGTCGGGGCATTGAATCTGAATCAGCGGCGGACCAGACGGGGAGGACATCTGTTGCGCGATCTCGCCAAAGGCACGTGGAGGTCATGGCCTTTGGATCTCAATCCAAGGGCGCTGTGAGTATCGAGGAGGTCGTGGCCTTTGGATTTCAATCCAAGGGCGCACAACAATTGGGGAGGTCCTAAGCGCTGCGCATAGCGCAAAGGAGGTCAGGACCGTTGGATTTGCATCCAACGGTGTTGATCAAGTGAGGGGAGGTCCTGAGCCTTGCGCGTAGTGCAAAGGAGGTCATGGCCTTTAGATTTAGATCTAAGGGCTCACAGGAGTGGTCCGAACGTCCCACTCAACAGAGACCGCGCGATCTAAATCTAACGGCTAAAAAAGGATGGTCCGAACGGCCCACAGATCTCACGCGTTGAAACGAGATCCAATGGCAAGGAGAGGACAAGGGAGGTCGTGGGCGCTAGATCTCCATCTAACGGCTACGACCTCACGCGGGTGGGAGGTCTGATGCACGCGATGAAAAAGGGAGGTCGTGGCCATGGATTTTAATCCAACGGCGCACAACACATGATGGGGGAGGTCTGGCGCGCTTGATATCGCGGGGAGGTCGTGGGCTGTTGGATCTGATCCAACGGCTACGACCTCAACATGGTGGGAGGTCTGGTGCGTTTGAAAACAAGGAGAGGTCATTGGCTGTTGGATTTGATCCAACGGCTATGAACTCAATGAGGTGGGAGGTCTGGAGGGGTTGGGTTTGACCAGCTTTGAAAGCGGCTCAGCCCAAGGAATAGTGCAGTCCATTTGAGTTTGAAATTAAAAGCTGGGACTTCAGGGATTTATTTGAGATAGCAAATCAACTCCAAAATTTATGAAATTTTAACTGGAGCTTGCTGACTTTAGGATTAACCTTTCATAAAATTCCCAGAGGTTTTTGTGCAATGCAGTTTTCTCTAGAAATTCTTAAAGGCTGCTCTAGGGTTTGTTTTACCTCCAAAAATTATCAAACAAGTTTTACAACTTATGATATTTTTCAGAGGGGTCCCACAACATCTCTAGGACCAAGGACAAATATTTCCAAAAGGGTTGGCACAAGATTTGTGACAAGCTGAAAAGTGAGTTGGACTTTTGTCAACAAGAGCTTTGTGTTTTTGGAAAACATAACTCTTGGACAAGAATTTTAGGTGAGTTCAAGAGTTTCAAGATGTGAGAAAAAGTTTTATTTTCTACACATTTAATTACATTTGAAAAAAACACCTGTTTATACATTTGGGATGTTACATTGGTGCTATAATGTGAAGGTTTTGATATGTGCTTTGAATTTGTTGTTCAGGGAGTGGGGTCTCATGTGCATTGCCGCCATTTCGCTAGCGTCAGAAGGATAAGAGGCAAGTGCATGGTAGACAATGGTAATTGGTTGATCACTGTATGCTTTACCATTTGTTACCATTATATTACTGTGATTTTACTTATTTAATTGCAAGTAATGTTAGTGGTCATTATTTATTCCTTATGGTTGGATATGATATTGTTGGACAATGGTAATGTTGATGAAACTATAAATATTTATACATTCATAAACATTATTGCATATGAGAAGGTGATCATGTTGATCACAACTCCACGGGAGTGCAGGCGATCCCTGATCCTTGAGGAGGATGGGCTTGAGAGTGTATCATCGACGGGTGAACAATCATGCCATAGCAGTATACGCAAAAGAATTGCATATGGACATGTAGTGTACAGATGCATGAAATGAAAGGTAGTTGATGCTTGTGTATGTGAAAAAATAAAGAGAATTGAATGATTGAGCATGATAATAAAGAAAAGAGAACAATTAATATTGATGATGATATTGTGTACTGCTAATTAAGCATGGTTCATTACTTACTACTGTGCTTGCTAAGTCGTGAACTCACCCTTACTTTACTATTATTTTTTATGTGATCATTGACGACTCTCCATTTGGGAGGGGATAGCACTTGGAACACCGCATACACTCAATTGTTTGATCATTGTTATGAGGAAACTGTGCCTTAGCATGATAGCTTATTCTTTTAAGTTATGATAGATATTGAATAATTCTATATGATCAGTTAGAAGTTGGTTATTCATTCAATAGGTCCCTTTGGAACTGGTCTTGCTTAATTCTTGAGCTATTATTCTACCTACTATCCAGAGTTTAAATTTCAGTGCTTACCATGTCTTTATTCTTATGTTATTTTGACCTGTGGATAGATTTTAAATATTCAATTGATTGTTGTAATTTTATTGTTAATTGGTGTAAATCTAATTTTTTGGGTAGTTTAGTGGCATTCTAGGCTCAGTGTTGGGCTGGGGTGTTATAGTTGGTATCAGAGCGGGCTTTAGCTCCGTGGTGAATAGATTAACAACTTAGGTAACCTAAAATTGCTAAAATTTATTTTAGGACTAGTAAAATCAACTAAAATTTGCTAATGGTTAATTAACTTAAAATTTGACACACTAGTGAACGGTAGGATGGGTATGGGATGAGTATTACGCTTCCGATATGTTGTACTAGTGATGTATGGGTTGATATTGGTTCTTTAAACTTATTGTATGTTGTTGATTGTGTTGATAGCTATGCCGAGAGGTAAAGGGCATGGACGTGGTGGCCGTAGTCGTGGAGGCTATGGTGGAGGTCGTGGCCACGGGCGTGGTCCCGTGGAGCCACCGCCTGTGGCAGTCGAGTTAGTAGTTGAGGGGAACGGTATTGCTGAGGAGGGGGTTGCTGCGGACCCGCCTCTAGTTGGGGTCATTGGTGTGAGGGGAACCCACAACCCTAATCCCTGCCGCATCATCACATATCTGCCTAATCCATCCACATCACGACGTGTTCCTGGTTCCCCCTTCATGTCCTCTTAGGCTATCCATTCGTGCACCTTTGCTGTTGAAATTCACAGTCTCCAGTGAGCAATCTTTTGCGCCATCTACCCTATGGAGTTCACCTCAATCCATTCTATTTGATGCTTCTCTCATCTTCATTGAGGAGCTTTACCGTGCTGCATCTGCCCATACAGTCACTGAAGCCGTCTTCCTCGTGTGCGCTTGCCAAAGCCACTGTGATGTGGGCCATCCCCTTTCCCTCTTGTCTCTATGAGTCATAGTACAAGTCTACCTCATGAAACCCTAGTGCACATCAGCACTACCACATCATCCCACTGCCCCAACCACCACGCGTGCGCCATGTGTTCGCTCCATTAGCTTGTACGTGTCCGCCTAGGTGTCAACTGAACCAGAAGCAAACCCCTCTCAGTAACATCTCGGTCCCACATGTCATTATCTCCCATTACTCACGCTAGATCCAAAATCACCTCACTAACATGCCGATCCCGCATGACAACACTGTTGTTCTCTAAACTCAGTCCATTATGGACCATAGCCTTTTTGCGAACTTGGTCCATGGACAAAGGACTCACTCATCAGTCCCTGTCCTTTTAATTAAATAAATCCTTAGAGAATTTTATAGGGAATAGTCTCTTTTCTCTCTCAATTTCTAGCATTTTCCCTCTCGTCCAAACTTTCAGAAGCCAGTTCTCCTTTATACGAGCTCAGATTGATCCTGTTCTTCTTCCTAAATTAATCTAAACTAGAAGATCACCCGCACCATATGGTGCGGGCTGTAATGGGTTGGCAGTGAGTGAAAATTGAGCTATATTAGATAGATTATATCATTTGTAGTGTAGCTATGTAGTTTAGTGTAACATCTGTTGAAATAACAAAATAGTTATTATCTGTAGCATTGATATAAAGAGGAAGGGAGTGACGAAAGTATCTTTATATACAAACTGCGGTCAGTCTCGGACATAGGTGAGTTGTAAATGTTTACAAAATAGAGCAAGGAAGCAGTACGTCGATAGTGCCATAGGAAGAACAAAGATCTAAAAGCAAGTGTAGAAATTAGATAGCAGTGTTATTGGTGGCTGCTGAAGTGGGAAGCTTTATAGAAAATGTTTGAAAGCGCAGATATAGGCATGAAGAGTACATAGGTAGTCAAAAAGCACGCTTAGAAATTAGAAAGTAGTATTGGTGATGGCATTTGAATCGGGAATATGTACATAAAAGGTTTGACAGCATAAATAGAGGCACTAAGAGTATGTAGCCACTATATGGTATTGGTGGATAGTACTAATGAAACAGGTGTACAAAAGCGATGTGTTGCTGCTGCAAAAGCGTCGATGGTGTTGCTCGTCAGTTTAAGTCGCTGTAGGAATGTAATGGATGAGGAAATCGGTAAAAAAACAGTTAGCATAGTATGCTGGTAGACTCTTTAAGTTGAAAAACAGTAGGATAAGCTACCTAAGGGCGTGTAGTCTCATGTAGAGCGGGTCTGTTATTCTTTAGATGTGGGTGACCTCCTCTTTGTAACGGATGGATCAATTTCAGAATGGTAGCTATTGACGCAGGCCTTGGTCATAAGGTGAGATGTATTGTTATGTTGCAGGAAATTATAAGAAGCAATAAATCTAACATGTTGAATTGTCTGTGATGTACTGTGGCAGGAGTGCGTACCTCTTAGTTGGAAGGCAAATTGCATGAAGCAATAAGATTAACTTATCTACTAAGAAAATTCGGTAGTCTTCTTGACATAAGTAGTGTGCTACCTTCTTGACCCCTTCATGTATCTAACATGCTAGACTCGTTCAAGGGCATAGTTTAGTGTGTTCTCAAGTCCACAAAATAAATAAAGAAATAAAAATAAGATTATGTAACCATTGTGAAAACTGTAAGACATAACATTAGTGTGCTACCTCAGAGTTTTGACAAACTATCCATACTATTGAAGGTTAGTCTTTGGGAAAACATGATTTGGTAGTCAAATTAATAAAAAATGGTGCAAGGCTCTGTCACAATGAACGATAGATGTTAATGGAGCTAGAGGTCAGAACTCATCAGGCTTTTTAAGAGAGGCAAACTGGCTAAGAAAGTACTTTATAGTGCTAAATCCCAACATTGCTCTAAAGAGCAAGTTCTCGTGTTAAAAAAAACATTGCCAAATCAAATTATATTTCTGTTACATGATAAATAGAATAGCTACGATGCGTAAGTCTAACTGCAGGAAATTTAATGGATGTGTGTTATTCATATAGTGAAACTTTGGAAGGATTTTCCTAGGACTTTAGTATAGTTTAGAATACATGTAGTAAAAAAGTTACGTTGCAAGCATATGGATAATAGCTGAATATAAAAGGAGAAAAAAATAGTTTGAATGTTACTTCAACAGTAGTGAAATGCTCTTGCTGTTGTGGTAACAGAGGTGTTATGATCTGTGTATCTGTTTGGTACAGTGGTTGTAAGCTAGTAGCAACTTGAGAGATGCTTTGAGGAGTCGCAGCTACATCTTTTGTACCTGTCGACTTTGAGGATGTGTCACAAGAACGAAAAAGAGATGAATGAAATTTTTTTGGGTGAACTGTTTCTATCTTTTTTTTATGCATGTAAGCTAGATGGTAGCAGCACACTGAATAAATGTAATTAGGCACGCACAATGAGTATACATAGGAGATATTTTCACTAACAAAAAGAAAGTATATGTGATAATATGACATGACAATTTATATACAAAAGACAATATAATGGCGAATTTAAGCAATATATAAAAAAGACAGTCTAACGGCAAATCTAAGCAATAAGAAAATCATGTCTGGGCTATTAAAATTGCTCAAGAGGTCAGTTTCGTACCTTTCTTGTAGAGGGCTAGTATCGCTGATCATCATATATAGACACAAAATAAAGGCAAGCTATAAACATACCACGCATAACTCTTTCTCGCTAAAGCAATCTAAAAATGCATCCAAGATTAAGCAAGCATGCTGCACACCTATACACAGGAGACATGATCACTGCCAAAAAGAAAATTTATGTGAGAATATGACATGACAATTTATATACAAAAGACAATCTAATGGCAAATTTAAGCAATATATACAAAAGACAGTCTAACGGAAAATCTAAGCAATACAAAAACCATGTCTAGGCTATTAAAATTGTATAAGAGGTTAGTTTCGTACCTTTCTTGTAGAGGGCTAGTATCGTTGATCATCATACGCAACATATAATGTGATACTGCACAATCATAGCTGCAAAAGAAAATAAATTGAACAAATCTATCCATACGCGCCATATAACGTGTAAAGTTTGGATTCCCACTTTTACCATAGAGAAAATGGATACTGCATAATCATAGCTGCAAAAGTAAATAAATCAAACAAATTTATCCACATGCACCATATAATGTGATGTTCACATATTCATGCAAATTTGCAAGAACAATCGGATTCTTAGTTAGCAACAGCGCTAAAATTTTCATGAAAAACATATCCTTGAATCCTTCACAGAATCAGAGCGGCGAAAGCAGTAGTCATAAACCTTATCAACCTCTCCGGTGGTGGAAATGGGTTTGCTGCTAAAGTAAAGAGACAGTCATCAGCTAGAATCACAAAAAAATGCTTTGGAATGATGCCATGTAAGCTAGATAGTAGTATTGCACTGTTTAGCTGTAAGTAGTTACGCACAATGAGTAAACATAACATGAAAGAGGGATTGTTTTCAGGTAATGTAAGGATATAGCAAATAAGCAAATATAGGTGCTGTTGTAAGCATATATTTTTGCAGGCTAAGAACAGCATTAATAAAAGATATTGGCTAGGAATTTGAAGACACTGTCAATTTAAGTAGGTATTTGCTTACTTATACTGATAAAGTAGATGTGTTATGCAGTAGAAGTCATTTAAGCAAACATAACAGTTTCTTAGTTTGTTTCTAGCAGTAGCTTTCTTAGTTTGTTTCCCTTCGCCCCTCCTCCTCTGTATTTCACTGTACCCTATAATTGGTTACCTTTTGTATTAATAAAGCTTGTTTAGGACGGCCCTAAAAACCCCAACATAGTTCATTAAAAAACCATATGTGATCCAGCAACAATTCATAATCTTGAAAACTGTGCTATGGTGCGTTTGCCCAATGTCTGTTCAGTAACTTTGTGGTCGTCCCATTACAAACGTAACACTCTTGCTAGTGGCAGTTAATAATATTTTTTTGAAGCAATATAAGATATGGCATTAATAAAAGATGTTGGCTAGGAATCTGAAGACACTGTCAATTTAGATAGGTACTTGCTTATATTGATAAAGCAGATGTGTTATGCACAATCTATATAAAAAAGAAAATATGACAGAAAACCTAATCAATAAGATAATCACATCTGGGATATAAAAATTGCTTAGTTGTTCGGGTTCTTCCTATTTCTGTAGAGGATATGCATCATGAATAACCATAGCTGTAGATGGAAACCAATTTAACAGATTTAGTCAGATGAAACATAAAGTGTGCTATGCTGGCTACATCCATGAAAGGGAAAATGGCATAATACTAATTCAACATACCTGGACATGGTTTATAAGTGTATTGATGTAAAGGAGATAAGAATTCCCATCAGATTTGGATAACAACCTCTCAAAACATGGCACAATTATACACAGAAGACACCATGATCAGGAAAAATATAGTCTATGCAGAAATATGTACAACATGCATTCTAACATGATGCATATCTTAGTCTATATTTTTCTTGGCTTGACATCCTTTGGAGTTCCTGAACCACTACAGGTGAGGATATATATAGTTAGCCTCAAGAGCCATTGTTCTGTTAAGGAATCAACGAAATGGGCTAGTACCTTCAAAGCTCTTGTCCAAGCTTCTAGTCCTCTTGAACAGTGGATCAAAGCGAGGTTTGTAGTAGAGCACTCCCTCAAAGGAGTTGTAACCTGCAGTGTTGTCACTCTGCATCAAATAATTTCTTCCAGCAATGTAATGTTCTTTTGATTTTCTAAAAAATATCCTTTTTTACTCTAAAAAAATGCTATGATTCCTAGAGAAGTTCAAGAACAACTTATTGCTAAGCCTAGAATGGTAGACATTAGAGTTCAAGAACCCCCTATTTCCAAATCACGGTCAATGGCGTATGGGGAGGGCGGTAGGTACCTTGAGGGTGCCCTTGCAATGGCAGCACCTGAAGTACTTGCAATGGCGGCACTTGAAGTAGACCATGTGGTAGATCTGGTTGTCGGCGGTGAGCTTGTCGATCAGGCACACCATCTTGTCGCAGGCCATGTACTTGCTCGTCGTCCCCTGAGAGGAAGGTGCCCTAGCGGCAGTAGCGATCTAAGTGGGCGCAAACCGAGGGGTGGACATGAGGGGAAGCTTCAAGGTGGCGATCGGGTAGGGAGATCAAGGAGGCGGCATGGGAGGAAGAGGGAGTGAGTGGCGATGCCGGTGGAGAAGGGCGGGGGAGGGGAAAAGGAGAGGGCGCTGAAGCGGTGGCCGAAGAGGGAGAGAAGCACCGACGCGGCGGCCGGGGAGGAAGATCGAGGGGGTTGCGGGGGAGAAGAGGGAGGAAGCGGCGGCGTTGGCTGAGAGGGCGACGGAGGGGAGCGGTGGCGCTGGCCGAGAGGGGACGGGTGGGGAAGCACCGACGCGGCGGCCGGGGAGGGAGGCGCGCCAAGGCGGTGGAGATCAAAGGGGCGGTAGAGGAGGGACTAGGAGAGAGCAATAGGGCTGGTGAGAAAGGGGGATAGAGATAGGTGAGCAGCGAGAGGAAGGCTCTTCGCGAAGAAGAGGTGCTGGCAAGGCGACGTGGAGCGGCCGTTTGGTGCAAGCGCAGAAGCTGATTCATCCGCACGCCACGCTGCGCATCCGACGGGAGGGATTGTTCGGGGTGACGTGGCAGGGCCGTTGAAGCCCCTTTCTTCCAAGAATTAGTTTTAGTAGTTCTTACTCTTTCCATAGGTACTAATTATATATATATATATATATATATATATATAATTTTATTTTTTTGGTTATTTATTTGTAACGATTCGTGTGTTTAGAATCCTGTAATATCCCATTTAATTACCACAAAATAGAAAAACATTTAAATTAGGAAAGGAAAAAAATTCAAAAATTAAGAGCTGGGGAGGGGCCGGTTTGGGCCCCCAACCGAGTCCAAGTTGGACTCGGCAAGGGACAGGCGTCCACCCAAATAAGAATAGAGGGGGAGGGGCTGACAGCCCCCAAATCCTAGCCTCGTCCTACCCCTGCCCCTTGCCTCACCAATCCCTATAGCTGCCCTACCTCTAGCGCCGCCTCGCACTTGCCCCTGTACCACTGGCTGGTTTGTTGCTTGTCTTGCTATCGACGAGAGGAAAACAAGGGGAATGCAAAGTAGGGGGAGAAGGCCAGCAAGATGATCAAGAAGAGGAAGAAAGAAGGAGGAGGAAGGAGAAGGGAAGACAAGAGGTGGAAGCTAGGATTTTGTGATCCATCTCCAATATACGTCTGATTTCATGGGTAATGATCTGGTTAACCTTGATTTAATCTTATATTGATGTTTATTCAAGGTTTAGATTAGTTTGTGGGGGGTAATGGTTTGGCTACACTAGCTCGCAATTCAAAATTCTACCACGTAAACTAGGAAGCCATGCAAGTAAGAGATCATAGATCATTACCACTAGATGCGCAGTGCAGCAGAAGAAGAGTTAGAGTAGCCTAATCCAACGTCGAGCGCGTTGATGTAGTGGTTGCAGTCGATTGTCCAACATTGTCGACATCGATCATCTACTCCAGCAACCTATCACGTTCCTTGTGTAGGTCACAGATCATCCTTGATAAGCGTAGCAGCAAGGTTTCTAGGGTATCCATATGTCCAGGGGTGGAACGTCGTACACTGGTTTGCTAGCACTAGTGCGCATGGTAGGGCCTTCTAGGAGGTGGTGGCTAGGCTTTCATTGGGGCAACTTTTATGTCCAACAACCCTATGCATCCTCTTATAAAGAGCCCAAAATGGATCCTGTCCGAACTAGTTTGTTCCAACTTATTAAGTATGTGACTGTAATACACCGAAACGAATTAGTGAGAGAACGAAAAGGATTAAAAGGGGGTTTCTAAAAATTCATCATAACCTGGGCCATGGGCTTCTGGCCCACAGCACCAAGGCCCATCGTGGGCTAGCACCTTAAGAGGTTCCCCGGGGGGGGGGGGGGGTAGCAACCCTAGCCCTACCGCCTTGCGCCTCCACCCCTCCCCCTGTAGCCACTTTAATAGATCCTCTGGTAGTGCTCCACCACTGCTGCCGGGTTACCCCCATTCTTGTGCTACTACCAAAGAGGAGGACGAGGCCAGAAAGGAGGAAAGGAGAAGGGAAGGGAGGAGAGGAGGATCTCGCGGGAAAACGATGAACCTTGTCGTGGTCTCCAAGGGTAACGATTTAAAACCCTGTAGGGTTTCCCTAAGTTAATCTCTATTCACTTTGTAGAACGTTATGTCAATGGGAAGAGTAGATGAATTGTTGTCCAGGTTCGTCAGGATTAGGGAAAAACGTTGCAGGGGTGATTAGGGGTATTTAGGTTCAGAATTAGAGTTCGGTCTAATTATAGAAAAGCTAGGATACCATGTTATTTTTCCAGGAAGGTATGGATCGTTAAAAATGGAGTAGCGAGCGAAAAGATACAACCTCTGGAAAGTTGCTGTCCAGATTCTAGGCATAATTGGCAGACGTCGTAAAGTTGGGTCGATTTTGTGTAGAAATTGGTATAATTAATTAAATATTTGTGTTAACTTGAATATTGTAGGAAATCTTCTGTAGTTTCCAGAACACACATTATTCATATATTTTCAAGTTTTAGAATTAAAGATATAAAATAGTGAAATGGGCTGTTCTGACATAATCTAGAATGGTCTTTGGGTAAAGAAACATGGTAGAATATGGTAGAATCAGAGTTTTATCATAACTTGGAAAATGTAGGTTGTTTCTTGGTGATTCCAGAAAGTCTTGGATGGTCGAATTTGGAGTTCAAATGAGTAAGATTGGACCATTTACTCTTGTGTGACGGTTGTGTAGTGTGTCCGTAGTTCGAGTTAAAAGGTCGGTTTGGCATGTATGTACGATTATGGTTAGAGTAAGGTGTTGGTGCTATAATATGAAGGTTTTGAGATGTGCTTTGAATTTGTTGTTCAGGGAGTGGGGTCTCGTGTGCATTGCCGCCGTTTCGCCTAGCGTCACAAGGATAAGAGGCAAGTGCATGGTAGACAATGGTCATTGGTTGATCACTGTATACTTTACCATTTATTACCATTATATTACTGTGATTTTACTTATTTAATTGCAAGTAATGTTAATGGTTATTATTTATTCCTTATGGTTGGGTATGATATTGTTGGACAATGGTAATGTTGGTGAAACTATGAATATTTATGCATTCATAAACATCATTGCATATGAGAAGGTGATGATGTTGATCACAACTCCACGGGAGTGGAGGTGGTCCCCGATCCTTGAGGAGGATGGGCTTGAGAGTGTATCATCGACGGGTGAACAATCATGCCATAGCAGTATACGCAAAAGAATTGCATATGGACATGTAGTGTACAAATGCGTGGAATGAAAGGTAGTTGATGCTTGTGTATGTGAAAAAATAAAGAGAATTGAATTATTGAGCATGATAATAAAGAAAAGAGAACAATTAATGTTGATGATGATATTGTGTGCTGCTGATTAAGCATGGTTCATTGTTTACTATTATGCTTGCTGAGTCGTGAACTCACCCTTGCTTTACTGTTTTTTATGTGATCATTGACGACTCTCCATTTGGGAGGGGATAACACTTGGAACACTATATACACTCAGTTATTTGGTCATTGTCATGAGGAAACCATGCCTTAGCATGATAGTTTATTCTTTTAAGTTATGATAGACATTGAATAATTCTATATGATCAGTTGGAACTTGGTTATTCATTCAATAGGTCCCTATGGAATTGGTCTTGCTTAATTCTTGAACTATTATTCTGCCTACTATCTAGAGTTTAAATTTCAGTGCTTGCCATGTCTTTATTCTTATGTTATTTTGACCCATGGACAGATTTTAAATATTGAATTGCTTGCTGTAATTTTATTATTAATTGGTGTAAATCTAATTTTTATGGTAGTTTAGTGGCATTCGGGCTCGGTGTTGAAATTTGGGGTGTTATAGTTGGTATCAGAGTGGGATTTAGGTTCGTGGTGAATAGATTAACAACCTAGGTAACCTAAAATTGCTAAAATTTGCTTTAGGACTAGTAAAATCAACTAAAATTTGCTAATGGTTAATTAACTTAAAATTTGACACACTAGTGCACAGTAGGATGGGTATGGGATGAGTATTACACTTCCGATATGTTGTACTAGTGATGTATGGGTTGATATTGGCTCTTTGAACTTATGGTGTGTTGTTGATTGTGTTGATGGCTATGCTGAGAGGTAGAGGGCGTGGACATGGTGGCCGTGGTCATGGAGGCTGTGGTGGAGGTCGTGGCTGCGGACGTGGTCTTGTGGAGCCACCGCCTGTGGCAGTCGAGTTAGTAGCTGAGGGGAACGGTATTGCTAAGGAGAGGGTTGCTGCGGACCCACCTTTGGTTGGGGGTCAGGTTGAGACCCCCGCTTTGTTGAGAGAGTTGGTGGGAGAGATTTGTGCTCTCCATCAACTAGTGCTGGCAGCCCCTACTGCTGCGACATCTATTGATGCTCCTGTCGCCCCTCCACCTGCACCTGAGGCGCAGATGACGCTTCGAGAGTGGATGGGGTTGAGGTGGGATCCGTTTGACGGACCGGGCATGCTGGTCCAAGCAGCAAACTGCTTGCGCTACATGGAGAGACAGTTTGGAGCCTTGGAGCTGTCTTCACATCAGAGGGTCCGTTTTGTAGCCTTTTAGCTGAAAGGGCAAGCAGATATCTTGTGGGACGATGTTTTGACGTCAAGGACCGCCGCTCAGGGTCCATTTTTTTGGGAGAACTTTGTTGATCAGTTCAAGGCAAAGTTCTATCCCTATTCCTTAGTTGAGAAGATGGAGGTGGCCTTGATGACTTTTGCTCAAGGGAAGATGTCCATTGCTGAGTATGAGGCTGAGTTCAATTACTTGGTTTGTTTCATCTCGTCAGTGGCGAATGCTGATCTGTAGAAGGCCAAGAGGTTCCGTCGGGGCCTCAATCCTGAGTACTAGCACATGATGGGAGCTACTCCGCTCCATGACTTCAGCTCTGTTGTGGAGCAAGCAAGGGGCATGGAGTTGGAGATGCAGCTCACTAAGGGGCAGCAGGCCTCTGGTGGACTTGTTGCTTCTAGTGGTGACTAGAAGAGGAGCTCGGGTGAGGGAGGTGGGTGTTCTCAGTGGCCTGCTTTCAAGAAGTTCAAGGGGGACCGTAGTCTTCGCAGTTCTCCAAGGCCAAGCAGTCGAGGCTGTTTCCTTCTTCGGCGTCTCGTCGTTTTGTGGGTACTCCAGCACTTCATCCAGTCCTGGAGTAGGGCATGCTTTGTTTCGAGTGTGGTGATGGTCTCCGCGCTATTAAGTGTTCGTGGATGGGAGTGTAATATCCTGTATTGTGAATGAGAAATTCATGAATTAATAGTAATAATAATTAAAATCTAGTGGGCATTGGGGTTAGTGTTTGGCCTTTTGGCCCATGGCCCAAGAGGGCAAAGACCTCACACCTATTTAAGGGAGAGATTAACCAAAACCCTAGACTATTGTTCTCCCAGCCGCCACCCTATGTTAACCCTAGCCGCCTCCTGGCTGAACTCCTAGCTCCCCTTCTCCTGATTGGCCGCCGCCAATCACCAGCGCTACGAGCCCCACTACCTGCACGCCGCGCCGCCCTTCGCCGCGCCGATCCCGCCGTTCGCGCCCTACCAGCGCGAGATGCCGCCCATGAGCCCAGAGCTCTACTCCTCCTCCCCAAGGCGTCATGTCGATGGGCTCGCGCACCAAGACCTGCCCAGCTCACCACCCGCTCCTCCCCGCGCATCCTCCTCTAGCTCCCGACCCGGCCTCCTCCGGCTGCTCTCGTCTGGCGTGCACACCCTGCGCTGTTGGCGCTGCGTCCCACGCCACGCAAGCATGCCCGTTCCGTGGCCGCCGCCATCAGCCTCTGGCTCCTCCTGGTTGTGCTCCTCCGTCACAGGCGGGCCCGGTCCTAGACCGCAGCTCCTCCCCCAGGTTACAAGGATTAGCTCCATTGGGGAAGGCTGCATTAACAATGCTCAGCGCTATGATACCGATGCTGGTTCCTTCTCGGTGAAGACCATCAGGCGCATCGGTCCATCTATGTTTGAAGGGGAGGCTCTCGGTTTGTAGGCAACGTGTGACACGGAATCAACCCGTGTTCCTTTGCCATACAAGGTTGGATCCTTACCAACTGGTGGTTCTTTTATCATCATGGAGTTCATTGATTTTGTCCATTCTAGGGGAGACCAGTCAGTTTTGGGAAGGAAGCTTCTTTGAAATGCATAAAGTCGCCGTCGATGAGGGCTATGGTTTCTATGTTGACAATACTATTGGAAGCACTCCGCAAATTAACACTTGGACTGCTGACTGGATTGAGTTTCACTCAACAATAAAAGATGTGAACTGAGCTCCCGAGACTGTTTAGAATAGTTGATTGTGGGTCTTGGTTAGGTTTCTAGAAATGGTACATATCTATATTTTCACATAACTGCATTGATTGTAGAGGGTCATTCATATTATGGTCTGTGGCTAAACCTTTTGTAGATCTTAGAGACAGCTTAGTTCAGGTTTTTGTTTCATGCGTGTACATACGATTGCCGTCGAGAGTAGATCAGGTTTTGATGCTGATTAATGGTACAGAAGTTTTGAGTTTGTTAACTGCGAAATTAGATCTGCTCACCACCTAGATAATTGAGGGTAAAGCCATTAGCTTTCCACAGGGTCTTGAATCACAATTTTTGGTTGAGTAGTTTCCAAGTTGGAGTCATTTTCGTTGTTGCTATGTCCAGTAAATAGTGAGCTCGTGGAGGTCGTGGTATAATGAAAGTTTATTTGCTTAGCATAGAGATGTTGACTTGTCTCTGGGTCCTATGCCGTGGTACTTGTTCATCTGATAGATAAATGAATCACTGTGGCTTATTGTTCTATTCCTTCTTTAGTATTCCTGGTATTTTCATCAAATGTACGTTTATAACTAGTAGTATCCTCTAGGAACTACCTCAAAGCTTACCATCCTGAGTGCGTGGGAAAGGATAACGACTTCCTCTATTCAGATGAACACTTCATTTGCAATGGTGGTGAACCCCGGGTTAGAGCATTTCCGTTTCTTGTCTTCCATCTCCCGGTTGAGGCAAGTACAAGTATTATAAACAAGTTGTTATATTATATACTTGATGAATGTCATAGTTGATTGATGTTGATTGTTACTTGGTAAGGTTGATCAGACTAATGCCATAGTTGAATGATGATGCTTACTACTTGGAAATGTTTACATGATGCTACATGCTAATGGTTACATGATGATGCGTACCTTTTGATGTTTATACGGTGATGCTTACAAGATAATGGATATATGTCGATGGCAAGAATGATGGGAAAGGGTGAGCAATGAGGCTACCTTGTTAATGATGAATCATGATAATAATATTGGACATGCGCATTTGCATTTCTGCATATTCATTTCTGAACCTTGGACTATGTGGTAGCCAAGGGGTTGTTTCCTTGAGGTCCCCGTCAGGCATTGGATGGGCGTTAGGTCCCCATCATGCATTGGACGGGCTTTGTTCCCCACACCCGTGGAAAGTCATGTAACTAATCCGGTGAGGTCGGTGAGAACTGTTACATGACTTAGAGTGTGGGCTTTTGTTCCCTATGCCTAGAGGGCACAGGCTTTGAGTAGGTATCGACGGATACCCTACTCGGCATTACCGGTAATTGCTAAGAAGTAAAGAGATGCATTCATGACATGTTTATCGCATTTCTGCATAAGATTTGGATTTGGTTGTTCGGCATATAATATTGTCGTTCAAGGTGTGATTGGTTATTCCCTTTGAATGTTTTTGATGCTATCCTAAGAGATGGATTTGTGGTATATAATGATGTTGTTCATGATGTAATTGTTTATTTTCCCTTTGACTACTTATGATGCTATGTTTGATTTATTATTGCACTTTGCTGAGTTGTGGACTCACACTTGTTGTGTTGTGCTTGCTAGGTACCTCTCGAGGCAGCAACATGCATGGGAAGGGGTAGACTTGGTGCACGTCACATAATCACTAACCACAATGAATAACCTAGTCCATCTATCCACAATTCATATTCCTGATAATTGCTCTAGATTCATATTGTGACCATCCTTCGTGGTGGATGTTTTAATTGTGGTCATGGATGATCCATTTATGACCTTATTCCTTCGTTGCTTGAGTTCATTTAATTCTCGTTGATGGATTAGAATGTTTGGTTGATGGTTTATTGAGATGTTGAAATTAATTGGTTCAGTAGGGTCTCAATAATTTGTAATAGGGTTGATTAGAAGATTATGGATGCCCTTTTGTTTATGCTATAGTTGTTTAGTTTATCTTGGATGTCCTTTGTTGATTCGTTAAATTGGATGATTTGATTGTTGAGTGATGCTATATTAAACTGTTTGAACCCCCAGTATAGCCATCTATACAAAGGAGGTTCTGCCGGATTTTAGAGAAACGTCTTGGTTCTATTTGGTTAATGTATTATTGTTGGAACAATGGTTGAAGTTATTCCGTATTGCTGTTGTACGTTAGCCTTTTAGGTAACATCTTGGCTTCTGCATAGTTAGGGTGTTACAGGGAGTTTGCCATCAGTGTGGCCGACCTGGTCACAAGGAGTGGGTGTGTTGCCATAACCCCGCTAGTGTGTTCAAGTGGGGGCTGTGCCTACTTCTTCTTTAGTAGGACCTACACAAGGATCTGTCCATATGATGGCCGTGCCTTCTATGTCACCGCTTCCTTCAATTTGGGCGCCTCGGCAGGTACTCTTGGCGGCCGTCGCCTCTGCACCGCTTGATTGTTTGCTCCACCGCTTTACTGCACCTCTGGGCCAGTGTTGGGCGGCATCTTCCTTCGCCATGGCACCACTTGGAGTGTACGCCATGCCTACCACGGAGTCCACATGTCGTCCTGACGTGGTGATAGGTACTTTGCTTGTGGATTCATTTGGTGCTTTAGTCTTTTTTGATTCAGGGGCTACCTATTTATTTGTCTTGATGGCGTTTGCTAGGAGAGCGAACTTGAGTGTGCAGTGGATTTCTCAGTCAATGTTGGTCAGTTCTCCTCGGGGTATTATTGTGAGCTCCACTGTTTGTCCTAGATGCTCTATTGTTATCGATGGGGTGGCGAATCTGATGGTTATTCAGTTGGAGCCTTTCGACGTCATCTTGGGCATGGATTGATTGCACTCCTACCGAGCCGTGATATCCTGTTTTTGTAGGACCATCACTTGGCGGACTCCTTCTGGTGAGATTTTGACCTTTCAGGGGAGTGCACCTCTACGTTCTCTTTGTGTGTTGCCCGGACTATTCCTGGGTCAGCGTGCGGTGAAGACTGGTCTTCTCTTGGCTCTTGCTGAGAAGCCGAGCGTGACTTTGCAGATTGAGGAGATTCAAGTGATTTGTGTTTATCCAGATGTGTTTCTGGCCGCGCTTCCGAGAATGCCTCCTGTGCGGAATGCAGAGTTTCACATTAATCTTGTTCTGGGCACTCGGCCCATTTCGTTGTCTTCATATCGGCTGGCACGTCCGTTTCAAGATGAGTTGAAGAAGTAGTTGGATGATCTGTTGGCTAAGGGTTTGATTAGGCACAATATGTCGCCATGGGGGACTACTATTGAAGGATGGGTGTTAACACATGTGTGTTGATTACCATGCGCTTAATTCAGTCACGATCAAGAATAAATATCCATTGCCCCGCATTGAGGATTTGTTTGATCGGTTGAGTGGAGCTCAGGTGTTCTCCAAGATTGATCTTCAGTCTGGGTATAATCAAATCCGTGTGTGTGAGCAAGATATTGAGAAGACTACTTTCTCCACCAGGTATGGGCATTATGAGTATAAAGTTATGTCTTTTGGACTAACTATTACACCTGCCATTTTTATGGAGACCATGAACAATATGCTGCACGAGTATCTAGATGACTTCATGGTGGTGTTCATTGATGATATTCTTATCTACTCCAAGACCAATGAGGATCATGAACATCACTTGAGGCTGGTATTAGAGACTTTGAGAGGCCACAAGTTTTATGCTAAGCTGAAGAAATGTGAGTTCTGGATTTCAGAAGTGGGTTTTCTGGGTCATGTGATCAATTCTCAGGGCATTGCTATTGATCCTAGCAAGGTCTCTACAGTGGTGGATTGTAAGAGGCCGACCAATGTGAAGGAGGTGAGGAGTTTCTTGGGTTTGGCTTATTACTATTAGTATTTGGTGCAAGATTTCTCTACCATTGCCAAGCCGATGTCTCAACTTACTCAAAAAGGCGTGAGATTCCAGTGGACTGATGAGTGTGAGCGCAGTTTCAGCATTTTGAAGGAGATGTTGGTGACTTCTCCTATATATCCTCACTCTTCCCGAGCTGGGGAAGCACTTCATAGTCTTTTCTAATGCGTCTCGAGTGGGTCTTAACTGTGTGCTTATGCAAGATGGCAAAGTGATTGCTTATGTGTCGTGGCAGTTAAAGAAGAAGAACAAGTAGAATTATCCCACTCATGACTTGGAATTGGATGCGGTTGTCTTTGCTCTCGAGCTTTGGAGGCATTATTTATACGGAGAGTCTTGTGATATTTTAACAGATCACAAGAGTCTCAAGTATATCTTCACTCAAAATGATCTGAATTTGAGGCAAAGAAGGTGGCTGGAATTGATCAAGTATTATGACCTTACCATTCAGTATCATCTTGGCAAGACCAATGCCATTACTGATGCTCTTAGTCGCAAGGCGACTCCCGCTACTCTAGATTGCCTCATTG
The DNA here is from genome assembly GCA_036346405.1 of Phyllostachys edulis. Taxonomy (NCBI): domain Eukaryota; kingdom Viridiplantae; phylum Streptophyta; class Magnoliopsida; order Poales; family Poaceae; genus Phyllostachys; species Phyllostachys edulis. The sequence continues at coordinate 32,058,395 of CM070567.1, read as the reverse complement.
CTGATTTTGATCGCGTGGGGATATCTTTGTAACACCCTAGCTATGCGAAAGCCAAGATGTTACCTAAATGACTAACCTACAATAACAATACAGAATAATTTCAACCATCTTTCAAGCAATAACATACAAGATCAATATCCAGTAGAATGGATATAAGAATTGAATCAGAATTCACCAACCAATCAATCTCAAACATCTAATCAGATTGAGTTGATTACAATAATACTATCAAGAGTCTATACGCAGTTCACTAACCCATTCCTAATCCAACCATATCATGAAGGTTGATAATACCAGCCATCAACCAAGCTTTTAATTCATGAATTATGCTAACAACCAAACTCAACATGAGCCTGGTCTACTACTAACTAACGTACTAACCAATAAAAACTAAGACATTTCTCTAAAATCCGGCAGAACCTCCTTTGTATAGATGGCTATACCGGAGGTTCAAACAGTTTAATATAGCACCATTCAACAAGTCAAATCATCCAATTTAATGAATCATCAAAGGACATCCAGGATAAGCTAAACAACTATAGCATAATCAAAAGGGCATTCACAATCTTCTAATCAACCCTATTATAAATTATTGAGACTCTACTGAACCACTTTATTTCATCAACTCATTAAACCATCAACCAAACATTCTAACTTATCACGAGAATTAAATGAGCTCAATCAACAAATGAATAAGAACATAAATAGGTCATCCATGACCACAATTAAAACATCCACCACGAAGGGTGGCCACAAAACTGAAACTAAAGCAATTATTAATAGTATGAATTTGTGGGTAATTGGCTCAGGTTATTCAGTGTGAGTTGTGTTTATGTGGCATGCACCAAGTCTACCCCTTCCCATGCATGTCGTTGCCTCGAGAGGTACCTAGCAAGCACAACACAGCAAGTGTGAGTCCACGACCCAGCAAAGTGCAAGAGCAAATCAAACATAGCGTCATAAGCAATCACAGGGAACAAACAATTCCGTCATGAATATAACACTAATTACCTCAAATCCATCTCTTATGACAGCGTCATAAGTAGTCAAAAGGATTAAACAATCCCCACCTGAACAATCACCCTTTTATATCACAATCCATCTCTTATGCCAGCATCATATGCTAAACAACAGATCCATAACTTATGCAGGAGTGCAATGAATATGCCATGAATGCAAAATACTTCACTTCTTTGCAATTACCGGTAATGCTGATTATGTATCCGTTGATACATACTCTAAGCCTGTGCCCTTTAGGCACAGGGATCCAAAGCCCACACTCATAAGTGTGGGGACGAGTCCGCCCAATGCAGGACGGGGATCTCAAGGAAACAGCTCTTGGCTACCACGTTGTCCAAGGTTCAGAAATGAATATGCAGAAATGCAAATGCGCATGTCCATTATCATTATCACGATTCATCATTAACAAGGTAGCCTCATTGCTCACCTTGTCCCATCATTTTTGCCATCAACATATAACCATTATCATGCAAGCATCACCATATAAATAGTAACATGTGTGCATCATCATGCAAACATTAACATGCAGCATCATATAAACATTCCCAAGTAGTAAGCATCGTCATTAAACTATGGCATTTAGGCTCATCAACATTACCAAGCAACAATCAACATCAATCAACTATAGCATTCATCAAGTATATAATATAACAACTCAATAATAATACTTGCACTTGCCTCAACCATGAGACAGAAGACAAAAGGTAGAACGCCCTGGCACCGGGGTTCACCACCACTTGAACTGGTTGATTGCATTAGCCAAAGCAGAACCCCACAGCACCATGTATTTATCCGTAATTCCATACCGAACATGCAATTGTGACCCTAAAAGAATGTCCAGCACGCTAATTAAGGCAAGACCAACATGTGCAAACATACGAATATTCCTGAGTTTCATGTGCGCTTACAATAGCGGTTGTAGATATGTGTGCCAAGCATTAGACTGAACCACCCAATCACACGTGCAGCAAGCATCATCCATATCAGGGCCAGTCCAGTAACCAGAGATAACAATACGCGCACCTGGAACAGCATCAAAACAACGTCTCGTGGATGGATCACGGTGAGCAGTTGGAGCGATTGCAGGTCTGCTTGATGTAGCTGCTTTTGCACAGGCACTCGAGCTTGTGCAACCAACAAGGCTCATGGAACTATGGGACTCCGCGGCTACAACCGCACGTCTATTTTTAACATCATCTTAGACGAATGATGTGAAATCAAAGGTATAATTAGAACTCCACTCCTGCCATTGAAGTCTTGAAACTTTGTAATCAAAAAAGTACCTACCACTCATATAGATTCCAATGGAACTGGTTCATACATGGGACGTGATGTGATTGCTCCTATGAACACGACGTATCAGAAGTTCAGAGTTCAGATGCAGATAAGAGCAATACATCAGCTTTTGAGGTTAAACATAATGTGAGTTAGCAATTGGTTGAGAAATGGGCATAGAACAAAATTTCACCAAGACACTACACTAACAGCATGTCCTGGACTAAGCAGAGAAGACAAAGCCATTGATTCACTATTGCCCCAATTGAGTAAACTGAAAAAGTCACACCAACAATCTCTTGGCGCCCACAAGGTGTTCGACGATTTGCCTGATCCACGAAACAGGTAAAAGGGCCTGCAATAGTATAGTACCTTGGTGGTGACGCTCCGACGAGGGGATGAGAGGAGGTGCGGTCGCATGGTGGATCTTGTGGTGGGAGGCGGACCAGAGGTGGAGCGACGCGGGGCAGACGGCGAGGAGATGGCCGAGGACGCGGAGGAGGACCACGCGGTCGGAGTCGCCCGGGCCCAGCAGGATCGACGACGGCCACCCGTATGCCATGCACATCGCAGTGGCGGCGGCGGGGTGTCGGCGCCTCTCGCCTCTCGCCGTTGGCGGTTGGGCGACTACTCAAGCATGCAGTCGCTCCAATTCTGGCCGCCGACGGTTGGTGCTGTCAGGCAAGCCGCGGAGGGGAAGGGGCGACGCCTTGGAGGAGGAGAGGGCAGAGCCGGGCCCTAGGCCGACGGTGGCGCCAGGCGAAGCCGGAGGCGGCGCCTCAGGCAGGCGGCTCCAGTGGAGGAGGAGGTGGAAACGGGCGGCAGCTTGAGTAGATAAGAAAAAAAAAAGGGGGGGGGTGAGTTAGCCCTAGGGTTTAAGGGTGGAAGGAAGGCTGGGGCTTTTGGGGCGCCTTTCCCCCTTTGGCCCACTCAAGTCCGGCCCAAGTTCCAAAATTCCCCCTGGAAACTAAATCTTTAGATGATTTCCCACTCCCGAGTTACATTCCCTCTAATCGATGTTCGGGATATTACAATCTTATTGCTATACGGGCACAACACATGTTGAGACACAGTTGATCCTTGAGTCAGCTATTTCAGACTGTGTGCGGGAAGCGCAATAGAGTGACCGATTGTTGCAGGAGGTCGGAAAGCATCTGGATGAGGGCAAGGAGGGAGATTTCAGCATTGATGAGTCTAGTGCTTTGTAGTTTAAAGGACGCCTTTGTGTGCCACAAAAGGCGGAGGTCAAGGGTGCAATCTTGAGGGAGGCTCATCGTACTTCGTACACTGTTCTGTTGGGTTACGAGTAGGTTACGATAGCACAAAACAAAAATTTCTACCGCGCAACCAAGGAACCTGCGCTAGTAATAGATCACGAGATTACCACTAGATGTGCCGACTCGTAGCGGAAGTAGAGTCGATGTAGCGAGTTGATGCAGTCATAGTCGTACTCGCCGCAAGTCTTCTCTTCCTGCTCCGATGATCGTCACGAGTTGCGGATTATCCTAGTGCTAATGCTTCGCAACAACACCTCCAAGGTATCCACACGTACGGGGCAGGGATACCACGTGCTGTAGTGCTAGTGCCAGTGGCGTGGTTGAGGAACGCATGGCTATTAGGTTTTCAGGAATTCCTTCTTAAGGATCATCACACCTCATGCCACCACCCCTCTATATATAGGCATCCATAATGGGTCTCGAGCTTGAGGCCCATTAGGAACTCATGGCCTACAAGAATTCGGATCACCATCCAAATCAAATCCTAGTCCTTTAAGTGTGTGACCCTATAGGTTCTGTGTAATTGGTTGTGACTCGAAAACTCTTTTTTGAACACAAATCGTCAGCGGTACCTAGCAACACATAACGATTCCCGAACACATATAGAATATATCGGATGAACCTTAATGCAATATGATATAAGACTAGGTCCTTATCACTTACGACCAGTTCATACCTAGTCACGACCAGTCTATACTAAGTTACGACCAGTTTGTAACTAGTCACGACCAGTCCATACTATGTTACGACCAGTTCGTAACTCCTTACGACCAGTTAGTGATTATGTTCGACTAGTCTACGACCAGCTTCGACCGGCTCGTATCTCCATACGACCAGTTTACGACCAGCTTTGACTAGTCTATATCTGGTCGAACTAAACGACCTGCTTATGTATTCTCCCTTTGCCTCACAACATCTGGTTGAACTCCAGGTGAGATAATTTGTCATCCATGGACTATTCAATACTTTCTCGATCAAGTGTCGAATAACTTCATATGGTCGACACTTCGACCACTAGTGGTATGGCCATGCACTTTCTTTATTCGACCATAACAAGGGGCCCATAGACATCTCTCCTGTTATGTTAGGAGGGACAAATCCCATATCCGACCAGTCATATTCCTCCGCATGTTTCATAGCATACCCGAAAGCTACCTTTATAACTACCCAGTTACGAGTAGTGGTTGGCAACCCCTAAGAGTGCTATTACATATGTAGGAAACCATGCTGATCTCAGGTCTAAGGATTACCAATCATCATTGCTTGAGACCAACTAACGACACATAGAATCATAATAATCTCAATACTATCTCAAGGTGGGTCTTATCCAACACCATGTTCTCTAACATGTGTCTATAATATTGATTTGATATCTCTATATCTATGACCTGTGAAACATAGTCATCAACCAGTACATATGCTAGTCTATTCATATGTGTTCTCATATGTTTCCGACCAGGGAATGTTTAAGAATAATCATCGCATAAATATAGAGTTTCACAATCAAGTCACATACTTGATGATACGGTGGATTGTTTTAGCAAGTTTGAGCACTTCATTCCTATCCACATGACAAATACAGTGAGTGATTTGACTCCTATTTATGTGCGTGAGATTGCGAGATTGCATGGTGTGCCAAGGACCATCATTTCTGACAGGGATGCCAAGTTTGTTTCCAAGTTCTGGGAGAGTTTGCAGAGTGTGTTGGGCACTCAACTTCGTCTTAGCACGATGTTCCACCCTCAGACTGATGGGCAGTTAGAGCGCACAATCCAGACCATGGAGGACATGTTTCGGTGTTGTGTTCTGTCTTAGAAAGATAGTTGGGAGGATCAGTTGCGTCTTGTTGATTTTGCTTACAACAACAACTACCATTCCAGTATTAGAGTCGTGCCATTCGAGGTTCTATATGGGCGGAACTGCAGATCACCACTTTGTTGGGATGTAGTAGGTGAGAAAGCAGTTTTGACTCCGAATTGGATTCAGAAGACTGTTGAGTGTGTGGACATGGTGAAGTAGAATCTGCTGGTAGCTTAGAGCAAGTAGAAGAGTTATGCAGATGTGAGGAGGCGTGACCTATAGTTTGTGGTGGGTGATCAGGTGTTCTTGAGAGTGTCTCCCACCAAATGCATTGTCCAGTTTGGTACCGAAGGGAAGCTTAGCCTGAGGTACATTGAACCGTTTCCGATTATTACGAGAATCAGGAAATTGGCCTACTGCTTGGACCTTCCTAACTTCATGCGTGAAGTGCATAATGTGTTTCACGTCTTAATGCTGAGAAAGTTCTTGAGAGACCCAGAGCATGAGATTTCGTTGGAGCCGCTGATCATTGAGCAAGATCTCACCTTTGATTCGCATTCGGTGCGTATTTTGGAGAGGTCCGAGTGAGTATTGAGGCACAAGATGTTGGTATACGTCAAGGTGCTGTGGATACATTAGTCCGAGAGAGATGCGACTTGGGAGTTGGAGTCTCGCATGCGCAAGCAGTATCTAGAATTGTTCACATCGGGTACGTGTTAGCTGTTGTTTATTTCAATTATGGTTGTTCTTTGAGTAGAACGACGAGTAGAATTCAGGATCTAATTCTGTTTAAGGGGGGTAGAATGTAATACTTTGAAACACATTAGTGAGAGAATGAAAAGGATTAAAAGGGGTTTTCTAAAAATTCATCAGAACCTAGGCCATGGGTTTCCGGCCCATGGCACTAAGGCCCATCGTGGGCCAGCACCTTAAGAGGTGCTGAGGAGGAGGCCAGCACGGAGGAGAGGAGAAAGGAAGGAAGGAGGAAGGGAGGTGAAGGAAAAGAGGAAGAAAGAGAGGATGATCTCATGGGAAATCGGTGATTCTCGTTGCGGCCTCCAAGGGTAACGATATGAAATCCTATAGGGTTGCCCTAGGTTAATTGCTATTCAGTTTGTAGAACGTTAGGTCAATGGGAAGAGTAGATGACTTTCTATCCATGTTCATCAGGATTAGGGCAGAACATTGTGGGGACGATTAGGGGTATTTAGGTTCGGAATTAGAGTTCTGTCTAATTATAGAAAATCTAGGTTATCACTTTATCTTTCTAGGAAGGTACGGATCATTAAAAATGGAAGCGAGCAAAACGATACAGCCTCTGGAAGGTTGTTGTCTAGATTCCAGGCGTAATTGGCAGACATCATGAAGTTGGGTCGATTTTGTGTAGAAATTGGTAAAATTAAATATTTGTGTTAACTTGAATATTGTAGAAAATCTTGTGTAGTTTCCAGAATACACATTATTCTTATATTTTCAAGTTTTAGAATTAAAGATATAAAATTACAAACTGGGCTATTCCGACAGAATATGGAACGGTTTTCAGGTAAGGAAACGGGGTAGAAAATGGTAGAAAAAGAGTTTCATTATAACTAGGAAAATGTAGGTTATTTCCTGAGGATTCCAGAAAGTCTTGGATGGCCAAAATTTGGAGTTCAGATGAGTAAGATAGGACCGTTTTACTATTGGGACAGCGGGTAGTGTGTCGGTAGTTTCGAGTTAAAAAGGTCAGTTTGGCGTGGGCATGCCATGACGGTTAGAGTAAGATGTTGGTGTTGTAATGTGAAAGTTTTGAGATGTGTTTTGAATTTGTTGTCCAGGGAGTGGGGTCTCGTGTGCATTGTCGCCGTTTCGCTCTCCAACATCACAAGGATAAGAGACAAGTGTATGGTAGACAGTGGTCATTGGTTGATCACTGTATGCTTTACAATTTATAACCATTATTTTGTTGTGCTTTTACTTATTTAATTGCAAGCAATGTTAATGGTTATTATTTATTCCTTATGGTTGGATATGATATTGTTGGACAATGGTGATGTTGATGAAACTATGAATATTTGTGCATTCATACACATCATTGTATTGAGATGGTGATCAGGTTGATCAGAACTCCACGGGAGTGGAGGAGGTCCCTGATCCTTGAGGAGGACGGGCTTGAGAGTGTATCATCAACGGGTGAACACTCATGCTATACCGGTATGCGCAAAAAAAGTGCATGTGGACATGTAGTGTAGAGATGCATGGAATGAAAGGTAATTGATGCTTGTTTATGTGAATAAAGAAATAGAATTGAATGATTTAGCCTGAGCATAAAGAAAAGAGAACAATTAATGTTGATGATGATATTGTGTACTGCTGATTAAGCATAGTTAATTGCTTACTATTGTGCTTGCTGAGTTGTGAACTGACCCTTACTTTATTGTTGTTTTTAGGTGATCGTTGACGACGCTCCATTTGGGAAGGGGTTGCACTTGGAACACTGCATACATTCAATTGTTTGATCATTGTCATGAGGAAACTTTACCTTAGAATGATGGTTTATTCTTTTAAGTTATGATAGACATTGAATAATTATAGATGATCGGTTGGAACTTGGTTATTCATTCAATATGTCCCTTTGGAATTGGTCTTGCTAATTCTTTTACTATTATTCTGCCTACTATCTGGAGTTTAAATTTTAGTGGTTGCCATGTCTGTATTCTTATGTTATTGTGACCCATGGACGGGTTTTAAATATTGAATTGCTTGCTGTATTTTATTGTTAATTGATGTAAATCTAATTGTTGGAGTAGTTTAGTGGCATTCCAAGATCATTGTTGGGTTGAGGTGTTATAGTGACCCTGTAGGTTCATGTGTAATCGGCTGTGACTCGAAAACTTCTTTATGATCACAAGTCGGTAGCGATTCCTAGCAGGATATAATTACTCCTGAATACACAAAAATATTATGTCTGACGAACAAACCTTATGCAATATGATCTCCGATCAAGTTCTTATCACTTACGATCAGCTCGTATCTCCATACGACCAGTTCGCATCTAGTTATGACCAGTTTGTAACACCTTATGACTAGTTAGTGACCATGTAGGACCAGCTCACGACCAGTCCGTATCTCCATACAATGAGTTCGCTTTTGATTGGACTGAATGACGTGTTTTCATATTCTCTTTTTGCCTCACAATTTCTAGTTGAACTCTAGATAAGATATTTGTCATCCATGGATTGTTCAATACTTTCTCGATCTAGGGACGAATAACAATGTGTGGTCGACTCTTTGACCACCAGTGGTACAGCCATACACTTGCTTTATCTAACCTCATCGAGGGGCTTAGAGATATCTCTCCTGTTATGTTAGGAGGGATAAATACCATATCCGACCAGTCACATCCCTCCGCATGTTTCATAGCAGACCCAAAAACTTGTTGGAAATATGCCCTAGAGGCAATCATAGAGATGATTATATTTCATTATGTTCATGACATTAGATAATATGTTATCTTGTTCCTAGAATAATATTATTAATATTTATTATCAAGTATGTGACTTGATTGTGAAACTCTATATTTCTGCGATGATTATTCTTAAATGTTCCCTGGTCGGAAACATATGAGGACACATATGAATAGACTAGCATATGTATTGGTTGATGACTATATTTCACGGGTCATGGATATGGAGATATCAAACCAATAATATGGACACATGTTAGAGAACATGATGTTGGATAAGACCCACCTTGAGACACTATTGAGATTGTTATGATTCTATGTGTCGTTAGTTGGTCTCAAGCAATGATGACGTATAATCCTTAGACCTGAGATCAACATGGTTTCCTACATGTGTAATAATAGCACTCTTAGGGGTTGCCAAACGCTACACCATAACTGGGTAGTTATAAAGGTAAGTTTCGGGTATGCTATGAAACATGCAGAGGAATATGACTGGTCATATATGGGATTTGCCCCTCCTAACATAACGGGAGAGATGTCTCTGGGCCCCTCGTTGTGATCGGATAAAGAAAGTGCATGGCCATGCCACTAGTAGTCGAAGTGTTCGACCACGTAAAGTAATCCGATACTTGATCGAGAAAGTATTGAACAGTCCATGGATGACACAACATCTCACTTGGATTTCAACCAAACATTGTGAGGCAAAGGGATAATACACGAGTAGGTCTCTTAGTTCGAACAGTTGCGGACTGGTCGTATGGAAATACGAGCTGGTCGTAGACTGGTCAAACGTAATCATAGAGTGGTCGAAACCTGGTCGTAAGGACTTACGAACTGGTCGTGACCAAATATGAACTGGTTGTATAGAGATAGCACCTGGTCGTAAGTGATAGGGACCTGGTCGTAGATCATATTGTATTAAGATTCGTCCGATATAATTTGTGTGTATTCGGGAATCGCTTTGTTCTGCTAGGAGCCGCTACGACTCGTGATCGGAAAGGGTTTCCGAGTCACAACCGATTACGTATGAACCTACAGGGTCACACACTTAACGGGTTGGAACAAACCAGTACGAATACGATTCGTACAATGTGTTCGGATAGGATCCGTCACGAGCACTATATAAGGAGATGCATGGGGCTGTTGGGAGGTACGGGTGAACGTAATAGACAAGACACACGAAAGTCATGAGTTCAGTTATTCTACCGAAACCCTGCTGCCATCTTCCTGAGAGCACTGCCGTGCGACTTGGTGCTAGCACACCGGCGTATGGTTGTTCGTTCCCTGGACGTGTGGATACCGTAGAGGCGCTACTGCGATTATTGCGCTTGAGGACGATCCACGATCTTCACAAGGAACTGGAGAGGTTTCTGGAAGAGACGATCGACTTGCGAGGACACTGGACGATCGACTACGACCACTGCATCGACGTGATCGACGTTGGACGATCGACTATGACCACTACATCGATGCGCTCTACGTTGGACCAGGCTGCTCCAACCCTTCTTCCGCTGCTCTGCGCGTCTGGTGGTAACGATCTGTGATCATCTACTTGCTTGGCTTCCTGGTTTGAGTGGTAGAAATTTTTGTTTGCAGCTATCGTAGCCTACCCGTATCCCAACAGTGGTATCAGAGCCATCTTGTTTAGTTTTTGATCTGGATCGATCGCATATACTTGATATGTGGTAATAGTAGATTGGATCTATTACTGGTCGGGTCTGGTAACGTAAATTGGTTCATAGAGATGGAACGATCTAGGCCCTGGTTGATAAGATCGATCGGTTTTTTGGTGGTAATAGATGGGTCTACGAGGAGGTATGAGCTTATAAGGGACCAGATGCTTTATTGCGCTTGTTCACGACCAGACTGCATATCACTCCTACCGGTCGGAATTCTGCCATCGGAGTTTACCGTAGTGTGTGGTCGTATCAAGGCATTGATTGGATTGGTTCGGAATAGGGTTAATATGATTAATTCGATGATTTCCAAGGCTCGGATACGTGAATAAGATTCATGTTCTGGGTATTCGTACCGCGTGCTATAGGTAGTGTATGCTCATGTCATCCGGTAGAATTGGATTCTGAGCATGACTTGTTTTTGCGGGGATTGATGTGAATAGTATGACCCATAATGTTTCATGTATGAGATGCATGTATGTGTGTAATGTTCATGACCTGCGTGTCATGCTTATTGCAGCCCAAGGCTGTCTATATTTTTGTATAACGGCCTGCGTGTCGACTTGTGATGCTTCTTTACTCCTTGTAATTCATTACTAGTATGCTATTAGGAGTAATGGCTTAGTGGGAGTGCTTGAAGGAGTCGACCACTCGGAGACACGGTGAACAGGATGCATGGCGATGGAGATCACCATAGAGAAGGGTCATACTATATCACAATGCAATTTGATTGTTTGTGAATGCCTTTATATTCCTGTTCATTTATTTCTATACATGTTTTTGCTTTAAATGCTTTTAACATGATAGAAGTAAAATTCCCTCACATAATATTAAGTTAAATTGATGCACTCCCAAATATCTTTGCACCATCCAAAGTCATGTATTTTAATGGTAGGTCTTGCCAAAGCAGTGCCATTAACTCTCCTTGACTAGATGGGTTTGTGTCGGACACTTACACCGAGCATTGGTTTAACTTAACAAGGTTATCATAACAGTTGTGGACCTTGGGGCATAAGGGTTGGGTGCCGGAGCATATAGATGCCACCCAACAACAAGAGTCATATAGAGATATGATTAGCAAAGGGTTGCTTACCGATTTCACTAATCTTCTAGCAGAGATGCCAAAGCTCACTAGTAGATTAATTGATTAAGGATCTTGAATCACTAAAATGTCATAAGAGGGATATGGTGTTTAGTGGGAGTATCTTTGTTAAATTGTTTAATAGAAGTTACTTTGATTGAACATATATCTTAGTTTTGCATATTTTATGTTGTAGATCATGGCACCAACTGTTGTACCTACATCCAGTTTTGCTTTACGTTCGATACTTGAAAAGGAAAAACTGAATGGAACAAATTTTGCGGATTGGTCCCGGAACCTAAGAATTGTTCTTAGGCAAGATAAAAAGGAACATGTTCAAGAGGAACCTATTCCAAATGTGCCTACAGAGATATGTTGCTATTGCTCTTAAAACCACCTATAAAAAGGCATGTGATGAATCCCTTGATGTTAGCTGTCTCATGCTTGCTGCAATGAACTCATACCTTTAGAAGCAGTTTGAGAATATTGAGGCCTACGATATGATCGTGGCGCTCAAATGCATGTTTGAGACACAAGCAAGAATTGAGAGATATGAGATCTCAAAAAAATTGTTTGGGTGTAAGCTAGCTGAGGGTAGTCCGGTGAGCCCTCATGTGATCAAAATGGTTGGTTACACACAGAACTTAGAAAAACTTTGTTTTCCACTTGGCCAAGAGTTGGCTACAGATTTGATTTTTGCTTCGCTTCCTGCAAGCTATGAGTAGTTCATTTTGAACTTCCATATGAACAACTTAGACAAGAATCTCACCGAACTGCATATGATGCTTAAGACAGCAGAGGACAGCATTAAGAAAAGCAACAGTCATGTGATGATGGTGCAAAAGAGTACAATCTTCAAGAAGAAGGCTAAGACTTGGGTTAAGAAAAGGGGCAAGGCTAAAGTTTCAGATGAGATCAAAACTAACAAGCCTAAGCCCAAGACTAAGTCCGGCTCGACTCAAGAGAATGAATGGTTTTACTGCAAAGAGCTAGGCCATTGGAAGAGGAACTGCAAGAAATACCTGGCTGATCAGAAAAAGAATGGTGGGACTAAAACTTCCACTACAGGTATTAATATTATAGATGTTTTTCTTGCTGACTCTTCTGTTAACTCATGGGTATTTGATACCGGATTGGTTGCTCATATCTGCAATTCGATGCAGGGTCTAACAAAGAGTAGGAGAATTGCAAAGGGCGAGAGGGATCTTCGCGTCAGGAATAAAGCAAGGGTTGCTGCATTAGCCATCGGGACTTTGCCATTACTTTTGCCTTCATGATTTATTATGGAATTGAATAATTGTTATTACGTTCCAGCCATTAGTAGAAACATTATCTCTGCCTCATGTTTGATGGCAGAGGGTTATAAATTCATTATTGAGAACAATGGTTGTTCTATATTTTTGAATGAAGTGTTTTATGGCTATGCACCTGTTTTGAATGGGTTGTTTATTTTAAATCTTGTTGATGCGTCCGTCTATAATATTAATGCAAAAAGGCTTCGGCCTAATGAAATGAATTCCACTTTCATTTGGTATTGTTGTTTGGGTTACATAAGTGAGAAACGCATGAAAAAGCTCCATGATGATGGAACTCTAAACTCATTTGATTTGGAATCATTTGATACATGCGAATCTTGCCTGGTCAGAAAGATGACCAAGACACCTTTCACTAGTCGGAGTGAAAGGGCGTCCGACCAGTTGGCACTCATACATACTGATGTGTGTGGACCAATGAGTACGACAGCTAGTGGTGGTTTTCAGTACTTCATTACTTTCACCGATGACTATAGTAGATATGGATATATCTACTTAATGAGGCACAAGTTGTAATCCTTTGAAAAGTTCAAGGAGTTCCAGAATGAGGTACATAATCAACTTAGCAAGACAATTAAATCTTTAAGATCTGATCGTGGAGGTGAGTTTTTGAGCCATGAGTTTGGTAATCATTTGAAACAATGTGGAATTGTTCCACAGCTTACACCACCGGGCACTCTACAATGGAATGGGGTGTCCGAGTGGCATAATCGGACCTTGTTGGACATGGTTCGATCAATGATGAGCCAATCAGATCTGCCATTGTATTTTTAGGGTTACGCTCTAGAAACTGCCGCTTTCATTTTAAATAAGGTACCATCTAAATTAGTAGATAAGACACCATATGAGATGTGGACTGGGAGGAGTCCTAGTTTATCTTTTCTAAGAATTTGGGGATGTGATGTCTATGTTAAACATTTGACATCTGATAAACTCACACCCAAATCAGATAAATGCTTATTTATAGGATATCCTAGGGAAACCAAAGGATATTATTTCTACAACAGGGAAGAAGGCAAAGTTTTTGTTGTCCGAAATGGTGTCTTTTTGGAGAAAAAGTTTCTTTTAAAAGGAGTCAGTGGGAGAAAGGTGCAACTCGAAGAAATTCGGAAAACATCTGAAAGTGTTTCAACTCCTACTGAACCTCTACTGGATGAACAAAATGTTGTTGAACCTATAGATAAGGCACCAGCCCCGCGTAGATCTAAAAGGCCACGTCAATTGCATACAAGGTATGGGCATGATGTATTATTATTGAATAATGATGAGCCTAAAACTTATGAGGAAGCGATGAAGGACCCAGACTCTAAGAAATGGCTTGGAGCCATGAAATCCGAGATAGACTCCATGAGAGAAAATCAGGTTTGGAACCTGGTCGATCCACTTGATGGTGTTAAAACCATTGAGTGCAAATGGATCTATAAGAAAAAGATTGATATGGATGGAAATATTCACATTCATAAGGCTCGACTAGTCGCAAAAGGGTTTTGACAAGTTCAAGGAATTGACTACGATGAGACTTTCTCACCAGTAGCGATGTTTAAATCTATTCGGATCATTCTAGCTATTGCTGCATATTTCGACTATGAGATATGGCAAATGGATGTCAAAACGGCTTTCCTTAATGGAAATCTAAATGAGCATGTGTACATGACACAGCCTGAAGGTTTTGTCGATCCAAAGAATGCTAGTAAAGTATGCAAACTTCAAAAGTCCATTTATGGGTTGAAGCAAGCATCTCGGAGTTGGAATATACATTTTGATGAGAAGATGAAAAGGTTTGGTTTCGTCAAGAACAAAGAAGAACCTTGTGTTTACATGAAGGTTAGTGGGAGCGCACTTGTCATTCTAATCTTGTGTGTAGATGACATACTACTGGTCGGAAATGATATCCCTATGCTAGAATCCATTAAGTCATCATTAAAAAATAGTTTTTCCATGAAGGACCTAGGAGAGGCAGCATATATCTTGGGAATAAGGATCTATAGAGATAGATCTAAGAGACTAATTGGATTAAGCCAGGATATGTACATAGACAAAGTGTTGAATCGGTTCAACATGCAAGATTCCAAGAGAGGATTTTTTCCTATAGCACATGGCTTTAATCTTAGCAAGAATCAGTGTCCTACGACCACTGATGAGCGAGAAAAAATGAGTGATGTTCCATATGCTTCGGCCATTGGATCTATCATGTACGCCATGATATGTACTCGACCGGATGTATCATATGCTCTAAGTGTTACGAGTAGATACCAAGCTGATCCCAGTGAAGGTCACTGGACAGCTGTGAAAAACATCCTTAAGTACTTAAGAAGGACTAAGGATGCGTTCCTAGTTTATGGCGGTGAAGAAGAGCTCCTTGTAAATGGTTACACCGATGCAAGCTTTCAAACCGATAAAGATGATTATCATTCGCAATCTGGTTTTGTATTCATATTGAATGGAGGAGCAGTGAGGTGGAAAAGTTCTAAGCAAGAGACGGTTGCTGATTCCACGACGGAGGTCGAGTATATTGCGGCCTCTGAAGTTGCAAAAGAAGGTGTTTGGATAAGAAATTTCATTGTTGAGTTGGGTGTGGTTCCGAGTGCCTCGAGCCCAATGGATCTCTATTGCGACAACAATGGAGCCATTGTGCAAGCTAAGGAGCCTAGATCCCATCAGAAGTCCAAGCATATACTCACGCGTTATCATCTTATTCGCGAATTGGTGGATAGAGGAGATGTTAAGATATGCAAAGTTCATACGGATTTAAATGTTGCTGATCCGTTGACAAAGCCTCTCACACAGCCAAAGCATGAGGCACACACAAGAGCTATCGGTATTAGATACCTAAATGATTGACTCTAGTGCAAGTGAGAGACTGTTGGAAATATGCCCTATGGGCAATCATAGAGATGATTGTATTTCATAATGTTCATGATATTGGATAATATGTTATCTTGTTCCTAGAATAATATTGTTAATATTTATTATCAAGTATGTGACTTGATTGTGAAACTCTATATTTCTGCGATGATTATTCTTAAATGTTCCCTGGTCGGAAACATATGAGGACACATATGAATAGACTAGCATATGTATTGGTTGATGACTATATTTCACGGGTCATGGATATGGAGATATCAAACCAATAATATGGACACATGTTAGAGAACATGATGTTGGATAAGACCCACCTTGAGACACTATTGAGATTGTTATGATTCTATGTGTCGTTAGTTGGTCTCAAGCAATGATGATGTATAATCCTTAGACACGAGATCAAGCATGGTTTCCTACATGTGTAATAGCACTCTTAGGGGTTGCCAAACGCTACACCGTAACTGGGTAGTTATAAAGGTAACTTTCGGGTATGCTATGAAACATGCAGAGGAATGTGACTGGTCGGATATGGGATTTGCCCCTCCTAACATAACGGGAGAGATGTCTCTGGGCCCCTCGTTGTGATCGAATAAATAAAGTGCATGGCCATGCCACTAGTAGTCGAAGTGTTCAACCACATAAAGTAATCCGACACTTGATCGAGAAAGTATTGAACAGTCCATGGATGACACAACATCTCACTTGGATTTCAACCAGACATCGTGAGGCAAAGGGATAATACACGAGTAGGTCGTTTAGTTCGAACAGTTACGAACTGGTCGTATGGAAATACGAGCTGGTCGTAGACTGGTCAAACATAATCATAGAGGGGTCGAAACCTGGTCGTAAGGACTTACGAACTGGTCATGACCAAATATAAACTAGTCGTATAGAGATAGGACCTGGTCGTAAGTGATGGGGACCTGGACATAGATTATATTGCATTAAGGTTCGTCCGATGTAATTTGTGTGTATTCGAGAATCGCTATGTTCTGCTAGGAGCCGCTACGACTCGTGATCGGAAAGGGTTTCCGAGTCACAACCGATTACGCATGAACCTACAGGGTCACACACTTAATGGGTAGGAACAAACCAGTATGGATACGATTCGTACAATGTGTTCGGATAGGATCTGTCACGAGCACTATATAAGGAGATGCATTGGGCTGTTGGGAGGTACGAGTGAACGTAATAGACAAGACACACGAAAGTCATGAGTTGAGTTGTTCTACCGAAACCCTAGCCGCCATCTTCCTGAGAGCACTGCCGTGCGACTTGGTGCTAGCACACCGGCATATGGTTGTTCCTTCCCTGGACGTGTGGATACCGTAGAGGCGCTACTGCGACTGTTGTGCTTGAGGACGATCCGCGATCTTCACAAGGAACTGCAGAGGTTGCTGGAGGAGACGATCAACTCGCGAGGACGCTGGACGATCGACTACGACCACTACATCGACGTGATCGACGTTGGACGATCGACTACGACCACTACATCGACATGCTCTACGTTGGACCAGGCTTCTCCAACCCTTCTTCCGCTGCTCTGCGTGTCTGGTGGTAACGATCTGTGATCATCTACTTGCTTGGCTTCCTGGTTTGCGTGGTATAAATTTTTGTTTGTAGCTATCGTAGCCTACCCGTATCCCAATAAAACTATCTTTATAACTACCCAGTTATGGAGTAGCGTTTGATAACCCCTATGTGTACTATTACATCTATAGGAAACCATGCTGATCACAGGTCTAAGGATTAACATCATCATTGTTTGAGACCAACTGATGACACATAAAATCATAGCAATCTCAATAGTGTCTCAAGGTGGGTCAATCCAATACCATGTTTTTTTACTTGTGCTCACATTATTGATTCGATATCTCCATATCTATGACCGGTGAAACATGGTCATCAATCAATACATATGTTGGTCAATAAGTCAATAGTGTCCCGACCATTGCCATTTGATCAGGGATACTTTTGGAATGACATCATACAACTATTAAAGTGCTTGACCATCAAGTCGCATACTTGTTATTCTTTATAAATGATAATTCATCCTAGGAACATTTTCTATAACTCATAAACATAGATGTTATACAATCATCTCCATGATTGCCTCTAGGGCATATCACCAACAGTTTGGTCATGAGAATTGGTCGTTTTGGGATGCCCTGGTTCAGTTAATTGTACTGCAGAACCTTGCGGGGGAGTAATGGGGTATCATTGTCCAGATTCATGAGTTTTCCCTGTTAGGAAAGTTGTAGATAATTTCGTAAGATTTCTAGAGAGGATAAGATCATTAGATTTGGATAAGCGGTTGAAAAGGTATGGTCTTGAGAGTACTTTTGTCCATATTTCTGTCACTGTTAATAGTAGTCGTGTAGATTGCTTTATTCCGTCCAATAGATGATAGAATTAAATCATGGTCGTAACTAGGTTTAGCTAGATAATTCTCTATAGTTTCCATAAGTGGTATGATTTAATCTTTTCCAAGTTGCAGAAAAATAGTTGTAAAATTGTTAAGTCATCTATTATGTGAAGTTCCATAATAACCTTTGGGGTTGAAAATGGGAGACTAGATGGCAAAATCAGAGTATTTGCATACCTAAGACACTATAGGAAATTTCGTGTAGATTCCAGAAAGTATAAAGTTTGCTATATGCGGAGTCCAGAAGTTAAAGTTATGGACATTGGATCACTGGAACAACGAGTATGTTGTCCAGTGAAAGTGGGTTAGTTGTGTTGGGTTTGCGCGTAGGAGTGAAGTTGAGTTGATTGATGTTTGTATGCTATTATGGCATGTTTCGAGATGTATTATTTATTCTTGTCCAGGGAGCATTGCTTTAAGTTTGGTACCACCTTTGCATTGTTCGGATTCTCGTAGCTAAAATGCAAGTGCCTGATAGAGTGGTAGGCATCGGTTTGTTAGCCCTTGTCTTTACAATTGAATTGATATGACATTTATTTATGCTTATTTAAATGCCATGATATAATGATGATGATAATTTAATGAGGTTATGACATGATATGATAATGGCATGATAAAGATAATGGAATTGTGATCATGGATAATGGAAAAGATGTTGCATCATTTGCATTCATCATGACATGATTGCACGAGCCAGGTCGGTGAGTAATGTCATGTAACTGTTCCGGTGAGGTTGGTGAGTACTGTTACTTTAATGCCCTAGCTATGCGGAAGCCAAGATGCAACCTAAACTACTAATATCAATCAACTCTATAAATTTTTCTTAACAAATCAACAACTAATAACAGCTAAATTTCATCACACAACAATTCTGATATCTTAACTAACATAAATTTCAGCAAGTATTTAAGCACTAAATTCCACTTTATAACAATTCAATCAAGAGGAACAATATTATGAATACGTCCGGATAATTTTAAATCATCATCTAGCATTAATAAACTTTAAGTATGAACAATAGTAGTAACATGAATCCAATTATTACATTCAATAATTTCCAAATGAAAGGTAGCAACAAACATATTATTTAATTGGCGAAGTATGTGATAATGTAGATTTCTTCATGTGATCTACTCCCTCCCAGGACGTGTCGTCCTCAATGATCACCTAAAAACAAAATTGGCAAGAGTGAGTCCAAGACTCAGAAAGTACGAACGAACGATATAAGAAACATTGAAACGAATACAAAACAGAAACATTGAATCGAATACAAATCATTCTCCAATTATCCCATACATAAGAATATACTATGAATGCGATGCAAGATACCATTGTCTCCATTTTTCTTCTGCATATACCGGTATAGCCAGTGATACACCCGTTGGTGTTGTTCACTTAGGCCTGCATTATGAAAATACGGGGATTCAAGGCCCGTATGAAGAATCTTTCATACGGGGATCTATTTGCCCATATTGGAATGATAGGACTTATTTGCTCATATTGGAATGATGGGACCTTCAATACCTACTCCTGTGGGTGAGGCATGAATGATTGAAATGAAATGAAATAAACACTTCTATACCTTCCAATTGTTGTATGCATTTAACGAAAACAATAAATCAATGGAAAAATACTCATACTTAATAAGATTATCCATATCATAGGAATTCAACCAATTTGTACAAACAGACATCCAAGATGACCCAAAATATACTTCCCTTCCGCGTTGTGACAAATTGAATGTAGAGAAGGCGAAATCAAACCCAAGATCACTCTGCCTAAAATAAATACTTTACTCAAAATAAAATTTGACAAGATATAACAACGCTAATCGCAACGCTCTAAACCGCACTCCCAAAAACCCATATTTCAAATATTTAATCTACTCAAATATAATGACGAACTAGCAGAAAACCAAAATCGGACAGCGACATTCTAAAATACATAACTCTCCATCTGCTAATCATAAAAACAAATACTCAGTATCTCTGGAAAGAGTACGCAAATATCTACAAATACTTAGTTGGCGAGATCTCCTAATTCTGCCTTTAACTAAACTTAACAGAAAGATGAAAACCTACTGTCAGAACTGACAGACAAACTGGACAACAGCAATAGAACAGCTATAACTTTCAATTGGCTGATCCAAAAATTGTGTTCTTTGTCAATCTGGAAAGATAAGAAAATTTAATACAAAAGTCATGTTGGGAGACATCCCTGATTCAGCCAGTATCAAATTCTTATCTATCAATTACTACGACTGCTATAATAGACAGGGTTTCTAGATAGCAGTAAAGAAATTATCATATCTCCCAAACTACGACTCGAAATAAAGTGAACTCAGATCCTACAGAAACCTAATAACATTCCCCACAATTCATTGGAAGATGATTTGCCCTAATTTTGAAGTTATCAATTTCGAAATTGCATATCAACGTGACTACCGATTAATGAATCACTTACAGTAGGAACATCAATACGCTATTCGACGACAATCGTATAGAAAAGAATTAAACAAATCAGAGAAGAATTGAAGATCACCCTTGAGGACATGCTGAAACCCGAACAAAAATCCCCGTGCACTTCCTCTTCCTTCTCTCCACTTGATCCCTTGGTAGCAGCACCACCCGTAGGGCAGCAGAAGGGAGGTAAGGTCGCTGGTCTTGGCGCAGCAGGGGATGAGCGGCAGTGCTACAGTGGAGGTGCTACAGTAACAACGTGCTACAGTGCACGTGCTATAGTAGATGCTAGGGTTTCCCCCCTCTCCCTTTGCTTACTTGGCTGCACCCCTCCCCATCTCCTCCTGTTGGGCTTCGTGGACCAAAGGCCCGAGGCCCAGGTTCTCACACAACTGCGAAAAACACCTTTTCCTCTTCCAAATATTTCATTTTTGAACGATATTCTTCCTTAGAACAATACGGAGTATTATTCTACCCCCTTTAGACAGGATTCGGCCCCGAATCTTCACACCGAACTACGCGAAGGAACAACCACAACTGAAAATTAACACAGAATTCACGTACCCGTCATGAACAGATCTGGATATTTTTCGCGCATGCGAGACTCCAGTTCCCAAGTGCTCTCTCAACAAAGAAACACAACAGATGCATGAACTCGAGACGGTTCTAGTGACCCACCAACTTCCAAAACCCCACAATTAACGGGAATGTTCTAGCATACCCTGGGCTACACCTCCCTTTGGTACCAAATCACACTGATCGCAGAAATCACATGGAACTTCGGTTCCCTCTCTCAATCGATCTCTTCACCGCAACCAGGATCACCCCCTTCCACCAGGGACATACAACAGATCTTGCTTTAAACAATCTCTTTTATAGATAGAGCCCAACTGAAAAATAAAGGACTCTCATCACAACCACGTATTATCAACTTCCCACCAAAAGAGTCAAATCTAGAATTGAAGATTCATCACGAAAACCTTTCTACTTTCCAAGTAGACAGTTTGCAAATAAACACCATGTAAGCCGAAGGAGAAATCACTCGAATGCCCATTTCAACCCTTTCCTTTATTCTTTCTGAACCGCAAAGATCCACACATGTCAACATAAATCCAACTCAAAACGCAAATGACCTCTGTCATAAACACACAGTCCAACAAGAATCAAGAGAGCATTTCACTAGCCAAGAAAACATTCTTTTCTCAATCCTCCCTTTTAAGTATTTAACTTCCCTTAGACTGTGGGATTCCAAATCATCGCATAACACACTAACTTATCTCTCCTAAATTGGCAACCTCAGCGCTATGCGCAAACCGAATACATCGTCCACACATTTGTAGAGAGACTCTACTAACAACACAACAACATACTCTAACCAACTCCTCTACCAAATGAATTACTTTGTTAAATAATTCCGAATGCACCTCAATAGAGATTTTCACCCACAATCACCTCACCTCAATCCTTTAAGGATAAACAACTTGAAATTCTTAGCACGCACACTCATATACTATACCCAAAGGAT
Source organism: Phyllostachys edulis (assembly GCA_036346405.1). Lineage (NCBI taxonomy): Eukaryota > Viridiplantae > Streptophyta > Magnoliopsida > Poales > Poaceae > Phyllostachys > Phyllostachys edulis. Next base: position 32,036,237 of record CM070567.1, on the reverse strand, counting down.
TCAATCAATGTTTATCACACTATTTGGAATCCACTTTTATTCTACTACTTCTACACATAGTCATTTGGCAACCAAGGTTCTAGCATAAAACACAAGCCCAAATTTCAACAGCCAAGACTCTTACATTTAACTTATGGTATAAAGATTAGGGAAATCCTCATATTTGATTACAAAAAATCCCCATGGTCCAAACAATACCCTCGGTCATTAATATCAATATTCCTCACTAACCAAGTAACCGTCCAAAGTGATTAACTTCACCAAACTTGGACCCTCACTAAACCATACCATTCAATTTCACTTACACAACCACAATATATACATTTGCAATACCCTAACTAATTGACCAAGATTCAAACCTTCTAAAAAAATTCATTTTTTTCCACCAACATGAACACATGTTCTTGGATCACAATCAGTTTTTTTTTTGCCCCAACGACTATCATCCCTTTTTACATCCCATGCCCTACAAGATTTATATCACGAAATCAATTCAGCCTCCAATGCTTCTCAAATAATTTGTAACCCAAGGTCTCACAACATCATATAGTTGACCACCACTGTCCTGTTGCCACTATACCTCCTAAAAGACTTTGCAACCCAAGTCGGTTAATCCTTTCTCAAAAAGAAGAGGCACACAAATACAAATTTCAGCACACAGGAAAATGTTACCATTCGCAGTGAGCATGAGACCAAGAGAATTAGTCAAATAATAATGATCCCGGAAAAACCAAAAGATGAGATCACAGTTGAGGGCACATGTCCTTCAATAGGAGAATACCAAATCTCAACCAATAAGATTAAGGCATTGCTATGGCAATTGGAGAAACTCTTATGCGGCAAAAACCAAAAAGGCTAGGCATACTTTAATAAATTACAAGTTACAAAACTTGACTCCAACCTCAATTACTTCTACTACACTCTTTCCTTTAACAAAGAAAACAACTTTCTTTGATTACAGCATCACCTTGCCAACTCCAACAAAAAGAGATTTGAAGAACAAAGCACATGAATCACTTAAGAATCAATAAAACCTTTCAACACATCACCTTGCTCAAAACCATCTCTGCTGCCACATAAATCATGAGGTCCAAAAGAGCACGAATGCAAAACTTGAAACGCTGTCATTTAAGCAATATCACGAAAGGCAATCAAATTGTTTTATTTTTATAAGAATCAACAACACACTCACAATCCATTGCTGACAACCTTACTAACATTCATAAATGATACACCGTTAAGAAGAATCGTCATCATCTACTCTTCCGTTACAAGGCTCTCCAAAAACTCACCAATTGTTCCATACTACTTTATCATCTCATCCTCAAATTAAGAGTCCACCAAAACTTTACAACCTCGCTATAACAACCACTTTATTCTAGAGGTGATCTACTACACAAATTAAAATGTTTTACCAAAACCCTTTTATCAAAGACACGCTATCATCCGACGATTCCACAATCTTGTGGGCATAAGCCACCTATTAAATCATATCAGTTCAACTCTTAGTGATGCTCAATACCAAACTTCAACACACAATAATTGCACTCCAACCATCATTGTTATCAACTGGTTTCATTATGAAGTCTAGTTGTTACCTACTTTTCTTTACAAATAACATGAATAATTACAAACACATATTCAATTGTTCCTCCTCATGTTTAGCTTTGGACAAAATCACACTAAAATTTCAAGAATTGGAATCTTCCATCGATCAAAAGTCTCAACAACACTACAACTAGATTCATCCCATCATTCTATATAGAAGAACTATCCAAAACTCCTCCCATAAATTCTAGATCCATCGATATTCAATCCCTTCAACCTTTTGTACACAATTCCAACAATTAATCTTATTAAGGAATATGTAAATCTAGCAACCATATAAATCTACAAAAAAGATAACCCCACAAATAATATCTACTAAGGCAATAATATAGCATGTCCTCAAGTTTTCCTTTCCACACAATTAGCTTAATCCATTGGGACCAAATAATCCAACAAGTTTAACAACTAAACAATGTTAATGACCAAACCAGCTCATCAATGTTCCATACTTCTTAATAACTCTTTTGACTCCAATTAGGTATGGACATACTCTTAGTCACTACTCATAATCATAGTTCATCAAGAACTAGTAGAAGACAACACCAACTTAATCAATTTCATTTCCAGGGTTACTAATTAAGATTAATTATGCACCACACCAACTTAGTTTTTATTTGTTACTCTTTTAGTTTAGTGACATTCTAGGCTCATGTTGGGCTGGGGTGTTACACATACCATATCAATTTATTTGATTACAATCTCTGACTTAACCATAACAAGACATCACAAAAATATTTTAAAACTTTCCTTCAGAATAGAAAGGCATTAAACTATACTACGCCATCAGAGCTACTGGCTCCATTATGGGTTGTCGAGCATTCTTGACAAGGCTCCAAGAAGTGCGCTGGGCAGACAAATTCCAACCAGCAAACATGGAAAAATTCAATGGAACTCAAAATCCATTAGAATTTCTCTAGATCTATACTACGCCATCAGAGCTACTGGCGGTGACGACAATGTGATGGCAAACTACCTACCCACGGTACTTGAAGGATCTGCCCGATCTTGGTTGCTCAACCTACCAGTCGGATCAATTTACACCTGGGAGCAACTCTGCGACCTCCTGATCGCAAACTTTTAGGGGACGTATGATCGCCCCGGAAAGAATGATGATCTTCATCGGATTCGGCAAGAACCTAATGAAACTCTTCACCAGTACATAAAGAGGTTCAACTAGGTCCATAACTACATTATTGAGGTCGTAGACTCATCTGTTATTCAATCTTTTAAAGCAGGGTTAAGGAATCGATGGTTTACAGAGGATATCACTATGAATCCTCCATGAACGATAGTCAAGCTCTTCGACATGGCTGATAGGTATGCAACCACCGGTGAGACGATTGAATGGAACAAGGCTATTGATCGGAAAGAGAAAATCCCTCAACCGGGCCTGGATAAACAAGAGAGGAAACATTAGAAGACTCTCAAAGGTAAGAATAATCGCAAGCCCAACAACAAAGAAGTGCTTCCAATTTCAGAGAAGTTCATCAAGGGCAGGAAAGATTATTCCGGTCGTAATAAAGCAAAAGCTTCGATCGATGAATACAAAAAGAACAAGAAGTGATGTCCACTTCATCAGGCGACATGGCATGATCTGCTCAGTTGCTGTGTAATACCCCAAAATGATTTATGAGAGAAGAAATAAATTAGAGAGAAGGATCAATTAGAAAAGTGATTTAACGGAAGAGTATAGGGGGAATTCTGCAATTATTAGACAACCTGGGCCGGGGCTTACAGCCCACTGCAATTTTGGCCCAAGGTGGGAGAGGGAAACCGGCCATTTAAAGAGGGGGGCAAACCCTAGCCACCCTCCCTTTCCTCCCCTCCCCCACTTGTGGCCGCCACCACCCTTTCCCACTTCCCCTTGGCCGCCACCTCCATGGATCCCTGCGCCTCCTCCCCACTAGTAGCGCCTCCTCCCCTGGTGACTCCCCCTACTGCCAGCCAAGAAACCCCTTCCTGCTGCCGACCAATTGAGAGGAAGAAGGAAGGGATCACCCAGGCGTTTTGGTCGGCCAAGAAGGAGGAAGAAGGAGGAAAGAAGAGAAGAGAGAAGGGGGGAAAGGAGAGGGATCGCATGCTGGTGCTTGTGTTCTTTGGTGGTTCATCAAGGGTAATCCCGATCCCCATTTGATTAGTTGCGTAATTAAATAATTAGGCGATATCGGTAGTAGATCTGTTTAGTGCAGTCTCTGTTGGCTAACGTTTCTGAGTAAGTTAAGCGCGGATTCTGGTCTAGACACCTCCTAGAAAGTTGTAGGTTATGTCAGTAGCTTTCCATAGAGTATAATATCATGTCGTTTGGACGAGAGGATTAGTGAAAGTGAAATTTGGATAAATGTACTGAACGATATGATAATTTGAATGTCGCTGTCCAGAACCCCTGACGGGAATTAGTTGTTCTGTTGATCATTTTGGTGAGGGAAGATGATGGCCGAATCTAGAAAGATGCCCAACTAGGTTTAGGTGGAGAATTTGTTAAGCTTTCTAGAAAGTCTGAGAACGCCACATTTGGATCTCTGGTCGAAAATTTATGAATTTTTGATTGGGGCTGTCTGTTATGGGAACAGACTGCTGTTTAAGATTTTGGAGTTGGGGTTGCGCTAGAGAGTGTAGTGATTTTGTAATTGCTTCTAGCTTTATTTTATCCAGTATTGTTATCTTAGAGTGCTTGTTAACTTAATTCAGGTGGGGGATTGGTCCCGGGGGCAGCGCCCTCTTCGTGTCCTCCATTTTCGCACAGTTGAGGCAAGTACATTTATTGAGTCTGTGGACTCACTCTTGCTGTTGTTTGTGGTTTTAAGTACCCCTTACAAGAACGGCATGCAAGGGAGGGAATAGTCATAAGAGTGGTTGCACATTGGTATGAACCATTCACATTTGACTAGATTAGATTGATGATTTAGTATTTGAGTAATCTGCTTAAAGAATTATATATGATTACTCCCTATGCTTGGAATAATTTGTAATAGAGTTGATTAGAAGATTATGGATGCCTTTGGATTATGCTTTAGTTCTTTAGCATACTTGGATGATCTGTGATGATTAGTTTAAATTGGATGATTGGTGTGGATATCATGGGGATATGCTCATGATCTTAGGATGATGTTACAATTGGCAATGTCGTTTTCGGTTTGTCGAAACACGCGTTTTCATCGAAGGTTAAAATGCTGTTAGGGCTTGTGCGGTCAGACCAGCATTGGGGGCGTGGTCAGATCGGCCAGCGGTCAAACCGGCGTTGTGGACATGGTCAGACCGGCCATTCAATGGCAGTCTGACCGATTTTGTGTTGTTCATCGGCCAATCGGTGGCGATGAGTGTTGGGTTAGGTCAAGTTCGTGGGTTGGGTTTCATGGCATGTGTGTTGCATGATGCATGTTTTGACTAACGTGGGTCAAATTGTGAAGAACTTGTTCCCGGAATCGATTTCTTTGTCTATTGTTGTGCATGTTGCTTTGAGGTCAATGACGGTCAACGGCGAGGATGATCGGGACTAAGCTTGGAGAGCTGAGGTCCAGAACGATCAGGGATACCGGGTGAGGTCAATGGAGTCAAGCTTGGCGCAAAAGGGACAAAGGTGACCGAACGAGCAGTTCGGTGCAACGGGTTGGATCAAGCAGCGCGGGGGTCGGTGCAAGTGCCATGGTTATTTCGATGGGAGTCGAATGGGAGAGACTTGCCAGCATGATGAGAGCCGTTGGATCAACCTACACGTGGCGAAGCATGGAGATACTTCACGAAGATGGGACTCGGTCTTTGCAAAAAGATCGAGAAGGGGTATTTTGGTAATTTTACCGAATACCGCCTTGGTGACCTTTTGCCAACCCGCGGCGCAAGACGGCGCATGATGAAGTGGATTAGGTCAAGAGGAGATGAAGACAACGCTTTAAAATACGTGCGTATGTGACCCATTTGTGTGTGGGCCTTAACGGGAGCCCATTAGGGTTAATGCTTCTAGAAGGTCTAAGCCTCCACTATAAATAGAGGAGGGAGGTGGCTACACCCCCTTCAACCCTTTCATCATTGAAAACCCTAGTTTTGCTTTGGTGCTTAGGGAGAAGATAGTTGGATGTTAGGGTTCCAGAGAGTTGGATTTGATTTCGTGCTCATGTATTGAGTCTTTGTCCTCCATTGATGGAGTGGCTGTAAACCAATACCATATCAAATCAATCCAAGGAAAGATTGCTCAAAGATGTGTCTCTTTGCTTTTCTTCTCTCTATTTGATGATTTTGAGTCTTTCTTTGATCCGTGAGTTTTTGCTTAGTTTCTTGCCTTGATCTACCTTGCTGTGACATGTGGGAATACATCTAGGATCATCTTGATCATCAATCATCAACGAGCAAGTCTCTAGATCATATTTCGATTTTGACTCAGTTTTGGAGCACCCTTCGTTCAAACTGAAAAAGATAGGAACTTTGGCTTGGATCTCTACGATCCTTGATTGGAATAGGTTCCTAATATCTTAGAGAAGGTGTGTCTCAAGTTTCGTGGAGTTTGGCAGTGTGAATCAAAAGTTAGATCGTTTTGAGTTTTGGTTTTCGGGTTGTTTGCACTGTTCATCGTGCAGCTGGTCAGACCGCACTCAAGCTGCCAGTTAGACCGCACCTCAGTCAGATCGCACTTAAGCCACCGGTCAGACTGCCCTATGGTCTGACCGTGCCATACACGTCGGTCTGACCGCACTCACGGTTTGAGCCTTCCGGTTCGTGGTCTTTTTGCTTTGGGGTCTAGGTTGGATTCAGTACAAGTCTTCCACTGTACTTGCTTATCGATCTTCATAGCTTCCATAGCTACTGGAGTGAAATTGGTATTGAATCCGACCAAAGTGAAAAAGTGAGCGTGCTCCTATTCACCCCCCCTCTAGTCGCATTTTTGGTACAACAATTGGAATATGGATTGATGTTATATTAGACTGTTAGAACATCTGGTATAGTCACCTATACAGAGGAGGTTCTGCCAAATTTTAGAGAAATATCTTAGTTTTATTTGGTTAAAATGTTAGTTTAGTAGCAGTCCAGACTCATGTTGAGCTGGGGTGTTACATGCTGAGCCTAGCAAAAGATGCTAGAAGACTATTACTCAGGTAAAGGTCATTTTCCTTCCATACAAGAACTTGGGGAGCCAAGCTCCAAGAAAGATAAGGATGTCGACGAACAAATGGAGTATCAGGAGCCACAACGCACCGTCGATATGATCTTTGGTGGATCCTCCTCATATGAGTCTAGGCGTCATCTGAAGGCCGTGGAACAAGAAGTGAACATCGCCGAATCTTCGATCATCGTCAAGCCATCCAGATGGTCGGAGACAACCATCTCTTTCAGCAAAGAAGACTGCCCATCCCTTCAACTCGACCAGGTAGGTTCCCTATTGTTGTAGAACCTACTATAAATAACAAGAAAGTTAATCAAGTTTTAATAGATGGTGGTAGTTTTCTAAATATTTTGTTTACGGGAACATTAGAAGAAATGCAAATTCCCAAGTCAAAAGTAAAGCCTGTGAAATATGCCTTCCATGGTATAGTTCCAAGATCAACTACTAAACCGATAGGGCAACTCTCCCTATCGGTTACATTCGGAAGACCAGATAACTTTCGAACATAGAAGATTCCATTTGATGTAGTAGATTTTGAAACTGCATACAATGGAATTCTTGGTCGTCCGACATTAGCTAAGTTTCTGATAGCTACGCATTACGGTTATCAGAGTTTAAAAATGCCAGGACCAAAAGGGGTCATTGTGAGGACCTTCTCGGGATACTTGGAGTGCTCGGATTTTTTTTTGCTGCGGTACTACCGTTTTGGTGAGGTCCGGTAGTACCACCCACGTCCGAGCGCAGGTACTACCGCATTAGAGAGTGGTAGCACCACGCTTGGTCCAGCGCCAAGATTATCAAGATCAAGCGGCGGTAGTACCGCCAGTAGGTACCGAGGGAGGTCTGCCAAGACCTCCCAGGAGATCTCAAGACCTCCTGGAGGTCTTGGCCTATGTGCACTGAGTTAGTCTCATGATCAGTCCTGCTAACTCGCACAGAGACACCTTAGTGTGATCAAATCCATACCACAACTAACTAAAGAAATATGAAAGGAAAAGTATCAAATATTATTAAGGAGCAAATGGTCAAGCGTCTTACAAGAGCCACTAGGGCTAAAACACAAGAGCACCTGCAGCAGGAAAACAAAACACCAACGCGTGAGTCCAACCGATCAGCCCACCGGCTATCGAGTGGAGGATGTCCCTAGGTCGCATGGTCTCCAAAGACCTCTTCAACACAGAGCTTTGAGCTCCCTGGAACTTCCTTGAGCTGCTGATTTAAACAGAGGGCAAAAGCCATGAGTACTTTTGAATGTACTCAGCAAGCCGTGGGGAGTGTATGCAATAATACTTATGCAAGGCTTGCCAAAAGAGAGCTGTATGGTTAGTTGCAAAAAGCAATATTTGACAGTAAATAACATAATAGATTGCAAGGCAGCAAGTTAAAACAATAGCACATAACTACTTTTGATTTCAAGAGAGGTCGTGAGCACCCACTCACTTCCAAAACCACTCCAGAGCACCCAAAGCCAACCGTGGGAGGTCTGGCCACACCCATGGCTAGGACCTCAACCACAACCACCCTGGAGCACCCACTCCAGAGTTTCCACCCAGTCCCTGGACCTCATCTCGAGCCAACCATGACCCCTCTAAAGCTGGCCAAGGTCTCTTCGAGGCAAAGCCACAGTCTCTCGCAGACACGCCCAGGGACACAATTTCACAAAAGCTATCCCTTGCACCACTTCTCCGGGAGATGTCCATGACCAAGGACTTGGCTATTCGAATAGATTTTACGCTCTGCAGAGGTGTACAACTTTACCCACAATCCACGATCTCTCTAGCGGGACGGGTTCCAGAAAGACCCTTGCTCACTTCCGATGGTGAGCAGTCTAGAGAACGTGACAAGGCCTTTACAAAGTTTTGATTTGGCTCGGAGCTGCCCGCTAAGGTTTCGCTTCCGATGGGTTGCAAATGCCACCGGATTCGTGCCCCCTCTTGCGCCGTTGCGATAAAGCTTGCTCAACCAAAACAGCACCAAGCCATCTCATTGCTAATTATTCGGCCCAGGCCATCCCCATAAAATGACCTTGTGGTTGCACGGATTACCCGGATCCACAGACACAAAGTTAAGTCCTTAATTGTGCTCAGGCAAGACTTCCACAACCCAAAAGTGCAAAGCACCCACTACTCACTCCCAGCCTTCTTGCCTAAGCAAAACCATTTGGGTTCAACCCGGCCACTGGACCACCCAGTCCTGGTACAACAAGTTTTAAGGTGGTCTTGCACCACAATCAACACAACTTATGGCATTACACCATAACCGGTTAACAATGGCACCAACCAGAGATTCCATAGTTCATTAGTCAAGATTATTAATTGATAATGCATGATTCACAAACCCCACAGTTCTACAGCAAGGCTAAGCACAAACTTACGGTCCCATATTGGCATTAACAAAAGGTACCAACTAAATATCCATCCTAAGGTGTCCAAAGGAGATTATGTCAACATGTCAAGTACCCAAGTCCAAGGAGACATAGAGTCAAATAGGAGAATAGCTACTGCCCAAAACAGTTCTATAAAAATAGCCATGCAAGTTTAGCAAATCAAAATATTTTTGTAAATTGGGATCAAGATGATCAAGGTCCACGACTTGCCTCTGTTGAAGGGAAAGGCTTCGGCTGGTGTAGCTTGAACCACGAGTACAAAGGCTTCGGCTGGTGTAGCTTGAACCACGAGTTCCTCAGCAATCAACTGAATCTACACGTGCGCAAAGAAAACCAAATAAGCAAAGAAACTCTAAGAAATCCAAAAGAACTTACTTAAAGCAAAAGAGAGAAGGTCCACAAAGAAGGGAGGCCCGAGAGGGAGATCCAGCAAGAGGGAGGTCCGAGCCTAAGAGGTTCGGACCGGGGAGCTTGAGAAGCTCACCAGAACCGAGAGAGCTAGGTGAGGAGGCTGAAATGGAGAACAGGAACAAAGTGGTCGCCCAGGGTGCTCTATTTAAAGGAGAAAGGGAATAGAAACACCACAACAAGGAGGTGACCAGATTCAAAGCATTTGTACAAGGGCACACTGCCAAAGGTACGAAAAAGGATTAGATTATGAGAAGGAGGGGACAAAAAGTAGGAATAAGTACAAAGGAAAGGACATCACTTTAATGTGACTTCAACCCACATCAAATGCACTTTAGAACCTGGGCAAGGGAGTCAGTCAAAAGGGTGACCATAAGGTCAAAGGAAATGGTCCAAGGAGGAGGTCCTGCGAAGAGATCCAAAGAGGAGGTCCTGCGAGGAGGCCTGGGGACAGGAAGTCCTAAGACAACCAAGGAGGTCTTGACTACGGAGGTCCAAACACAAGGAGGAGGTCTATGGACAGGAGGTCCCAAAAGACAAACACAACCACGGGGAGGTCATATGGACAAGAGGTCCGATAGACACAAAGGGGTCCTCTGGACAGGAGGTCCAAAAGACTACAAAGATGAGAGAAAGATGGGCACGATATCGCCGACGGCGGTAATACCGTGTTCAAGAAAAGGTACGACCGGATGATGGTAGTTCCGGGTTTTATGTTGCGGTACAACCGCAAGCTGGGTAGGGCCTTGACGGCTTAGATTCTCAAAAGGAGATCCTAAACGATTAAGATCAAAGGCAAGGGGGAGGTCCTGACGGTTAGATCTCCAAGAGGGAGGTCCTACGGTCAAGATCAAAAGGGCAAGGAGAGATCCGCGGAATTAAAGATGCGCGGGAGGAACAGGGGCCGTCAGATTTTGATCGGATGAAGCAAGGCAAATGGGCCGTTCGGACCAAGCGAACGAGCCAACTCACCCAAACCGTCTGATGCAGACCAAACGGTCCTAAGGCAAGAAAGGTAAAACTCAAGCGGCACGACCGCAAGAGCCAGCGGTGAGTCCAAACGCTAGGGAGGTCTGGACCTAAAGGAGGTCCGGGCCTTATGATCCCAACAAAGAGGAGGTCTGGATCGTTAGATCAAGCAGCAGAGAGGTCTGGACCCCTAGATCAAACAGAGGAGGGATCTGGATGGTTAAGATCTCAAAAGGGGAGGTCCTAACGTCCAGATCTGAGCAAGGGGAGGTCTGAGCGGCTAAGATCTCCAGAGAGGAGGTCCTAACTGCCAGATCTCAACAAGGGGAGGTCTGAGCGGCTAAGATCTCCAGAGAGGAGGTCCTAATAGCCAAATCTCAACAAGGGGAGGTCTGAGCGGCTAAGATCTCCAGAGAGGAGGTCCTAACGGCCAAATCACAACAAGGGGTTTTTATGTGACGAAGACCCTGCTCGAGCGGTAGGTCCGACCAAGCAAGCGGTAGGTCCGACCTGAGGAACACTGAAGGACACAGAGAAATGAAATCCAAAGGAGTACAGAGAGGTCCTAAGGACACAAAGAGGTCCTGAGGGTTAGATCTCTCAAATGAGACCCCAATGGTTAAGACCAAAGCAAAGGGGAGGTCCACGGAAACAAGGATACGCGGGGAAAGCTAGGGCCGTTAGATCAAGATCGAACGGGCCAAGCGAAGGGGCCGTCCAAAAGCATCAACGTTCCTGAGGCAAGGAAGGATAAACCTAAGCGCACGACCTTCAAGAATGCAATGATGCAGTAGTACCGCAAGGACGCAAAGGAGGTCTTCAAGGAATCAAAGGAGGTCCTTTGGACTCTGAGGAGGTCCAAAGGGACAAGGGAGGTCCAACAAGGTTGAAAGGAGGTCTTAACAAAGGCGGTAGTTCCGAAGGAACAAGCGGCAGTACTGCCAAAGCAAATGGTAGCACCGCACAAGCGCGAGGGAGGACCAAAAAGAGCTCAAGGAGATCCAATTGAACCCAAGGGGTTCGAATGGACTGGAGGAGGTCCAATTGAACACCAGGGATGTCCGATTGGATGCGGGGAGATCAAAAGGAGCTCCATGTGGACACAGGGAGTCCATATGGGCACAGGGAGATCCAAAAGGATGTCAGGGACGTCCCGATGACTCAAGGAGTTCGAATGAACTCTAAGAGGTTCCCGGGGAGGTCCAAAATAGAGAAGGAGGTTTAGATTAAAGGAGATCTAGACAGAGAAGAAGGTTTAGACCAAAGGGAGGTCTAAACAGAAAGAGATTCAAACAAACAAAGGGGAGGTTTAGACTTGGGGAAGTCTAAACAAAAGATTACAAGGGGAGGTCCAGAGCACAAGGGAGGTTGACCCTGCAAGGAGGTCCAGCCGGGGAAAGTCTAGACCCTTTGATCTCAGCGAAGGAGAGATTTGGGTAAAAGGGGAGATCCAAGGGAGGATATCTCCAAAAGGAGGAGATCCAAGTTAAGAGGTCCAAAAGAGGAACTCAAGGGAGGTCCTGAGAGAGGACGAAGAAGGGAAGGTCAGAAAGATGAGATAGATCTGAACATCAGGAGATGTCCAGCAAGAGAAAGGTTTAGGGAAAGAGAGAGAGACCTAGAGGGAAAGGCTAGCCTGGAGAGCAAACAAGGCCAACAAGGAAAAGGGGCTAAAAGCCAAAGAACAACAAGGAACTTCAACGAACAAAGAACACCAAACAACTGGGTTTAGTTGAAGTTTAGTTAGGTCAAGTTAAAGCTTTCTTTTAAAATCTCAAGTTAAGTTTTGAACTCTCAACAAAACCAAATGGTTATTTTTATTTTGAAAAGCTTAAAAGACTCAGGACAAACGGGACGTTACAGTCATTACGATTCGAGGGGAAAGAAAGATGGCATATGCATGCGATCGTAAGTTCCTAGAACTAGTCGATGAACTTCCCACCAGAGATACTAATCCACCTTCCATGCAGGTCAAGCACTCAAGACCAAAAATAGCCCCAAAACCCTCCGACCAGACCAAGGAAGATCCACTTGACAAGGACACTTCTCCGGAAAGCGTCAAAGCGTCGTTTGGGCACAGAATTGCTAGTGCAACCACCCAAAAAGTACTGGTCAGAGCAGGACTCGATCCTAAATAGGAAGAGTCGCTCGTCTCCTTCCTTGGAGCCAATTCAGATGTATTCATCTGGCAGGCATTCGATATGCCCGGAGTCTCTAGGGAGGTGATCGAGCATAGGCTAGCTCTCTGGCCTGACAAAAAACCGGTCAAGTAGAAGCTGAGGCGCTTCGCACTAGATCGGAAGGAAGCAATCCAGTCGGAGATTGACAAGCTCCTTAAGGCTGGGTTTATTCATGAAGTCGACCACCCCGAGTGGCTTGCCAATCCTGTAATGATTAGAAAGAGTAATGGGAAATGACGAATGTGTATTGATTTCACAGATCTTAATAAAGCTTGTCTGAAAGATGATTTTCCCCTTCCACGCATCGATCAACTTGTAGACTTTACTTCTGGGTGTGAATTCTTAAGCTTTTTATATGCGTATTCAGGGTACCACCAGATTAATATGAGTAAAGATAATGAAGAGAAGACTTCCTTCATCACACTATATGACACCAATTGCTATGTTAAGATGCCATTTGGTCTAAAAAATGCTGGTGCAACTTTTCATAGACTAATGCAAAAAACCTTTAGTTCACAAATAGGTCGAAATTTAGAAGCCTATGTTGATGACTTGGTCGTAAAGAGCATCAATGCGGATGATCATATTTCTAACCTACAAGAAACTTTCAATAGCTTAAGAAGACATAAACTTAAGTTAAATCCAGAAAAGTGTGTGTTTGGAGTTTCTTCTGGGAATCTTCTTGGATTCCTAGTTTTAGCTAGAGGAATTGAAGCAAACCCAGTAAAGATATCGGCCATCGACCAGATGTGCCCTCCGACCATAAAGAAAGAAGTCTAAAAACTAACTGGCTGTATGGCAGTGCTAAGTCGTTTCATAGCACGTTTAGGAGACAATGGATTACCTTTCTTCAAACTTCTTTAGAAATATGGAAGTTTTGAATGGACTAAAGAGGCAAATGATGCCTTTGAAGAGCTCAAAAAGTACCTTACCAATGCCCCGATTTTAGCATCTCCAAGATCGGGAGAAATATTGCTAATGTACTTGGTAGTGACGCCACAAGAAGTCAGTATTGTGCTGGTCGTTAACGAGACAATATGTAATGACCAGTATATTATGTAAGCGAAGTCTTACATAGACCAAAGGAACAATGTCCACAAGTACAAAAGTTGCTATACAGTCTCCTTATGTCTTCATGGAAACTAACACATTACTTTTAGGCCCACAGAGTGGTCGTACCTACTGAATATACTCTTTGTAAAGTTATCAGAAACAGAGAATCATCAGGACGAATAGCAAAATGAGCGGTCGAGCTTGGGGGCTTCGATCTCTATTTCATCTCAAGAACAACAATTAAGTCCCAGGCATTAGTAGAATTCATTGCCAAATGGATGAACCCTGAACTCACCCAAGGGCCTGAGTACGAACACCACGAAGAGTGGACCATGTACTTTGATGGTTCCTTGATGCTCAAAGGCTCGAGGGCTGGAGTTGTCCTGATATCTCCTACTGGAGAACAAATTAAATACGCTATTCAGTTAAACTTTCTCGCTATGAATAATGTGGCAGAGTACGAAGGTTTACTGGCAGGACTCCAAGAAGCCACAGCGCTGGGGATTCGTAGATTACTAGTGAAAGGCGATTCTCTACTAGTAGCGAATCAAGTTAGAAAAGAGTATCATTGCTCAAGTCCCAAGATGTCATCTTATTTAGCAGAAGTACGAAAACTCAAAAGACACTTCTTCGGTTTCCAGATCTAAAATATTCCTAGAAAGAAAAACTTTTTGGCAAACCAGTTGGCACAGATGGCTTCAACAAGATCACCTATCGCGCCCGGAGTTTTTCTCGAGCAACTCAATTCACCCTCGGTGGTCAAGCATTCCGAAGACACAAATGCTCCACTAGAGGTCATACAGATCGCAGTAGTGATTGGATGACATCAATCTACAATTATCTTCAGCATGACACATTTCCTAAAGATGATGTAAAGGCTGATCGTACAGCTCGAAAAGCCAAATCATACACTCAGATCGAATGTACCCTTTACAAACAGGGAGCTCACGGAGTGATGATGAGATGCATATCTCAAGCGGATGGCATAAAATTACTATTCGACATACATGCAGGAGTCTGTGGAGCACATCATTCCTATAGAACTCTGGTCGGTAAAGCCTTTAGATAAGGATACTACTGGCCAACTACCCTCCATGATGCAAAAAGAACTTGTGACAAAGTGCGTATAATGTCAATTTTATAGTTGACACGTACATCAGTCGGCACAAACTTTACAAATAATACCTCTTTGTTGGCCTTTTGCAACCTAGGGATTAGACATTCTGGGACCTTTCCCAAAAGCACCCGGGGGCTTTGAATTCCAATTTGTCATGATTGATACATTCACAAAATGGATAGAAGCCGAGCCAGATGTTAAAACAACAACTAAAGCTGCCAAGAGGCTTATTACAAAAAATATGATTACACGATTTGGCATACCCAGTCGTATAATCATAGATAATGGTACCCTGTTCTTGAGCGGGAATTTTCAAGAATTTTGCGAGGATCTAGGTATCAAAGTACATTACGCTTCTGTTGCTCACCCGCATAATAACGGGCAGTCGAGTGAGCTAATGGCATAATAATACAAGGTGTAAAATATCGAGTATTTGATCAATTAATAAAAAGGTCAGGAGCTTGGTTTCAAGAACTACCCTCTGTACTATGGGCCGTTCGGACCACGACTAGTCATGTGATCGGTGAAACACCGTTTTTTCTAGTTTACGATGCTGAAGCCATGCTTCCTTCAGAACTGAAAATTGGCTCTGCTTGAACTGATTGTTATAACGAGAATGATCAGATAGAATGACGAATCAACGATATCAATTTCCTTGAAACAATACGAAACAAAGCCCTCATACGATCAGCAGTTTACCAACAAGCCATAAGAAGGTACCACAGTTGTAAGGTGCAACCTTGTAGTCTAGCTGTAGGTGATCTGGTTCTCAGAAAAATTCAAAGCCAGGTGAATCATAACAACCTTTCCCCTAAATGGAAAGGTCCATACACTGTGGTCGAAGTAACCAAAATAGGCTCGGTACAACTTGCCATGTTAGACTTGCGTGTTCTGTCTAATTCTTGGAATATTGATCAATTACGTAAGTTCTATGTATGAATTTTCTTTTCATTTTCAAATTTAAATAAAGATGCATTATTTCTTTACTTTTCGATGAGTGATGTTATTTATATTTCGATTATCCATTTCTTGGTCATATACTATTGTTGTCTACGGTCATTGGAGAAGTTCAATTAACCTCCGACATCCTTTTTAGAGGATATCTTTTACTTTTTGGCGTTGATTCCATAAGGATCTTTATCGTGGCCGTCACAGAGATGGTTCTCATGAAAAACCACACACTCTTTTCTCCAAAGAAAAAACGAATAAAAGAGAATCACACAAACAACTTGATATAGTTTCTTACATGCTTAAGGCATCAAAGACTTTCTTTCTCCACTTCAACATTCTGTTCTTCTCTTGTTTTTCAACTAGTCGAGACACAGAAAGCGTCCTCATCAAAATCTCCCCTCTCTGCATGTGGTCCTGCCCGCTGGAAGTGTAATACTCCAAATTTAATTAAATGAGAAGAATTAAATTAGAGAGAAGGACCAATTAGCAAAGCTATTTAACAGAGGATTAGAGGGGGATTACTGTAAAAGGTAGACAACCTGGGCCGGGGCTTTTGGCCCACTTGATTTCGGCCCAAAGGTGGGAAAGGGGGGCAGCCAGCCACAAACAAAAGGAGAAGGGGAAACCCTAGTTTTGCTACAGTACCACCGCTGTTACTGTAGCACGCCCTCCCCCTGCTGCCAAGGGATCAAGAGGAAGGTGAAGAAGAGGAAGAAAGGAGGAAAGGGAGAAGGGAGAAGAGAAGAGAGGGGGAATTGCGTGATATTCATCGTGATCTATAGCGGTTCATCAAGGGTAACCCCTACTTTTCCCCGATTAGATGTGTGTTTAGTTATTTTAGCAATGTCGGTATTTAGGGCTGCTTAGGACAGATTGGAGTAGATCACTATTTTCACATACTTAAATGCGGAATTAGTTCTGGACGTCTCCTAGAGTAATGTAGAGAACATCGCCAGCTTTCCGTGAAGTGCTAGAACATATTATTTGGACTTCAGTAGCAGAAGTTATGATTTTAATAGTGGGACTGTTTGCAGATTTGTCGGTTTTCTGACAGGTTTTAGTAATCTGAGTTAATCGATTAGTTAAAGGGAGAATTAGAGAAGATTAGTATAATTAAAATTGTAGGTTATTGCCCCAGATTTTCAGAAAGCTCAAGAATGCAAGATTTGGACACACGTAGTAAAAGTTATGGTATTTTAGTGTACTGTCCAGAGAACCCGACGTGAAATTGATATCTTTTAAATTGGCTTGGTAGGGGTATTAGATGGCCGATTCAGAAGTGCCCCTCAACTAGGCTTAGTTGGATAATTTAATTACCTTTCCAGAAAGTTCAAGAACACCTTATTTGGACCCCTGTAGTGAAAGTTATGGATTTTAGAAGTTGGTTGTCCACAGAGGGGACAGATCGGTCATTAGAAGTTGGAAGTTTGGAAGGCGCTTGATAGTTTAGCGAGTTCGTGTGTGCTACTAAATATGTCTTTGGTCCAGTTTAATTGTCTTAGCATGGTTTATAATTATATTCAGGTGGGGGATTGGTCCCAGGGGCAGCGCCCTCTTCGCATCCACCGTTCCCGCACGGTTGAGGCAAGTATCCTGATTGTAGCATAATTACGATTGTTTGATGTGATTGCTTGCGTTTTACTCATATTAGCCATACATGGATGATAGTGTGATGAGTATGAATAAAACTTGGTGAATACATGTTTATGGCTAAAGATTACCTATGTACGTTGTTAATGCCTTACATGCTATTTGAGATCTGAGATTTTGGTATTTACTTGTTGATTCATATGTATGAAAGATTGAGTCATAGTGTAGATGCATATTGGGAGCATACATGAGACTTGGTCACGTGGTGACCAAGTATATACAGTTGAGGTCCCCGTCATGTAAATGACGGGCTTGTGGTCCCCACATTCGTGGAATGTGGGCATTGAATAGAGGTCCCCATCATGAAGATGATGGGCAATGGTCCCTATACTTGTGAAGTATAGCCTCTTGGTCCCTGTGCCAGAGGGCACAGGCAAGGGTATTCATCGACGGTTGTATACCCCGCATTACCCGTAAAATGCGAAAAGAGATAAAGATTAAAAGATGTATTGCATGTTCGCATTACATAAGCAGGGGAGTTGTGTTTAGTGTAATGTTTCTTTTGGTATATTGATGCTATAACTGTGAACTTAGCATTTCCTTTATTGATAATTGCTGAGTCCTTGGGCTCACCCTTGCTTTGTTGTGTTTTTAGGTACCACTGGCAAGAACGGCATGCATGGGAGGGAGTAGTAATGTTTGGATGCATTCACTACCACTCATCCTAAAGAAGACTATCATTTAGTTTATACTCTAATAATAAGCAAACTGATTGAGAATCACTTATGGCTTTGGTTGAATGTTTTAGCTTATTTGTAATAATGAGAGTAGCAAGTTTTGGTTATGCTTATTAATGTTTTATCGGAATAGATTATCTTGCAAGCTTGAATGAATTTGGATGATGAGTTATTGTTTATGATATATTTAATTGCTGGAACCTCGGTATAGTTAACTATACAAAGGAGGTACTGCCGAAATTTGGCAAATGGTCTTAGTTTAGTTTTGTTTCATTTTATTTTAGTAGCATTTCAGGCTCAATGTTGAGCTGGGGTGTTACAGGAAGGAGTTTCCTAGCGACGGTCATTTTCTTAGAATCTTTGCTACTAGTTGGAACTTGAGAATGAATATGTTTTGTGAAGTGTCAATCATATCTTTGGTTCTTAGCAACTTTTACGACCAGCTTGGATAATATGTATAAATAAAAACACTTAGTTTTCAAGTTTTATGACATCTTACAACTAGCCGATGTATATATGGTATTTCGATTATGAAAATTGATCTAAAACTAATCAAAATCATACACTGGTTTGGACCAAACTAATTTTATAGTGTTAATTAGATCATTTTTGCAACATAATTAGCACATACTTTGTACGTTGGTCGCAACTTGTGTTCTTTTTCTTGGTCTACTGCTTTTATAGTAAGTTTTTCTATTACACAAGCAGTCGGGGGCTAGGAAATATATACTCAAAAAGTTGAAAGATAAACATAAATCTTTACTGATGATAAAAGGTAAGTTTGTTACATTACAATCTATTATTACATCCATTTTACTCCTCAGAACCATTAATTGGTTGCTATGAGATGGAGATCCGACCTTCATCACCTCTGCAGCCTTATTTCCAAAGGGTTTTACCCCCCGCCCCCCAAAGATCTTGGCTGCATCTTGCTCCGAGCAGTTGAAATCTGCTTCAAGCATTTGGAGATTGAGGGAGGGGTCGGAGGCTTTAAGCTTTGCCAAAGCAAAGCTAACTCCATCTGCAACGGCGTCTCTCATCATTTTCGTGTGGTTTCTCCGAGAGGTTGCAAACAGGTTTTGGAGAATCTCAAGCTGTCGTCCAAGACAGTTTGCCTTCTCGGTTGGATCCTTTGAGGTCAACACAAATGCTTCTACACCCATCTCAGAAAGCATCTTGTTGAAAGCAAGGATCTTCTCAAGAAGATTCCTCTCGAGCTCCTTCTCTTTGTCTTGCTCGAACTCAAGAGCTTTTTCTATTCTTTCTAATTTTTGAGCTTGCTCTACACGAGTAGATCAAAGTTGGAAAATGAATTAAAAAAATACATAATAAACTAGTCGGGTTTAAGATCAGTTACCTTGAGTTTTCTTCTCAAAAGCTTCGATAGCTTCCTTGTGCTTCAGGGAGGTCTCATTGAATCTAGTCGACCAGTCTTCGATCAACTGATCTTTGGCTTTGCACCTCTCCTGAAGTGTGGCTTTAACTATTCCCTTAGCTTTAGCCTCTTTTTCAAAATCCTCTAATTCTATCAATCAAGATAAGGGGAGAATTAAGAAATAACAAGGAATGGAACATCAAAAGGGGAATAAGAAATTAAGAATAAGTATTTACTTTTGAATCAGAGATTTTCCTTTTCTAAGGAAGTTATTCGCTGGGTCAGCTCTCTGACCACAACAATGTTCTCCACCATATGGTGCAAAAAGCAAGATAGAAAACTTGCTTAAGTTTCACATAAACTCTACATTTTATGGGAATGGTCATAGGTATTTACCTGGACTGCCTTGTCTGCATAATTGGAGTAAATGGTCCTAGAATCTGTCTTCGATTGATAGTCTAAGATTTTCCTCCAACAAACCTCCTCGAGTCTTTTTTAATCAAAGATTTGAGGACGCTTGGGGATGTCTTTGGGATGAGGAGTCCTCCTAACTAAAGCAGAGGTCCTCGCTGCACGACCACTGAAGAGAGAAGGAAGCAAACTTGCTCACTCATCTTCGACCACTTCGGTCCCAGTAGTGGGTAGAACTTGCTTGGACACTTTTTCATCCTTAGTCTCCAAAGGCAGGGTTGGAACCGCCTAGGATTCCTGAACAGTAGGATCAGTCATTGGCGCTTTCACCCGCTTGGGGGCTGGCCCAAACATCCTTTCCTCACGAGTTTCCTCCTGAGGGGTGCTTTGATCAGAGGTGATTAGAACACCAGAGGATTTGTAAAAACAGAAGAAAGAAAAGGAGAAGATTTCAGAATACCACAAACATTAAAGGTATGAATTTACATGAATTTCTTTCATTTATACATACCTAGTCTTTTTTGTTCTGAATTTGAAATGCCCTGGAGCAAAGTCCAGAGCGCTTGTCTTCCTCTTTTTATTTTTGACCGATTTCACCGGTTTCGATCCGGTAGGGTTGGTTAGACCCCTCACAACCTTTCGACTGGAGGTCGGAAGTAATCTCCTCGACCACTTGGTCAGAGATAATTTCCCCAAGTGAGCTAGATTGCCTACATTACATTGAGCCTGGGCCATACAAGTGAGCCAAACTGTGAGGATGCAATGTGATGTTGATTGGTTGCCTCTATCCTTGTAGCCTGGCTCAGTAGAGAAGTTGTTTGGTTGCCCACATAGGGAAGGTAGATATGAAATCTGATGCAAGAGCAGTCATTTGATTACCTGCATGAACCCTAGTTGTGGTCACCCTTTCATGGGTGTGGTGAGAATACCTCCCCTTTGCTTGAGTCCTCAGAATTTTGCTAAGTCCTGGACATTGGAGTGCGGCACGTAAGGCTACTGTATATGATTTTTAGTTAATTCTTATTACAAGCAGCTAATGTCACAATGATACACATGCATAGTTAAATACTCAAATAGCAGCTAACATTAATTTATGTAGCAAAGTTATTACAATCACAAGCTAAACTACAATTATAACATCTTTGTAGCTAAAAGCACCCTTCTTCTGTGGCTTGGTATCAAGTTTGGCCCTGGATTCATTGACTTGCATAATTGCACGATTATAGGCCACAAAAGCCTCTTGTTTCGATTGGTATTCTTTGAAGCATGCTCCTTGTACCCATCGACTTCTGCATAACAAGCTTCCCAAGTAGAAGACACCCCGGTTTGCTGTCCACGGCGGACAACATACCAAGTCATGGAAGACCTAGCCGAGCAAAAGAAATAACTCATTGTTTCATCATTGAATAGGACAAAATAGGGCAAGTATTGAGAGAACATGTCGTATTCTTTTTTCATTGGCCACCATCAAAGACATGAACTAGTTAATATTGCCAGATTTGGCCTCAGCAATTGATTACCATCAGTTGCACCAAAAGTACCAAGAAATTTGCTTGGTGCATAGTAGTGCCTTGAGAAATCAGTTCACATGTAAGGCCTCATGTTGTGATGGTATGAATATCCAGCATCAACTAGGTAGAATTTGCCTAAAAATTTATGCACATACATTAGTTCTTTGGTTTATGCAATGGTATAATATTTGTGGCTACCATCAAACATTGCTTACCTAGAGGAACCCTTAACCCTTCTTCCCTCTCTAATGCACTGGCAAGAATGCGGGCGTCATGCGCTGAACCCTCCCAACCAGCTAAGATATAGGTGAACCTCAGATCAAAGTCCACTACGGCCAACATATTTTGAGTAGGATAGTGCTTCCTACCCCTAAATGCTACAGAAATATCCTTTGGTACTCTAGCATGCACATGAGTCCCATCGATTGAGCCCACATAATCCTATGACAAACAACAACTATTGTTACATGTTACACATCCATATGACAATCCTAGCAGATTAAATGACAATTTTAGTACCTTAATATAGGGATGTCATCTTGAACTCATTTGGATCTTTAGGGCTGTCTCGTTGGATGGAGGCCTAATCATCTCATTTCTTAGCTCACCAATGGCAAACAAGACCTCGCTGAAGTATTGGCTCACTATCTCTATGGACCTCCTAAAGGTTTGATGGATTACTCTAAATCGTTGGTTATGGCTAACCGCATGGAGAAACATTGCACCTTGCTCTTCTACAGAGTTGTGTGTGCTATCTCGCAACAAGTTCCTTCCTCTGAACAAGTTGCATAGGTGGAAAAATGGGGCTCTCCTCATGCGCAGCATGTCTACACACTCAACATCATCACAATTGTATATTTTGTTTAGGTTTGCTTGGCCATCACTGTCTCTCTCGGACATTGGGGCATATGTGATTGCAGGTTTTGATCATCGAGACAGCCTAATCCTACTCAGAAAGAAAGCATGCAAAACTTTGACTAGAGTAGATGCCTTAATAATAAGCATGCGTCATTTTCTTTGCATATCCGTCTAAACAAGTAAACAAAAACCCATTTATCAGATTTATGTGAGCACAGCTGCAAGTGTTGTATAATATGTAACATGTTAAAAAAAAGGCTATAGATTTCTAATGCCACAGTTGCTGCTTCAGAAGGAAACACCTCCTAGTGCCATTCAAACATCATCAACATGGAAAAATATGCTCAGATTTCATTGCATGATAGATTTGGACCACAAAAAAAATTGAACGAGGTAATAGATCTGGACCACAAAAAAACATCATCAAGCAATAGATCTAAATCACAAATAGCATGATAGATCTGGACCAAAAAAATCATGAATACATCATAGATCTGTACCACAAAAAACCAAAACAAATAGCATATAGTGAAAGCATGAATACAAGATAGTCTGGAGATGGCTAGCAAATAACACAAAGTTGACATCCATATCTTCAAAAGGGCCAAATCCACCACGTATGAACAAATCAAAACCACAAAATCACACAATAAGAAAGGGAGAGAAGGGGGAGACATTTCAGGAGGGAAGGGAAAGGGGAGCAGCGGGCATGGGAGAGGAACCATGCCTCCTTACCTCTTCATGAGCACAACAAGGAGTGCGGAGAGGAGACCAGATCTACCAGGAGAAGACGGCGAGAGTGAGTGGTGAGAGAGAGTGAGAGTGGTGCATAAGGATAAGGGGAATGAGTGGCGTGCAACGATGATAGCCCTAAAAATCACCAGCCATCTCGCCTCTTACACGCGTGGAGGCACGCGCTTGCA
Source organism: Phyllostachys edulis (assembly GCA_036346405.1). Taxonomy (NCBI): domain Eukaryota; kingdom Viridiplantae; phylum Streptophyta; class Magnoliopsida; order Poales; family Poaceae; genus Phyllostachys; species Phyllostachys edulis. The sequence goes on along the minus strand of CM070567.1, from coordinate 32,013,068 downwards.
CCCGTGTGAGATTGGCTGTAACACCCCGGCTTTGCAGAAGCCAAGATGTACCCTACAATTACTATCTCTAACCAACACCACAATTTTTTTTTATCAAATCAACAACAAAAGACAGCTAGACATCAACCAATCATTGTTAAAAACATTACTAACATAAAATTCAGTAAGGGACTAAATACCAAAACCACAATTATTACAATTCAAACAAGATTATCCGCATCATGAATAAGTTTAGAAAAAAAGATAAAATCATCATCTAGCATTGATAAACTCTGAAGAAAACTATTGGAAGTACTAGATAACCAATTTTATCTAAGTAATTATCAAAGGCATTACAGATAGATTTCATTTAAGGAAAAACAACTACTAGCCATAATATCAACAATGAGGAACAAAGGGAACCACAATCTGTTCAATTATTACAATTTTTGGGATAAATGAATCATGAAATGTAGTGAAGTGCTTCTCAAGTGCAAAAGTTCCATGTTCTACTTTCTCCCAAAGTATGTCGTCTTCAATGTTCACCTAAAACAATAAATAAACAAGTGTGAGTCCAAGACTCAGCAAGTACAAATAAACGACATGCGAAACCTCATATTAATGACAGTTCATTCTCATTATACAACATATGAAACTTCAAAGCATTGGCAGATCATTCTCATTAACTCAAATAAATAAGTAAATGTCATGAATGCAATGCAAATCATGCACATGTCTCCACTTCTCTTCTGCATATACCGGTATAGCTGAGTGTAACACCTATCAATGTTCACTCATGCCCGCATTCTCAAAATACAGGGATTCATTGCCCGTATGAAGAATCTTTCATACGGGGATCTAGTTGCTCATATTAAAAATATGGGGATCTCAATACCCACTCCCGTGGGTTAAGCATGAATACTTGGAATGAATGTATGGAATGAAAGGAATACATGCATACTTTGCAATTCATATCAACAATTAATGGAAGCATGTAAATAACAAAAAGTACTCATATATCAGAAGATTAACCACATCATATTCATTTACCCAGTTTGAACAAACAAGTACCCAACATGACTATAATTGTACTTGCCTTTCGCCTTGTGACAAGTTGGAATGTAGAGAAGGCGAAACCAAGTTCAATCCGCCTACAATAAAGAATTTTACTCAAAACAAGCTTTGACAAAATAGGACCACGCCTACTAACCACGCTTTTATCTGCACCCCAAACTCCAACATTTCATAAACTGAAGAACTAGCAGTAACTCGATACTGAACAGTAGCATTCTAAAAAATCCATAACTATTATTCTGTTCATAAAAAAAATGCTTTCTCCATCTCTCTGGAAAGCTTATGAATTTGTCTACAAAAGTCTAGTTGGCCAGATTCCCAAATTTTGCCTCTAACTAATTTGAACAAACAGATCAAAACAACTGTCAGAATCTGACAGACATTCTGGACAGTAATATCGAAATATCCATAACTTTCATCCTGATAATCCAAAAATTGTGTTCTTCAACATTATGGAAATATAATTGAATTATCTACAAAATTCGTTTTCTTCAGCATTCCAAATTCGGCCGTTATCTATTTTTAATCTATTAGATACTATGACGGCTATAACCTGACATAAATTCTGGACAGCAGCAAATGAAAAGAACACAACTCGAAAGCTACTCATCCAAATAATATGATTTAAGATTCCATGGAAAGCTACTGACATTTCCCACAATTCTTCAGGAGATGATAAATCCTAATTTCGCAGTTACAAATTTCAAAACTACAGTACAACTAACAACAATAAAAACCCGATCTACTATCTGAAAACAATCGCATGGAAACGAATTAAACAAAAACATCAAAGAACTGAGAAATCACCTTTGAAGACACGCTGTGACTCGCTGAAATACCCACAAGAATCTCCTCTTCCTTCTCCTTCTTCTCCCCTTTCTCCTTTCTCCACTTGCCGAATCCCTTTCTCCCTTTTCCTTTTGGCCAATGGCAGTAGCAAGGAAGGAGATGCAGGGGCACATGGGGGAGATGCTACAGTACCATGGGCGGTGTTACAGTACCAGGAGGTTAGGGTTTGGGGTTGCTATCCCTTTGGCCCCTTTAAGTGGCTGAATCCCCCCTTTGGGCTATTCCATATGCTTCGGCTATTGGATCTATCATGTATGCCATGATATGTACACGACCAGATGTATCATATGCTCTAAGTGTTACGAGTAGGTACCAAGCTAATCCCGGTGAAGGTCACTAGACAGCTGTGAAAAACATTCTTAAGTACTTAAAACAGACTAAGGATGTGTTCCTATTTTATGGCGGTGATGAAGAGCTCGTTGTAAATGGTTACACCGATGCAAGCTTCCAAACCAACAAAGATGATTATCATTCGTAGTCTGGTTTTGTATTCATTTTGAATGGAGGAGCAGTGAGCTGAAAAAGTTCCAAGCAAGAAACGGTAGTTGATTCTACGACAAAGGCTGAGTACATTGCGGCTTCTTAAGTCGCAAAAGAAGGAGTTTGGATAAGGAATTTCATTGCTGAGTTGGGTGTGATTCCGAGTGCCTCGAGCCTAATGGATCTCTATTGTGACAATGATGGTGTAATACCCCGAATATCAAATAGAGAGAATATTATTCAGGAGAGGGAATTTATTCAATTTCGAATTTCTCCTAACAAAGAAAGTATCCAACAGCGGTTATGTAATATCCTGTTTAACATTAGAGAATTAATTGAAATGAGAAAGATATTTAACAGGAATTAAAAAGAGAAATCAGATTTTTAGAGGAGAAATAATCTTAGGCCTTCGGCCCACGTTGTTTGGCCCAAGTGGGAAGTTGGTTTAAGAAGGGGGCAACCAAACCCTAGGCACTTACTGTAGCATGGGTACTGTAGTGCCGCCGCCACTGTAGCACGTCGCTACTGTAGCACGCCCCTCCCCTCCGGTGCTTCTCCATTGTTGCCGGCCATAAGGAAGAGGAAGGAGAGGGAAGAAGAGAGGAGAGGAAGAAGAAGAAGGTGGGGGTGATCTTCGCGAGGACTTCGCGAAGGTTTTAGCGGCATCTCGCGTCGTTCTTGTGGGTAAATTCGTGATCCCAATTAGTTTTGATAGATAATTCGTATACGATTCGTATTCATTAGATGTTCTGAGATTTCTGTAGTAGATCGGTTGAATCTGTCTTCCTGTTGACGCGCGGTTTTGGGTTAGATCCGGGCAGATTCAGGGATTAGTGTCTCCTGGTGATAGATGGGAATTTTCGTTATCTTTCCAGAAAGTTGTAATTCATAATTTTTGGATAAACGGTTAATTAGTTATGAATTTCGCAAGACAGAGTGCTAAATCAGTCTCAGGACTTGTGCAACGAACATAGATCTGTAAATTTGATATGGGAGACGGCCAAATTGGATCAGTTGGTCTCCTTGAGAGTTGTAGTTATTTTCATTATGATTCTAGAAAGGTAAATTTCATAATTTTTGGATTTATAGATAAAAATTTATGAATTTTAGAAGCTCAGGCTGTAATCTGCCTCTCTGTTGTGGACAGAAGAGTTTTACTTGACTATTTACAACATTTGTTGCACAATAGAAATATTTGAGATAATTTTATTGAGATAGTTGGTTTCCTGTAGTTTCCAGAGAGTATTATAACAATGTGTTTGGTTGAGCCAAACAAAAGTTATGAAATTCACAATTTAGTAGTACCGGAGATGGCAGATCGGTTTTCGGGATTAAAAACAAAGACTTAGATGAACTAGTTTGATCTTTTGGTCACCTGAGAAGTTGTAGCTAGGCTTGTCTAGGTTCTAGAAAAATTGGATTCATGGATTTTGGAGTTTTGACTCAAAAGTTAAGAATTTTTCCTTAACAGCTGTTCGTTTGGACAGATTTGAGAATTTGAGAGAGTTTTGATTAATTGTTGGGATTGCGTTTAGGGACGCTTGTTCTCTTTCTGTTTCGCTGCATTGCTGTACACTTTTGTGTGGTATACTTAGTTATTTACGGTTACCAGGTGGTGGTGAACAACGGGGCTAGAGCGTTCCATCGTTGTCTTCCGTCTCATGGTTGAGGCAAGTACATTTGATTTGTCTTGCTTGCCTTTTTGTTCCACTTGGTTGATTAATAAGCATTGGGTAATTCCGGTATTACTTGTTTCCCTTCATGATTGATATACCATGTTTCTTCGATGATATGTTTCGTTCAATGTAACCTTTCGTTCGTTCAGTCATGTTTCACCCACTAGAGTGGGTAGTGAAGTCCCATCATTCCAACATAGGCAAGTACCTCAATGTTCCTATAATCATGAAATGTTGAATGCATGTTGTTGATTTTGTATTTCTAAGAGCCACGTTAATATTTAATTGTTCGTGTTCAATCCATTTGTGCTACCTCCATGAATAGAGAGCATGTAGTTTCAATGTTCATATGTCATACCATGCATCCATAATACATGTTTCAATCCACGGGAGTGGATCAATAAATAAGACCCATCAATTCCAAAGATGGGCACGTAAGACCCACCATTCCAATGTGGGCGGTTTGGGACACCCGTCTAAACGTTCTTCAGACGGGGCTTGGGTCCCCGCATTTTGTTAAATCACGGGCTTAGGTGAACACCGACGGTGTGTCACCAGCAATACCGTATATGCATGTGTGTAGTCCTTCATTTCATCCACATCATTCATTCCATTCATTCAAGTGTTAGATTCGTGCTTATTTCATACACTTTAATGATGTTCACATGATCATGGTTGTTATGTATTATTCATTTACTGTACTTGCTGAGTCTCGGACTCACTCTTGCTTTGTTTGTTGTTTTTTTTAGGTGATCTTTGAGGTTGGCTCCATGGGGAGGGAATAGACACACACTACCTTTTCACTTCACCTTAATCAAGTCCAGGATTTCATTTTAGTTCAATTTAATCATTCATTATTGATGAACTGTAATAATAAATGTTGGTTGTGGCTGATAACTCTTCTCCATTAAGATTGGTTAAGAACTATGCGTGAACTTAGTTCATCCTTTGATATAGTTGCTTGAGATCAGATTATACTTCTGCGATGATTCTGATATTTGTTGATTTCACTATTGTCTTGATATTATGATTGTTGGAACCTCCGGTATAGCTAACTATCTGAGGGAGGTTCTGCCAAATTTAGAATTTTATCGCTCTGCTTTTAGCTTTGTTAACATGTTAGTTTAGTAGCATTCCAGCCCTTGTAGGACTGGGGTGTTACAGTTGGTATCAGAGCGGGCTTTAGGTCCATGGTTAAAAGAAATATATTAAAATGACACACTATGCACAGTAGGTGGGGTTTGGGTAATCCATTGCATCCGCATTTCTAGTGGTATGTTTCAACATGTTGAACTATTCTTGAATTGCTTCTGTACTATCATTTTTGTTGTTAATCTATGATCTGCTATGATCTTCTATATCTATAAATTTATTCTATGATTACTATGAGATGACCTTATATTCATAATTGATTATATTGGTTATGCGTATTGGTAACGGACGTTGAGAAGTTGAGATCGTGGTTGTTGTCCTGGGTTTTGCCAGGCTACACCACCGTTCGTGGTATGGGAATAGAGAAGTACTTACCCTCGTTCCATAGTTATGTGTTGGGCATGAGTTCTTTAATGAAGATGTTGTCTTCCTTGAGCTTGTATTTTGTCTTCTGGTTGTAGTTTCTTACCGTTGATGAACTTCCTTTGATTGGTGGTTTAATGAAGTGGGCAAGTTTCAATTGGTCTCTATTTGTTCTTTGAAGCAAGTATTGTTCTTTCGACTAGTGTGATATTTCAGCTACTTGTGAATGTCGTTAGTTTGCAAGATTGATCTTTTCATGGAAGTTCTGTTTTTATTCCCTGTTGGAAATCGTAACTCATTTATTCGCTTGGTATTTGGGCAATGGAAGGTTTCTTTTGCAAGTTCTTTATTATGTGGAAGCTTTGACCTTGCGTATTTCTTTTGGATTAATTCGAAGATTGAAGTTTAGTACCTCTCTTCTATGAAAGAGTGTGATAAAACCCTTTATTGTCATGTTAAACTAAGAGGTTTTAATTAAATGAATTAATATGGTATGAGTTATCAGGTTGGGACATTAGCGTGGTGCAAACCAACGATTCTTAGCTAATATCTTTACAGATGAAGTTGATTAATTTCAAGTTGTCCTGTAGTAATCTCTTGAACATTGTTCAATAAGAATTTGTCTATACATGTTTGAGACTCATGGAGTTAATTACAGGTGTGTTAGGCTATTGCCTCGGTAACTATTAATCTTGACTCTGTCTTCTATTCAAATACATGATGATTTTGTACAAATGCTAGATTCGCCTGTTTTTGCCATGCTAAATTATTGTTATATGTATGGAGAAAAGGATGATGGTTGTTGTAGTGACTCACAAAATCTTGTCTTATAAATATTCCATTGTTGAAGATTAAAGATATTTCATTCTAATTTCTGAACAGAGATAGGACTATGAATGCTTCCATGATTAGATAATCATCAGTTGTTAGTATTAATTGTTAGAGTGCTATTAGTGTGTGCTTTACTGGCATTGAGTGTCAGTAAGGGTATATGAGCGAAATCTAATAAGTGATTTAACCTGGTGGGTTTTATGAGGTTGTCTTGTTCTAGAGTGAGCTTGTTAAAAAGAGGTTTGCTTCAGCTTTGTGGCTTTCGCACTAGATTTCTTTTCTAGAATGAGTTGTTATTACAATCTTATATGGTGATGGAAATTCTATAACATGATTTGTTGTGTTCCTTTTGGAATATTTATTAATGTGATGGTAAGGTATAATGAATGTTATCAAGAATATATGTTATTGATGTTAATAAAGTGTTCAGTAATGTGAGGGTGATATTGATTCTTTTATGGAGAAAGAATTTTGATCGTCTTTTGTGATATCTTTTAAGTGAAAATATTTCAAAAATTGCATTCATGATCTCTTGGTGTTCAATATTTTTGTGGTAGTTGAATTTTTGTCGAGTAAAGCATCATGTTGCAAAGCTCTATTGATTCTTGGGTGATTCAAGTGACTTGGTCTTGAAGGCTCGTTTGTTCCTATCGGTTAAGGTTTGATATTCCCTTCTTGTGAAGCTTGTGCCTCAATTGTGGTCCTCCCTTATGTATTCTGCGATCATTGCCTAGTCGATTTTTTTTCCTCGGTCCTGTGTTCATTGCGAGTGGTGAATGTTTTTCTAGATGGTGAAAAACTGTTTTCATTTGCCTATTCGTTTCACATGGGTCTTCTGAAGTGTTTATTAATTGTTGTTGTGCGATCTTGGGTTGTGAGCTATTTGAGGAGCATTAGAGGATGAATTGATTTCGTGTATAATTCTTGGAAAGAATCTTAGTATACCTAATGGTTGTCTTTGGGCTGAATCAATTGCATTGTTGCAACTATTAGAATCTATAGTGATTTGTGGACCAAGATTCTTTGTTCATTTTGTGGTGTACCGTAACGAGGGAGAGATTAGCAAGGTAATCTAATTGTTAAAGCAATTTATGAGATAGTAGAGATTATGGGATTATTTGTCAGGTATGGCTTGGTCTCAATGAGTAACTCTCTTGGAGTTAGAATCTTTCAAAAGATAATTTGATTAAGAGTATAATTGACCATTGACCTTATTGGTCGAGTATGGTTAGGTTGTGGGAGTTTTATTCATCGAATCTGATGATTTCCCTACCCTTTTACACCAGAAGTTCATTCTAGGGGTCCTAGAGGTTAAATTTTTGGGCTTCGCCTTTTATATGCTGGGGCTTTGGTCGCCCAGGGATTTTGTGTAGCGAAAGTATAATAAGGGTGGATTCCGGATTGTGGGATGATCTTTGATAGGACCCTTTTGATGTAGTACGTGAGAATACGTGATGTCAACCATGATTTGGTTATTATTAAAGGATTGAGGTGATATGATTGAATGTGAGATTTATTTTGAGATACTTTAGGAGTCATCCGTCAAAGTAATTCCGTCAGTAGAGGAGTTGGTAAGAATAAGTCTTGTGGAGTCAAGAGAGCCTTCCTTTAAGCGGGTGGTCGATGTATTCGTTCGAGCTTGGCATTGAGGTTGCCGATTTAAGAAAACAAGATAGTGTCATATGATGAAATCGAAATTCATAATTTGAGAGAAGTTATATTCCTAAAAGAGAAACTGAGAAAAAGGATGTTTCCTCGGGTAGTGAAGCGTTTTCTTGTTCTTGTTTGAGTTTTGTGTTGTTGACTGGAGTCTTCCGCACTTTGAGTTGGCGCTTTGTTGGCATGTTTGATTCTTTCCAATTCAGGCAAACCAAAAGAAGTATTTGGTTTGGGCATTCGAGTGATTTATCCTTTGGCTTTCGTGGTATTCAATCGTAAACTGCCTATTTAGAAAGTGGGATTGTTTTCGTGATGAATTGTCAAATTTGGATTTGACCCTTTTGGTGGAGAGTTAGCATTGCATGGATGCGAGGAGAACTCTTTATTTTCAGTTGGATTCTCTTTGTAAAATAGTTGTTTAAGAACGATTTCTGTTGTGCATTCATGATTAAAGGAGGTGTTCTTTGTTAGATGAATAGTTCGATTTTGAGCATGTTGTGTGCTTTCGTACCAAAGGGGAAGTTGGACCAGGTACATTGGTTCGTTTTCGACGATTGCAGAAATTAGGAAGTTGGCGTACCGCTTTGACCGTCTCGGGTCCATACGCGAAGTACACAACGTCTGGTGTTCTGGTACTAAGTGAGCAACTGAGCAATTCAAAGCTTGGGATTTCGTTAAAGACGTTGACCATCGAGTAGGGTCTTATCTTCGATTCTCTTCTGATGAGTGTACCTGAAAATGCTGGGTTGAGTGTTAGGACAGACGTCGTTTTACGTCTTTGTGTTGTGGTCTCGCTAGTCCGAGAGAGAGGCCACTTGTAGGGGTGATAATGGGCTAAAACCCAACCCAAACCCACGCCAACCCACTTTTATGCAACATGTCAACCCAACCCAAACCAACCCACTACTCCACCTCCAAAACCCAACCCAACCCAACCCACATGCAACTTCAACCCAACCCAACCCAACCCAATTCTCTCAATACGGGTTCAACCCGTTTTCAACCCAAATTACAAGAAAACAATACACTAGCAAGTATCTACCAAAAGTTGCTATGAAAAATCTCTGCAAACAAAACAAAAATTACTACAAGCGAAATGAATACATCGTTTTAATACTAACAAATAATTTGCAAAGTATCCGCCAGAATAGTGGATTTAATTAATATTTTCCCTGCATTTTGTTCCATTTAACCAGACGTTACATTGCATGCAATTCGCAATACATGACCAATGAAACATGTAATCTCAACAATTAGAAGCAGGTACAACACATAGATTGAATTCATATTAACTAGAATTTACGGTACTTCAAGTTCCAAAGACAACACATGTGCATTAGTTCATCGACCATACATAGAGAACAAGCGGTTGAGCATTCTAGTGTAGCCTACAACAACACAACTAATTGAAGTCCATCAAGCTTCGCATTTGCAAAATAAGGATGATCACTCCAACAAACAACTTTAATGCATGGTTCTTGCGTTATGGACTGAAAAGAATATCCTAAGTCAATAATCACAAACCATACATATACTCTCATCGAGTATCACTCCATGTTTGTAGTGAAACCAAGATTGCATTAATCACAAACCATATATATATATACTACATTGGAGTGGAACCAATATTGCATGGAAAAGAATACTACATCTACAAGAATGAAAGTACTTGCAAAGCAGTCTCTATGTCATCAATCATGTCTTTGCATATCTTATAAACCATTAGTATTAACCAATGGGAGCAATGCCAAACATTATTTTGTGCTTCGTGTACATATCCACTCCCTATGATTTGCAAGAAAATGTCCATAATAATGCCAAACATGACACCGACAGGGCTCTTAGTCAAGCAAATACTAGTCCGCTCTTAACATATGATGCTTAGAACACCCCTACTTTCTAAACTCATGCTTTCAATGGACATCTGCAAATGGTCATGTGTGATAACTGGAAGCACAACATATTATATCTTGAAATGCCTCTTCCTCAATCTCAACTAGCTTATGCACCTTGCCAATCCAAGGATGGATTCACAACACTTGTAACCACAAATGCTCAAAGATCCAACTTAATTATATGCGACATATCAGAGTTACTAACTTCGAACAATTTTCTAAGTATCAATTTCTGATCTGCAATGTATCCAGTCCTTGACAATGTTTCAAAGCACAAAACGAGTTATTGTTGCTCGCATTGTCTAATGTTAGAGTAAACAATTTTCTCTTTATGCCCCAATCTGTTAGGCATTTGGTGATAGCCTCCTCAATTGCAAGACCACTGTGAGGATACTTCACATACTTGAATGCTATTATCTTCTTCTTGAGGTTAAAATTGGCATCAATATAATGGGCCGTCACACACATGTATCCTAAGTTCTGAATAGATGTCCACATATCTGAGGTTAGGCAAATACGAGAATCAATGTTGTGAAATTCATTACGCAGCTCTTCCTTCATTCGCTCATACAAACTAATAGAATCATTACGGAGTGTTAGACGGCCAAAGACTCTAAAGGATGGCTGCATTGACTCCATCCATTCCTTAAAGTAAGGGTTGTCAAACTTTTGGAATGGAATCTCCGCATAAATACTAAACTTGGTAATTAGCTCACGGGTCCTTTGGGGATCAAAGATAAATGAAGCTTCTGATGGTTGCTTTTTCATAGTTGCAACAAACCTATTCCTGTCATTAATCTCAATTTTTGGGCAGGACTCGGCAATGTGGTTTCTAAGGCTGTTTGTGCCAGTTTTGTTGGTATATGTCAGCTTCAACTTGCAATATCTACAAATAGCCTTTGGGACACCTTCAACTACAGCCAACTCATGCTCAAAATGTTCCCAAACCTTTGCCCTCCTTCTAGGTGTTTGTGATGAGGGCTCATCAATGGTGTCATTTGTGCCCGAGCCCTCGACACTTGAGCGCACATGCTTAGAAACCTAAATGGACAAAAAAAATCAAAACAATTTGTAAGCTCATGGTTTTGAGGCTTTTGTAAGCTCGATGGTTTTGAGACAATGAAAAACTTAAGGATACAAATCGCACAACAAAGCGGTACTTGAGTATTGTACTTGTTCTTGTCCCGTTAATGAGCCTAATCCTCGCCTCAGATCAGTCTTCCCTCTGCAAGCACAAGGGCGAGAAAAGAAGTCCATCAAAAACAGTCACATGAAAGAAGTATTGAAGGCATCGGTGACAGATTAAACATACGCCTCCGTCTCTTGAACTTCACTTGGAATCGCTTGGAGTACGACTGTCTTCGGGTCTTGACAAACACCTAAATAAATAACCAAAAAATACATGAATACTATCAGAGACATAAACAGCGAAAAGGCTACTAAACATGCACGAAAACATATTCTTCTTTCTTGGTATGACCTTTAATTTCATAAATTCCACAAGACATGACGGATCAATGTGTTTTGATCAAACCGACAATCGAATAGCAGTGTATTATCGTCACTAGACACAAGCGAAGTTTATTATCTTCAAGACAAATTAAAGATAAACACCGAAAGCAATATGTTGCGCTCATCATCTAAACATTTAGCTAGCAAAGACTTCATACGACATAAGTATCAGAGATTAACAATATATCTACACTCAATAGTCGCTTAGTTATGCAAGATCATGGAACACAAATACATGAAGACTTGCATTTCTATATAGCATTCACATCAAATCGGATCAAAACCAACAACAGTGCTTAAATCGACCAAAGGACACCACGAAGAAACCACATTTCGCAACTACATCACTTCATCGTAGCAAGCAAGCACGAAATCGAAAAACGCAGACCAAGCAGATCAAGATTCCGGACAGATACTGATGGGCGGCGAGGTCGGGAGGAAGGGCGGCAGGGGCGCCGTCGAGGTCGGGACTCGGGAGGAGGAAGGCGCCATGGCGTAAGTAGCGAGGCCGGACTCGGGAGGGACGAAGGCGGCGGCGGCAAGTGCGAGGCCGGGACTCGGGAGGGACGAAGGGGCGGCGGCGAATCGCGAGGCCGGACTCGGGGAGGGAGGAAGGCCCCGGCAAAGTCGCAGGACGGGACTCGGGGAGGAGGAAGGCGGCGGCGAATCGCGAGGAAGAGTGGAACTGTGGAAGACTCGGGAGAGGAAGAGTACCGATGGTTTCTCCGTTTTCTGCCGTGGCCCGTGGGAGCTAGCGACTAGCAGCTCGGAGCAGGGTTCAACCCGTGGGTTCAATCCATGGGTTGAACCCGTTTTATATGTTATACTTTAAACCCATTTTAACCCGAACCCAATTCGTTTTAGAAGCTAACCCAACCCAACCCGACCCGAATTATAAATCGACCTGTTTCAACCCGTCCAAAAAGAACCCGAATCAAAACCCAACCCATTAAACCCGAACTAACCTGACCCATTAACAGCCCTAGCCACTTGGGAGTTGGAGTTTCATATGTGCGAGCGTTATCCGGATTTGTTCACTTCAGGTACGTGGTTACCGTTGATAGTTCTCAGTTGTGGTTGTTCTTTCGCGTAGTGCTGTGTGAGGATTCGGGGTCGAATCCTGTTTAAGGGGGGTAGAATGTAATACCCCGAATATCAAATAGAGAGAATATTATTCAGGAGAGGGAATTTATTCAATTTCGAATTTCTCCTAACAAAGAAAGTATCCAACAGCGGTTATGTAATATCCTGTTTAACATTAGAGAATTAATTGAAATGAGAAAGATATTTAACAGGAATTAAAAAGAGAAATCAGATTTTTAGAGGAGAAATAATCTTGGGCCTTCGGCCCACGTTGTTTGGCCCAAGTGGGAAGTTGGTTTAAGAAGGGGGCAACCAAACCCTAGGCACTTACTGTAGCACGGGTACTGTAGTGTCACCGCCACTGTAGCACGTCGCTACTGTAGCACGCCCCTCCCCTCCGGTGCTTCTCCATTGTTGCCGGCCATAAGGAAGAGGAAGGAGAGGGAAGAAGAGAGGAGAGGAAGAAGAAGAAGGTGGGGGTGATCTTCGCGAGGACTTCGCGAAGGTTTTAGCGGCATCTCGCGTCATTCTTGTGGGTAAATTCGTGATCCCAATTAGTTTTGATAGATAATTCGTATACGATTCGTATTCATTAGATGTTCTGAGATTTCTGTAGTAGATCGGTTGAATCTGTCTTCCTGTTGACGCGCGGTTTTGGGTTAGATCTGGGCAGATTCAGGGATTAGTGTCTCCTGGAGATAGATGGGAATTTTCGTTATCTTTCCAGAAAGTTATAATTCATAATTTTTGGATAAACGGTTAATTAGTTATGAATTTCGCAAGACAGAGTGCTAAATCAGTCTCAGGACTTGTGCAACGAACATAGATCTGTAAATTTGATATGGGAGACGGCCAAATTGGATCAGTTGGTCTCCTTGAGAGTTGTAGGTATTTTCATTATGATTCTAGAAAGGTAAATTTCATAATTTTTGGATTTATAGATAAAAAGTTATGAATTTTAGAAGCTCAGGCTGTAATCTGCCTCTCTGTTGTGGACAGAAGAGTTTTACTTGACTATTTACAACATTTGTTGCACAATAGAAATATTTGAGATAATTTTATTGAGATAGTTGGTTTCCTGTAGTTTCCAGAGAGTATTAGAACAATGTGTTTGGTTGAGCCAAACAAAAGTTATGAAATTCACAATTTAGTAGTACCGAGATGGCAGATCGGTTTTCGGATTAAAAACAAAGACTTAGATGAACTAGTTTGATCTTTTGGTCACCTGAGAAGTTGTAGCTCGGCTTGTTTAGGTTCTAGAAAAATTGGATTCATGGATTTTGGAGTTTTGACTCAAAAGTTAAGAATTTTTCCTTAACAGCTGTTCGTTTGGACAGATTTGAGAATTTGAGAGAGTTTTGATTAATTGTTGGGATTGCGTTTAGGGACGCTTGTTCTCTTCTGTTTCGCTGCATTGCTGTACACTTTTGTGTGGTATACTTAGTTATTTACGGTTACCAGGTGGTGGTGAACAACGGGGCTAGAGCGTTCCATCGTTGTCTTCCGTCTCATGGTTGAGGCAAGTACATTTGATTTGTCTTGCTTGCCTTTTTGTTCCACTTGGTTGATTAATAAGCATTGGGTAATTCGGTATTACTTGTTTCCTTCATGATTGATATACCATGTTTCTTCGATGATATGTTTCGCTCAATGTAACCTTTCGCTCGTTCAATCATGTTTCACCTTTCGGAGTGGGTAGTGAAGTCCCATCATTCTAACATGGGCAAGTACCTCAATGTTCCTATAATCATGAAATGTTGAATGCATGTTGTTGATTTTGTATTTCTAAGAGCCACGTTAATATTTAATTGTTCGTGTTCAATCCATTTGTGCTACCTCCATGAATAGAGAGCATGTAGTTTCAATGTTCATATGTCATACCATGCATCCATAATACATGTTTCAATCCACGGGAGTGGATCAATAAATAAGACCCATCAATTCCAGTATGGGCACGTAAGACCCACCATTCCAATGTGGGCGGTTTAGGACACCCGTTGAAACGTTCTTCAGACGGGGCTTGGGTCCCCGTGATTTTGTTAAATGCGGGCTTAGGTGAACACCGACGGGTGTGTCACCAGCAATACCGGTATATGCATGTGTGTAGTCCCTTCATTTCATCCACATCATTCATTCCATTCATTCAAGTGTTCGTTCTGTGCTTATTTCATACACTTTAATGATGTTCACATGATCATGGTTGTTATGTATTATTCATTTACTATACTTGCTGAGTCTCGGACTCACTCTTGCTTTGTTTGTTGTTTTTTTAGGTGATCTTTGAGGTTGGCTCCATGGGGAGGGAATAGACACACACTACCTTTTCACTTCACCTTAATCAAGTCCGAGATTTCATTTTAGTTCAATTTAATCATTCATTATTGATGAACCGTAATAATAAATGTTGGTATGGTGATAACTCTTCTCCATTAAGATTGGTTAAGAACTATGCGTGAACTTAGTTCATCCTTTGATATAGTTGCTTGAGATCGATTATACTTCGCGATGATTCTCGATATTTGTTGATTTCACTATTGTCTTGATATTAATGATTGTTGGAACCTCCGGTATAGCTAACTATACAGGGGAGGTTCTGCCGAAATTTAGAATTTTATCGTCTGTTTTAGCTTTGTTAACATGTTAGTTTAGTAGCATTCCAGCCCTTGTAGGACTGGGGTGTTACAGATGGAGCCATCGTGCAGGCTAAGGAGCCTAGATCCCATCAGAAGTCCAAGCATATACTCAGGCGTTATCACCTTATTCGCGAATTGGTGGATAGAGGAGATGTTAAAATATGCAAAGTAAATATAGATTTAAATGTTGCTGATCTATTGACAAAGCCTCTCACACAACCAAAGCATGAGGCGCACACAATAGCTATTAGTATTAGATACTTAAATGATTGACTCTAGTGCAAGTGGGAGATTGTTGGAAATATGCCCTAGAGGCAACCATAGAGATGATTATATTTCATTATGTTCATGACATTAGATAATATGGTATCTTGTTCCCAGAATAATATCGATAATATTTATTATCAAGTATGTGACTTGATTGTGAAACTCTATATTTATGCGATGATTATTCTTAAATGTTCCCTGGTCGGAAACATATGAGGACACATATGAATAGACTAGCATATGTATTAGTTGATGACTATGTTTCACGAGTCATAGATATGGAGATATCAAACCAATAATATGGACACATGTTAAAGAACATGGTGTTGGAAAAGACCCACCTTGAGACACTGTTGAGATTGTTATGATTTCGTGTGTCATTAGTTGGTCTCAAGCAATGATGATGTATAATCCTTAGACCTGAGATCAGCATGGTTTCCTACATGTGTAATAGCACTCTTAGGGGTTGCCAAACGCTACACTGTAATTAGGTAGTTATAAAGGTAGCTTTCGGGTATGCTATGAAACATGGGGAGGAATGTGACTGGCCGGACATGAGATTTTCCCCTCCTAACATAACAGGAGAGATGTCTCTGGGCCCCTCATTGTTGTTGAATAAAAAAGTGCATGGCCATGCCACTAGTAGTCGAAGTATCGACCACATGAAGTTATTCGACACTTAATCGAGAAAGTATTGAACAGTCCATGGATGACTTATTCTCACCTGGAGTTCAACTAGATGTCGTGAGGTAAAGGGATAATACACAAACAGGTCACACGGTTGATATTTGTTCTCCGCATATGGAAGACCTCCCGGGTGGTCTTGGAAGATCTCTTGGGTGGTCTTGGAAGACCTCTTGGAGGACCTCCTAAAAGACCTCCTGGGTGGTCTGGAAGACCTCCCGGGTGGTCTTAGAGGACCTCCTGGAAGACTTCCCGGGTGGTCCCGGAGGACATCCTAGAAGACCTCCCAGCTGGTCGTGGAAGACCTCCTGGGTGGTCATGGAAGACCTCCTAGGGTGGTCGTGGAAGACCTCCTGGGTGGTCGTGGAGAGAACATTATCACCAATTAGTCGTAAGGAGTTACAGGCTGTTCGTAAGTGATAAAGACCTGGTCATAGATCATGTTGCATTAAGGTTCGTCTGATATATTCTGTGTGTGTTCGGGAATCGTTATGTGCTACTAGGTATTGCTAACGACTCGTGGTCGGAAAGGGTTTCCGGATCACAACCGATCACACTTGAACCTATAGGGTCACACACTTAAAGGGATGGGATTTGATTTGGATGGTGATCCGAATTCTGGTAGGCTACGAGTTGGATGCCTATATATTGAGGGGCGGTGGCATGGGGTGAGAATTGAAGCTTTTGAAGATCATCCTGAAACCCTAATAGCCATACCTTCCTCAACCACGCTGCCAGCGCTAGCACTCCAGCATGTGGTGTACCTGCCCCGTACGTGTGGATACCTTAAAGATGTTGTTGCGAAGCATCAGCACTAGGATGATCCGCAACTCGTGACGACCTCTCGGAGGAGAAGACGTGTGGCAAGAACGACCACGACTGCATCAAATCGCTACATCGAATCTATTTCCGCTACAAGTCGGCACGTCTAGTGGTAATCTCGTGATCTATTTCTAGTGGAGGTTCCTTGGTAACGCGGTAAATTTTTTGTTTTTATGCTATTGTAGCCTTCCCGCGATCCTACATCAACAATTGTCCTGACCTTTCCAGGTTCTCTGAACACAAAGGACATAAATGTATGGTCTTACTTGTTGGCCAACAGCTGTAACGAAAGCTCAAGCTTTGGACCTCTCAGGTACTCACTTAGCACTGGACATACAAGACATTGCGTACTCCGCGCATGGACTCGAGACGGTCCTGGCGATACACCAACCTCCAAAATCCTCACAACTTCCAGAAACAAACCAATATACCTTGGGTCATTCTACCATTTGGTACCAAAACACAACCTGCACATAACACACAGAACTCTTGTTCCACCTCTGAATGAATCTTTTCACTTTAACTAGGAGCACCACAACAAAACTCGCTTTAAACAAACCCTTTTACTGGCATAGCCCAACAAAAAAATGAAGGACTCTCATTGCAACCAAGCGTTGCCAACTCGGTACCAAAAGAGTCAAATCCATAATCGAAGATTCATCATGAAACCTTCCCACCTTCGAATTAGGCAGTTTGCAAATGAACACCACAAAAGCCAAAGGATAAATCACTCGAATGCCCAAATCAAATATTTATTTTATTCTTTCTGAACTGGAAAGAACCATACATGCCAACATAAACCCAAGCTTAATTTATGAAAGACATTTGTTATAAACACATAGCTCAAATAAGACTCAAGGGAGTAGTTCACTACCCAGGAAAATACCATTTTCTCATTCTTTCTTTTAATAATTTAACTTCCCTTAAACCATGCGATTCCAAATCATCGCATAACACTCTAACTTATTTCTCTTAAATTGGCAACCTCAACACTATGCTCAGACTAAATACATTATTCACACCTTGGTAGAGAGACTCTACTGTCCCGCAAAATATACTCTAGCCAACTTCTCTACCAATGGATTTACTTTGACAAATGATTCCCAATGCATCTCAAAGTAGATCTCATACGCAATCATATTACCTCAATCCTTTTAAACAAAATAAAGAACTCGGAATTCACATTATGCACACTCATGTACTACATCAAAAGGGTTCTATCAAAGATCATCCCACTATTCGGAATCCACCCTTATTCTACTACTTCTATACATAATCATTGGATGACCAAAGTTCTAGCATAAAATAATGCAAAGCCCAAATTTAACCTGCCAGACTCCTACAACGAACTTCTCATATAAAAGATAGGGAAATCATCAGATTAAATTCCTAAAATTCCCACAATCCAAACATACTCAATCATTAACATCAACATGGAAACATTTTCTCAACCAAAATATCTTTAGAAAGATTATGACTCCCAGAAGGTTACTCACTAAAGCCAAGGCATACCTGACAACGACTCAACACTCCCTACTATCCCATCAATAGCTATTACTATTAGATTACTTCACTAGTCCTTCTCTCAATGATCTACACCGTCATAAATCACCTACACAACCTTGCAAGGTACTTAATCATGATACTCTAATAAGTTGATCAAGATTCTCATACTTTCGATAATTCTAATGTTCCATCAAAATGAACAAAAGATCTTAGACCACCAATCACTATCCAGTTGTCACTATACATCCTAAAAGACTTTATAACACAAATAGGTTAATCCTTTCTCAAAAGAAGGGTAAATGAAAACAAATTTTTTTCCCACACATTGAAAATGTCTACCACTCGTAATAACCACAAGACCAAGGGAAATAGTTAAATAGCCATAATATCGGAAAAGCAAAAGACGGGACCACAGTTGAGGGCACAAATCCCACAAGAAGAGAATATCCAACCTTAACCAATGAAAACAAAGCATTAATTTTGAAACTTGAGAAACTCTTGTGCAGCAAATAGAAAGGTTAATCACACTTCAGTTAAGCTGCAAGCTACAAAACTTGGCTCCAACCTCAAATACTTGTACTAAACTTTTTCATTTAACAAGAGATAATTTTCTTAATTTACCATACCACTGTCACCTCAAACAAAAAAGAGCCTTTTAAAACCAAATCACATCAATCGCTTAAGAACCAAATAAAACTTTCCAACACGTCACTTGCTCAAACCGATTCCAGTTACAACATAAATCATTGAGTCATAAGATCGCAAATGTGAATCTCGAAATCTTTAATTTAAATAATATCATGAAAGCTATCAAATTCTTTTATTTAGAGAACATTCAACATCATCATCGTAACCACATATTGACAATCATACTAACAACAAAATAATACACTCTTAGCAAGAATCATCCTATCTTCTTATCCTTTCATAAACTTTTCCAAAAAGAAACACAATATCTTGCTTTGTCATATTTCTATTATCTCAATAAGATTGCAACAACTACTAGGTCTAGGGAAAGCCTAGTGCACAAACCATAATTTTGAAACAAAACTCATTTAACAAGATCATACTATCATATGACAATTTCGCAAAGTACATATTTAGATCACTTCTTAAATTTCAACCATTCAACTCTTAGCGATGCTTAACACCAAATTTTAGCGTGCACTAATAACACTCTAGAGATTTTCATTAACAATTGATGATTATAATAATCATGTTATTATTCAAGGTCCTACCTCTATTTGCAATCACAACAACATTTATGAGCACAGATTCAACATTCTAACTTAGGTTTAGAAATTAGAACGAAATATCATTAAGCTTCAATAATATAAGCTCTATGAGACAAGGTTTCATGTGGCACTACATCAACCTTCATCCATTTCTTTATACATATGACATCAGTTTAGCATGGTAGAAATTAGGTAGATCTAGCATTTGTACAAAGACATCAAGCAACCAAATAAAAGTTAAATTCAAGATTAATGTCTAGTCAGTTAATAATCTAACATCTCCTTACCTAATCATCCCAAACGGTTAGATTAATTTCTTGAGAACAAACAATCCAATTTATCTAATTAATTTAGCAAATTATACAACCTCAAAGATTAGACCAATTCATCAATATTTCACATTTATTAATAAATCTTAGATTCTAGTAGGTATAGACATACCCTTAATCACAGTTCATCATGCAATCATTACAAGGCAAATTAACCAATTACGCTACCATGGACTTCAGTTAAGATTATTTATTTCTTTAATTACAACCTCTCACATAAGCATAGTAGGAGATTTCATTAGACACTTTCTTTCATAAAGGAGAAACATTAACTTCAACACTCAAATTACTCTTAGAAGAAATACAGTGGCCAAAGCAACGCATGCTAAAGAACTTGCAACAGAAGACTTTCAGTATCCAAAATACCAAGCGAATACATGAGTTATATTTTCCAATAAGAAGAATACAACTTCCATGAAAAGATCAATCTTGCTAATTATCGACATTCACAAGAAACAACAACAGATCAACAGTTAGGAGAACAAATAATCGCTTTATGGAACCAATAAAAACCAATGAAAACTCATCAGCTGAATTGCAAACACTAACTCAAGAAAAATTCATCAACCACAACTATAACCAAAATTGGCCAAATTCAAGCTCAAGGAAGAGAACAACTTTCCTAAAGAAACTCACCCTCAACACTTGTAACTATGGTACTCGGGGTAACCACTTCACTATTCCCATACCACGAACAGTGATGTAACCTGACAAAGCCTAGGGCCACAATCACGACCTCTACCTCTCATCATCCGCTACCATCACACATAACCAATACAATCAATTATAAGCATACAAGATCATCTTATAACATTAATCATCAATACAACATAACAGAAGAGTAAATGCAATGCTTGAACCATCCCATCCTACTATGCACCAGTGTATCAAGTTTTAAGTTAATTAACCATTAGCAAATTTTAGTTAATTTTACTAGTCATAAAGCAAATTTTAGTAAATTAAATTTACCTAAGTTTTTAACTTATTCACCATAGACCTAAAACTCACTCTGATGCCAACTATAACATCACGGCTTTGTAGAAGCCAAGATATACCCTATAATTACTATCTCTAACCAACACTAAAAAATTTCTTTATCAAATCAACAACGAATGACAGCTAGACATCAACCAATCATTGTTAAAAACATTACTAACATAAAATTCAACATGGGGCTAAACACGAAAACCACAATTATTACAATCCAAACAAGATTATCCGCATCATGAATAAGTTTCAAAAAAGATAAAATCATCATCTATCATTGATAAACTCTGAAGAAAATTATTGAAAGTACCAGAAAACCAATTTTATCTAAGTAATTATCAAAGACATTCCAGAAAGATTTCATTTAAGGGTAAACAACTAGTAGCCATAATATCAACCATGAGGAACTAAGGGAACCACAACCTATTTAATTATTACAATTTATGGGATAAATGAATCATGAAATGTAGTAAAGTGCTTCTCAAGTGCAAAAGTTCCATGTTTTACTTTCTCCCAAAGTATGATGTCCTCAATGTTCACCTAAAACATTAAAGAAATAAGTGTGAATCTAAGACTCAGCAAGTACAAATAAACGGCATACGAAACCTCATATCAATGATAGTGCATTCTCATTATACAACATATAAAACTTTAAAGCATTGAAAGATCATTCTCACTAACTCAAATACATAAGTAAATGTCATGAATGCAATGCAAATAATGCACATGTCTCCACTTCTCTTTTGCATATTCCGGTATAGCCGAGTGTAATACTCGTCGGTGTTCACTTATGCTCGCATTCTCAAAATGCGGGGATCTATTGCCCATATGAAAAATCTTTCATACGGGGATCTAGTTTTTCATATTGAAAATATGAGGATCTCAATACCCACTCCCGTGGGTTAAGCATGAATACTTGAAATGACTATAATTGTACCCAACATGACTATAATTGTACTTGCCTTTCGCGTTGCGATAAGTTAGAATGTAGAGAAGGCGAAACCAAGTTCAATCCGCCTACAATAAAGAATTTTCCTCAAAACAAGCTTTGACAAAATTGGACCACACCTACTAACCATGCTTTTATCCTCACCCCAAACTCCAACATTTCATAAACTTACTCTATTCTAGCAAACTGACGAACTAGCAGTAGCTCGATTCAGAACAATAGCATTCTATAAAATCCATAACTCTCATTCTGTCCATCAACAAAATGCGTTCTTCTCTCTGGAAATCTTGCGAATTTTTCTAGAAAAGTCTAGTAGGCCAAATTCTCAAATTTTGTCTCTAACTAATTTTAACAAACAGATCAAAACAATTGTCAGAATCTGACAGATATTCTGGATAGTAATATTAAAATATCCACAACTTTCGTCCTGATAATCCAAAAATTGTGTTCTTTAACATTATGGAAAGCTAATTGAATTATCTACAAAAGTCTTTTTGGTCAGCATTCCTGATTCGGCCATTATCTATTTTTAATCTATCAGATACTCCGACTGCTATAACCTGACATAGATTCTAGACAAGAGCAAATGACAAGAACACAACTCGAAAACTACTCATCCAAATAATGCGATTTAAGATTCCATGGAAAGGTACTGGAATTTCCCACAATTCTTCAGGAGATGGTAAATCCTAATTTTGCAGTTACAAATTTCAAAACTATAGTACAACTAACAGTAGTAAAAACTCGATCTACTACCCGAAAACAATCGCATGGAAACAAATTAAAGAAAAACATTAAAGAACTGAGAAATCACCCTTGAATACACGTTGTGACTTGCTTAAATCCCCACGAGAATCTCCTCTTCCTTCTCCTTCTTCTCCCCTTTCTCCTTTCACCCCTTGCCGAAATCCCTTTCTCCCTTTTCCTTTTGGCCAATGGCAGCAGCAAGGAAGGAGATGCAGGGGCTTATGGGGGAGATGCTACAGTACCAGTCGGTGCTATAGTGCTAGAAGGCTAGGGTTTGGGGTTGCTATCCCTTTGGCCTCTTTAAGTGGTTGAATCCGCCCTTTGGGCCATGGGCCGAAAGCCTACTTCTCCCACCAAATTCCCTAAATTTCTGAATTAGATCTTGATTACTTCCTCTAATTTGTTGATTACTTATTTAGTTAAGTGGAATATTACATAGGCCCTCGGGAAACGACTGCTTTTCTTGTTTCTCCGGAGCCAGACTTTGCGCCTCACGTTGCACCCCACGGGCCACGGGCTAGGCCCACGCGCGAATTGTAACATCCCAAATGTATAATTAGGGTTATTCAAGTATAATTATATGTGTAGAAATTAAAACTTTTTCTCACATCTTGAAAACCCCTAATCTCTCATGTAATTCTTGTCCAAGAGTTGTGTAATCCAAAAACACAAGCTCTTGTTGACCCAAAAGTCAAACTCATTTTTCCAATTGTCTAAATCTTGTGCCAAACATTTGGAATATATTTCCTTGGTCCCAAAACTGATGTGGGACCCCTCTGAAAAATATCACAAGTTGTAAAACTAGTTTGATAAATTTTGGAGGTAAAACAATCCTTGAAACAACCTTAATGAATTTCCTGAGAAAAATGCATTGCATAATAACCTCTGGAAATTTTATGCAAGGTTAATCTCATTGTCAACAAGCTCCTGTAAAAATTTCATGAATTTTGAAGTTGAATGGCTATCCCAAACAATTTTGCAAAGTTTCAGCTGTTAAAAACTAAATTTAAAAGCCTACACTGCTCCTTGGGCTAGCCACTTTGCAAAGTTGGTCCACCCAACCCCATCGACCTCCTTTCCCATTTGATGAGGTCGTAGCCATTGATCCAATCCAAAGGCCACGACCTCCCCCTCAACCAACGCACCAGACCTCCCTTCAAGTCCTCCGACCGCGTGGACCTCCTCGTCAACGTGGGCGCCAGACCTCCTCGCGGTCAACACCGCAAAGGCTTTCCCACCTCATCAGTCGTAGCCGTTGGATCAAAGATCCACGGTCATGACCTCCCTCGTGTTAAATCCCAAAGACCTCCTCACTGGTCCAGTCATAGCCCTTGGATCAAGATCCATGGCCATGACCTCCCTCACCGTTAAACTAAGCAAACCTCCCATTTTGCGAGGTCGTGGCCGTTGGATCGATCCAACACCCACGACCTCCTGCGTATCAAGCGCCCCAACCTCCCCTATCTCGTGTTGTGCACCGTTGATTAATAATCCACGGTCACGACCTCCTCTTTCCTCGTGCGCATTAGATCTCCCACAAGACGTGAGGTCGCGTTCTTAGATCTAAATCTAAAGGCCATGACCTCCCTTGTGTGTTGCGCAAGCTCAAGACCTCCTTTGCGCCACGCCATGAGGCTCAGACCTCCTGTTTTGATCACCACCGTTGGATCAAAATCCAAAGGTCTTGACCTCCCTCGCGCTTCACGCAAAGCCTCGACCTCCCTTTGGTTGTGTGCCCTTGGATTTAAATCCAAAGGCCATGACCTCCCTCATGTTCTTAAGCTCATGTGCGGTTAAGACCTCACAGAGGTCCGCACTGCTGGATGGAGATCCAACGCTTTGGACCTCCTGTCCCTATTTTTCCCACGCGCTACACATTAAGGAAATCGAGGGCCACGACCTCCCATCCTTGATCGTGTGGCCGGACCTCCTCCCACCAATTGAGCGTAACGGTTCAAAACCACATCGGAGGGCCAGACCTCTCCGTGGCTTATCCAACGGTCAAAACGACCTCCCTGTTCTTCTCCTTCCTTGGTCGCCTGCGAGCTTCGAGCAAAGTGAATTAATGCATGTCCGTCCATGGGGTACGTTATAATGACTCTTGTCGACCAAGATTTAATGCGTGTCGACTTTTCTCTCCGTCGTCACTCGGACCGCCATCGTGTCAACTTTATATCTTGTCCAATGCCCTAGATCGTGCCATGGGCCAAGCTCACCATGAGCTTAGCCATGGTCCATGACCTCCTTGCCCTTAGGATAAAACCACCCCACGGTTTCCTGGCTTCCTTTACACACCATTGCTCCTTTGCTTTCACCCTGTCTTTGTGAGCTCTAAACCACCAAAGCTTCCTTGGCCGCCATTGTTGGAGCTTGAAGCTCCTCGGTGGGCAAGGGTCATTGGAGATTTCTTCTCCTCTCCTTGCTTCCATTTGTGCCTTCCTCCGGGACCAAGACCTAACTTGTTTTGGTTTGGGCATTTACAGAGGTGGACAAAGTGGAATCTGAGCCGAGTCAGAGCCGTGGAGCAACCTCATCTTCCTCACTCCGGTCTTCACCTTCCTCCACTTCCTCAAAGACCTTAGGACCTCCGTACTTCTGTTAGTCCCTTAGTCTGCTGGCACCGCTGAATGATGTCGCGAGCTTTTCTTGGCACACGCTTGAATGTCGCATGAGCTCTATTTTGCATTTTTGCTTTTGGCCGTCTTGGCTTTCATTTTGCCCTCTCGGCTCGCGGCGCTCAAGGCCGCCGCCGCCGTTGAGAGGAGGTCCGCGGGAGTGCGCATGGTTATTGCGGACCCAACGGTACCATTGATGTCGCCGGCAGGTCTACATCGCCGCAAGAACCAAATCCTTGAACCCGGTCTTTGTCGAACTAAACGGCAAATACCGTTGTCGCTTTTAGGACAAAGATCACCGCGCACGCGCCATCATGTGCTCAAATCATTGAAATCATTGGGCGCCTTAAATGCATTTAATCCTCACCTTGCGCCAGATTTAAGACCTCCCGCTGACCTCCTCGTTGTCCCGCAGCATTTATTCCATGTCCGAGCGCGTGGTCGTGAGCTCTGGGGCGCCCATGACCTCCTCCGAGGAGATCCGGAGCGCCCAAGACCTCCTCTTGCGCGATCGTGGCCGTCCTGCACCTCCTCGGAGGTCTGTGATGTTTAAATCTCTGCAGGGACCTCCTCGAGGTCATCTCACCGCTGAGGACCTCCCTTAGATCTGGTCCGCTCCGACCTCCCTCCCATGTTGTGGTTCGTTGGATTCACCATCAACGGCCACGACCTCCCTCACCTCACGCATATATAGTTGCTAGGAGGTCCAGACCTCTGACCTCGTGCTGCTGGCAGGCAAGTTGTTCTCCTGGGAGGTCTGAGCCATTAGATCTATGATCTGTGGCTCACGTCCTCCCACGTACTTGTGAGTTTTAGAAATTCCATTGAAGTCTTAATTATAAACAGAATAAGGTATAAACTTTAGAATTGCATATCTTTCTCAATTTAAATCCAAATAGAGTGATTCAAGTTGTGTTAACTCTGTCTTGGACTTGACTTTAATCTAAAAATGATTGTAAGTCGAGTTCAGCTTCAGAGCACAGTTTTGCCATTAGATTTTAAAACTCACTTTAAATATACACTCAAATTGATGCTTAACTTGTAAAATACATAACTAATGCTCTGTAGATTATTTTTGGGTGAGACCAACTTTGTTGGTTTCCTCTAATAGTGAACTCACTGTGAAAATTAGTTTTGAGCATGTTGCTATTATAGAAATGAGGACTTGTGCATTATAATTTTGTTCAAGTTCTTGTTTTGAAAAATTGTAGAAAGTGCATAATAGCTCCAAATGAGGTGAACTCAATTGTGTTATTCATCTCATGAGGTGCTGGTTTAACAGTAAAAATTTCAGCTTCACTTCTGTTCTAGAAAATGTTGCCTCATAATTAAATTAATGAATAGTGCAGTTTGGTATTTTAGGGGCTGAGCAGAATTGTTTTGCTCATAACTTTTGCATTGAGAATCCAAATCAATTGGTTCTTGTTGCAAAATTCCTAAAATCACCCTCTTGTTGCTGTAGAAAATTCAGAGAATTTGGAGTTCGTTTGTTGTGCTGTCTTTGTTGTTTTTCGTCGTTCTTATCGGTTCTTTCTCGCCTTTCCGTTAGGTTTCGACATTTGTGGTGATCCCGAGAGTGACCCTCCACAACAAATTGACCAGCAACAGCAAGGCAAGCAGTTTGATCATTTCCATCATTGTCCCATTACTTTAAAGCTTAGTATATTGTTTTACTTCTATGTATGCATGCTACTTTGTGTTAAATGTCGCTAGCAAGCCTATAGTTGCATAATCTGTAGGAATTGTTTATCCTCTACTACCATGAGCCTAGGTTATTTGCTGTGGTGGGAGCTCGTTGGATGAGCTCTTATCACTTAGTAGTTTCGATTTAAATTGCTTAGACATGCTTAGTAACGATAGAAATGGGCGATCATCGACTTAGTCGATGGTCTTGATCACTCAAAACTGATTATTACTCCTATATGTCCAGCACTTGTGCTTTGATTAATTTGTAAAATCAAAAACTGAAAATAAAAGATTGATTTAGACTTGGGCATATTGGATGGATGGTGCGGTTTTTGGAATGTGGTGGTATGCTTGGGTCCCTAAGGACCGAGTACTTGGGTCACTAAGCCAAGTGATTTTTCGTGCTAACCACACGAGGGGCATATGGAACCCTCTTGACTAAGTACTTTGGGCGGTGTTAATTGGGGTCGCTTCGGTTGGTGTGTTTTAAAGATAAAATGTGTGTGTGATGTGGGAGGAGCATTAGCTTCCGGTAGGTTGTGTGATGTCTCCTTCTCCCGTGGGTTGTGCGACTCAATTAGCATTGTCCATTGGAAATGTCTCAGAGGACTTAGCCGTGCGGCATACCAAAGGTAGTGTGCCTAAAGGAAAGGCGGTCCGGCGTGTGGTACATTGGTACACCCCGCAGGATAAAACTATTCAATAGCCTCGCCCTAGGTTATGGACATGCTTGGTAAGGTCGCTCAAGACTAGACTACAACCTTTAATTAAAACTTGACATGGTTGGTATGAACGGGAGTTCATGCTATTGTTGTGGTGACTTGGGTTGGTCACTTCCGTGTTGTTCTTGTTGTTGTTATCATGTTATTTATCTCGTTGTTATTTCAACAATTAAAAATGCTTTGTCAAATTGCCTTCAATCTACTATATTATTGCAAATGAAAACTTGCTTTGTGCTAAAATGAGTCCAAAGCCTCATCCACTTAAATAAAGCTTGCATATAGTTAAATTATAGTTCTGTTATCTTACACGTCGGTCTTAAGTAGTACAATAAACAATTTATTGTACTCATTTGCTTTGCTTAACAACTTTGTTGCAGAGGAGGTAGAGCCCAAAGGGCTTTACTTTTGTGAGTCTGTCTTGGTGGTTGGGAGAGCGACTAGCTTGGCGGTCCTGGCGGTTGCCTTGTGGGCTAAAGGCACACCGGTTGGCTCTTATTTTGGGCCATCTTTATGGCACTTTTGCTTCATTGTGTATCTTTGTAGTATTGTTGTTATTTGGCCGAAGGCCCTCTTTGTAATAACCTATTCCTTATTAATATTAACTTCTGGTTTGTTGCTTATGTACTATGTGTTGTATGGAATTGATCCATTCTTTTGTTGTGAGGTATGTATATCGCATTCGGGAGTATACATCTCTCGAGACTGGGTTTATTTGGTTGATAATACTAGGGTCAATTGGATGACTAAGTATTATGAGCCTAATAAACGTCGGGGTCTCACACGAATGCATGCAACCAAACACCGTCTCGCTGCATCCCACGGGCCAGGCTCAGCTGGATGCGGGCAACCAAACACGTCCTAAGAGCATTTACAATAGTTTGTTTATTAGTTTGTTACTAAGAGAAGAGAGAGTACTCAATCTAATAAAAAGAAACAAGTCTTCCAATGAATTATTTCTTGAGCTTGTGTCTAAGACTTTAATTGCTACAAATGTGCATGATTCTTGATGATCAATAATGAAGAACAACTTTGTGGTCTATATGTTTTAGCTCATTTATCATATCAATAATGAAATCGAGCTGCACAAGTGATCTGGTGGATATTTTGCTTGGGGACAATAGGACCCACAAAACACGTTTTTAGGTAACAAGTAAGTCTCCAATAGAGTATTTGGTTGTTTCTTGTGTCTTGATATTAACAATTTGCTAGTTTCTTAATCTAGAAACAACCACACTTTCTCTCCTTCATATCACATAAATACTGATATGACAACCTCTTAGTAACAACTGACGTAAACTGTTGTAGATGCTCTAAGCAACTAAGAGGCCAATGGATGGAGCTCCGTAAAAGTACGTGAGTAAACCCAGTTAACATATAATTAATGAGACCTGAACCTTGACGTTAAGCAGACACACCAGTACCCGTCAATTGGCGGGACCAATTTTACTAGCATAGTACTCCGTAGTTAATTAGTTAAATACTATTCTATTTGAGTGTAGTGTAAATATCAAATAATTTACATTGGGCATGGATTCATTTTTGTTTTCAACTTTTTGTATATTCTTTGTAACATTTTAGCTTTAATTATTTTTACTACGAATATTTTTTATCTGTACATCTGTTTATCGAAGCTTCTTTGACTCCTGAATCCTTTGCGTCCTCCATGCTTACAGCTTACTACAGGAAGTTTCTCTTAGAATGGAAGGTGACAGTTGGTGGTGGTTAGCTTTTCGGAAGAGAGAAAAGAACGGCTGAAAAGTTGAAAAGGTAGCTTTTATGGGCGTAAGACGATTTTGCCTTTGATGATGGACAAATTTGGATTGGGTGGCTTGGATCTCTGACAGGTGGGGACGCACTGGGATGGTGCTGTGTGGGGAATCTTTGGAAGGCGACGGCTATCGGTTTCTTCAAATTAGTTTTTTTGCACGGCGCACTCCAGAATATATCCAGCTAGCTGGCTAATCAGATAGAAATACTGGTAGTACTATGCATATGCATGGTCAATGTTATATACCACTTTATGTAAGCTATTTTTTTGTTAAGTAAGTTTCATGAAAATAGTTTGCTACTCCAAGGCAATATGCCACCCCTGATTATTTTGCTAGATCCTGTAGGTTAGAATTCTACTCCCACTAACTGTAAGTCTTTTTTTTAAAAAAAACAATACACCATATACGAGTTGGGTTGAAAAATCACATAAATATCCAGCTAACATATACTCCCCATGTCCCATAATATAAGTTCATTTTGACTTTTCAGACTCTCTAACGTAACACTTTTATTGTGATTTCGCATCATGACATACAAGCAATCATAATCATAATAATATATTATGAAAGTATTTTGTAAGACACTACACGGATCCCAGTAGACTTATATTGTGGGGTGGAGGGAGTACTACTTCTGTTCTTTTTTACTTGTCATTTTGGAGATTTACACGTCTTCAATACATACATTTGACCATCACTTTTCCTAATTACATGTTAGCAAAAAATACTAAAACATAATGATATGAAAGAATTTTTAAATAAATCTACAAATATTATTTCCATGTGACATATTCAAATACTTTTATGCATATTAGCTGTCAAAATTTTAAGGTCCGGGGCTTCAGCTTCGGCTTTTCCCCTCGAGATGCCAAAAGCGCCTCCAAACAGCCAGCTTCCGATAGCCGCTTATAAAAAAAGTCCACAGCTAGGCACAACTGTGAGAAGCCTAAATCCAAAAGACGCATGGGCAACTTTGTTGGCTTTTGAGGGTTGAAGATAGGACTTTGCTACTGAAGTTGGGAGAATTTACCCACTCCATACCAGGTACAAATAAATAAATTCACATCTCCCCTGAGGCCATTCCTCACCCACAGCCCACCCGACACGCCGGTTGCACTAGGGTTTGCGCCCTCCCCTAGCGCATCATCCCGGCGACACCGCCATCCACCGCCTCTGACTCGTGTCGGCGACCTCTGCCATGCCCTCTGGCCTCCTCCCACTACTACAGGAAGCCACATCACAGACGGTTCGGAACCGTCATCACAGACGGTTTCCGAACCGTCTATATTTGTTGGTCTGTGATAACGGGCCATTATCACAGACGGTAAAAACCGCTCAGGACACGCAATATCACGCATGTTTTAATCAAAACCGCTCAGGAAGTGTAGTATCACGAGCGGTTTTGACAAAAACCGCTCAGGATCCGTGAATATCACGACGGTTGTCGGTAAAAACCGCTGCGATGCGTAATATCACGAGCGGTTTGTTTTTATAACCGCTCGTGATATTCGCAGATCACGAGCGGTTTGTTTTATAACCGCTCGTGATATTAATAGATCACGACGGTTTTTATGACAACCGCTCAGTGATACTTGCCTTCACTGACGGTTTTAACAAAAATCGCGTGATAGCTCATACCCCGACCACATTTTTTGTTATTTTTCCGCTAGCCTCGTGAATTGCTAGCCATGCCCTCTAAAAACAAGCGGTACAAAAAGCAGATTCAAGCATGCACAAAAACAGATTCATCGAGAGATAATCAATTGTTGACAACTCAAAGTGATCATTACTCAAAATAAATTACAAAAGATCGCATTTGTTCAAGTATTGTCGCTATAGTTACAACCGGATTACAATTGTTTACGTTGAGAGGTGTCGGCGGGTGATGCTCTCGGTTGGCGACGGAGTGAAACTCTCTGTTGTCGTTAATGATTTCTGTGTTGATAAAGGTGCAGAGCTTCCCTCGAATGTCCTTGATCTCTTCCGCAACGAGTGAATCACATTGTAGATCCAAGACCTGTCGCTACCAAGAGTGAAATGGTAAGCTATATATATTTAAATTTATAATTAGGAAATAATTATTTCGAGATTGATCGACAAACCTCAGGATCCTTCTTCCTAGCTCTAAGGATTAGTCGCATATGATAGCGCACGAGATTGCACATAACTCATCATCTTTTTGTTTGGCGACATTTGCAAAAATAGAATTACATATATAGGTATAGTCGGTTCGAGACGCGTTATTATGAAGTATGATATAGGATTATCGTGTTGTAGCGCTGCATCAAAATCCATCCCGTGTGTTAGTTAGGCGCTCTTTCCATTGTATATTCCTTTGTTGGCAACATAATTGATGAACGACCTACATGATTCAAAAAGTTATCCTCGCCATTTCAAACGAATGAAGACTACAATAGAGTTATGTAAGGAGGAAATGAGCATACCTCTCGAGTATTCCTCTTAGAATGTCAAGTCGTGCTTGTTGCGGTTTAGGGAATCAAGGTATATCACATGGTTCCTCTTGGGTATAATAACTAAAAGGATCCAAAGGTATCTACTCATGTATGTCGCTATAGTCATTAAACCTAAGTTCGTGTTTGCGATAAAGTACAAATGAAATTTGTATAGCAAGTAGTGACACTTACCCTCGGGTTGTAGGGCACCACTATGTACTTCATGTTCGCCCCGACAAAGCAATGACCTCGTTATGTATTTCTCGGCGAAGGGCGCGTCTTCTTGGATGGTTTGCAACGATACCACATGTGGGTCGAGGAAACCCACCGGTTCTTTCCATTCCCGGATATTTTTCAAAGATGTATCTATACATAAGCAATGAGTTGTGATATTTATCGGTATTACATGAATGTAGAACTTGATTGTACGCACTTACAAAGGTCCAACATCGTGAGAAGCGAGACGCCGAGGCCAACGAGGTTGAATAGTTCATATAAGTCGTTGAAGCTCACGACGGCATACTTCGTCCCATTGAAGAAATGCTTCTCCTCGATTTGACGGTGATTCCATGATCGCACCCTTCTTTTGGGTCTTGTCCAAGTACCGTGCATGCAAAGCCCGACAAGCATATCCAACGTGCATTATATCTGCGTCGAGCACAACGTTTTCCGATGATGTAGTTCCCGGTATCGCGGACTTCCGGACTTGGGAGGCGCTTTAACGCTCATCGATTTCGATTTGGCCTTAGCGACAGGTAGCGTCTTCTTGTGAGACGACTCGAACCGACACGGGCGGCACACTTTTGTTGTTCTTCGGCGTCTTCTCCACGGAATCAAGAGGTGGCCTTCGAGGCTAAACATGAGGTGGAGTCATCGAGGGTCCCGTTGGAGAGGAATGGTCGTGTCCAGATCGCAAGATCTTTGGGTCGTAGGCGATGTCCTTCTTGGGCCATCGGATAAAAGAGTGGACGGCATCCCTAGTGTTATGATCTCTTCGTTCGGGCGAATCTTGATTGGGATGGCTCGAAATTGACATATACCATATCCACTGACCTTGGCGTAACCTCGCCACACTGGCACCGTCTCGCCTTGCCTCTTCCTCGTATGGATGCACCATCCTCAAGCAACCTTCAATACAAAGGACCCATCCATCCTCACTTGGAGCTTGCACGGCGTCGGCTCCTATAAAACGACACGCAATTAGCTAAGGCGCCCTATGGTCTATCTTTGGTGCATTCCATAGATGTACGCTACCTTGATGTCGCTTCTATCGGTAATCGGATGTCGCTTATCGAATCGGACGTCGTCATGTTCAGAATTATGCGCGACGCGACGCTACTCGACGCCGAGGAGGACCGCCTCCCAAATTAACGGGCGGCTTGCGACCACCGCTCAGAGTATCTCCATTTGACCTCGCAATTCGCTATCTTTTCTTCAAATTTGTTAGAAATCATCTGCACCAACCACCGTCGTGCTCGCCTTGGATCTCTTCCTACTCCTATACGCAAGAGTCGTCCGCGAATCCATGACTCCAAGGTACGTTAACCCCAAGGCCTCGCGGCGACCCGGTGCTCCTTGTTTCCCAAGGCCGAGATAGTATATCTTTCTCCTATGCTCGCATGGAAGGAGCCTTGGGAAGCTTGGGCGATCAGTCACGCCGCAAGAGGTCATCATGTTATTATAGACACTATGAAGTTATGGACTTATTAACTAGGTAGTTCGACATATTTACCACACGTTGGGACACTTCCTGGTCTGCTGGGTTTGTGAGAGAGATGCTGCCCGAAGACGAGACTTTTCCTCGCTTAACCAGCTTAGGAACGCGGGTCTGTGACATCGAAACGGGTTCTCCTCCTCCGTCGCCCATTCTCGATTTACCCGCGCATCCAGCGGTGCCGAGTCTGTCGGGTGAGTGTTTCGTGTCCGAGAGCTTTGTGCGCCGCACTTTGCTCCTTAAATTCGGCCGTCATTTTTATAGCCACAAAGGTGTCCCATGCTTCCCGCGTCAAGAATCTATACTGCGCGAAGGGTGTCTGACCCGTGTTCACGTACTTCGTGACAAGAATGCTCTTGAACGTTCTCCACGATTTATCCATTGTGAGCATCGCCATCCGTCGCACGCATGCCACGTCTGCTTCTGGAATAGTAAACTTCTCTGAAAGTTCTGTCCACAGCACGCCTTTCGCTTCTTTCGTCAGATCCTTCCACCTTGGTGTGGTGATGGGGACCCGTTCCCTTCCAAGTATCCCGCAGATGGTCCAGAATCTCGCCGCTGATCTCTTGGGACTCAGAGGGACCCCAAAGTCACTAACCTCCGTGATGACCAGTCGGCCCAAAGGCATTTTCGATTGTCCTCTGCCATCTCGCTTCCGTGTCATTATCGTCGACAGTGACGGTGGCCTCGTCGGTGCCTCTTCCATCTGCGGCGTCGGTGATGGCGGCGAAGACGGTGCCTCTGCCATCTCGCTTACTTACTATCTATATAAGTTACATATGCAATAAAATGGATTGCAAGTGTCCCAAATTAACATATACATTTAAACTTAATAATATGCTCAACAGATGAAACAATTAATCTCAGGAAGAAGTACAGAGGTTGACTATAGAGATCAAGATGGCAAATGAAAAGTTGAATGAGCTCATACAGAAGACTAGCCTTTAATGAAGACATAGAACTAGAATCAAGTAAAATGATCGACGAAGGAAATGCTAAGCAAAGGTTTAATCCCAACATAGAAACAAAATAGAATCAAGTAAAACTTTCTTTTTGGATTGTTGTAAAAAATGCAGTTTTAGCAAAATTTCAGAATTAATCCCAACAAAATTAATTAGCATTAAAGCATAATTCCTAAAGAATTTAACACTCCTTAATCCACTAGCTTCTCTAAGGAAATGCAAAGGAATCACAGACGGTTCTTAATAAGAACCGTGTAGATTAAACTCTCAGCCAATAAAAGGTCTAGAGATTAACAGTGCACAGACACTATTCCAACATATTGATTGATGATATTATGTGCTCTCAGAAGGAGAGTAGCTAAAGAACAAGTCTTTGCCATCTCAAGCCTATTGTCTATACTCTTCATTAAATGAATATGATAATATAAATTCAAACTATGAGCTCTAAACAATACTTTGCTTAATCAAATGATCTCAATCATAATCTAAAACATATTAAACTTCCAACAAACAGAGGTGACTATAGAGATCAAGATGGCAAATGAAAAGTTGAATGAGCTCATACAGACTACTAGAAGAATCACAAACTAGCAATAGAACCGATCAATTTGCAATAGAACTATGAGCTCAACCGAAAGTAACCAATTAACGGACATCATATTGACAAGAGCAAGTAATACAATAGAGCTCAAGTATGAACTAACTATCACATTCAATCTCAAGATAAGATGAGTTCATCACAGAGCATGTCAACAAAGCCCATCGATCAATTTGCAACTGCCATAGAGGAGCCATACTCACAGAGAGGATGCCGCACAAGAACTCACGGTGCAAGGAGGAGGCCGGTGCAGGGGAGGAGGCCGACGCGGGGAGGAGGGAGGTGCAGGGGAGGAGGCCGAGACAGGGAGGAGGACGGCGCGAGGAGAAGGCCCGTGCAGAGGGAGGAGGCCGACACGGGAGGAGGACGGCAGGAGAGGCCGCCTGCAGAGGGAGGAGGCCGACACGGGAGGAGGACGGCGGCCGAGGTCGGAGGCGGCGACGCTCTGGCCGGGAGGTGAACGGGGGCGCCAAGGTCGGGGGCGTTGAGTTCGGGGGCGGCGGCACCAAGGTCGAAGGCGCCGAGATCGGAGGTGCCAATGTCGGGGGCGGCGGCGCCGAGGTCGTAGTCGGCGGTGAACGGGCGAGCCCTAAACCCTAGAGGAGGCGAACGAGCGCGCGAGAGCCTAAGGGGCGCGGGAGAGGAAGTGACAAGTGAGAGCAAAACCCTAGCGTTTCCCGCCTTATAAAAAGTATATCACAGACGGTTCTATTAAAGAACCGTCTGTGATAATAATATCACAGACGGTTCCCTAATAGAACCGTCTGTGATATTTCCATATCACAGATGGTTCTGTTATAGAACTGTCTGTGATATTATTATCACAGACGGTTCTCATCAGAAATAGTCTGTGATATTATTATCACAGACGGTTGTATTATAAAACTATCTGTGATAGCCTGACAAAACCTAATGACAATGTGTGATATCCTGACAAAACATAGTGAACCTGGTGACAAGTATGATGACAATCATGACAAGTCCATATGAATTTGAACCTGGTGACAAGTATGATGACAAGTTCATAACACATTTGACTTCAAAATTTCATATCTAATTCAACTCAACTCCAAATCAAGTGAAACCAATTTTGATACTCCACATTACAATGTACGTCCACATTGACATCAATATCAAATATGATAAGTCCATAACAAGTTCATAACACATTTGACTTCAAAATTTCATATCTAATTCAACTCAACTCCAAATCAAGTGAAACCAATTTTGATACTCCACATTACAATGTATGTCCACACATTGACATCAATATCAAATATGACAAGTCCATAACACATCAACACATGACAATTTCACGTTGACATCAAAATATATGAGAGATTACAAGTCCATAACACATGATGTTATGGAATAAATTAATTACATTGGAGTAAATTCTTAATTAAAATATAGGCCTTCCTGATGATCGACGCGCATATAGCTTGCTTCCTCACTGGGTTCTTCCTCGAGCCTAATGCCGTTTCCGAAAGGAGGCAACTCGTCAAATTGATTGTATTCTTCCTCATCCACTACATTCTCAACTCCAACAATCCTCCTTTTTCCATGAAGAACTACGTGGTGTTTCTTATTTGCCGGGTCGGTTACATAGAAGACTTGAACAACTTGGTTAGCCAGTATGAATGGTTCGTCTTTGTATCCGACACATTCGAGGTCCACGGTAGTGACATCGTACTTGTCGACCTTTACCTGTGGGAGATGGACCCAACGGCACCGAAATAGGGGGATCTTGAAAAGCACGTAGTCGAGCTCCCATATCTCCTCTATTTGCCCATAGTAGGAGCTCCTCATCCCATCGGTACTGAATGCATCTATGCGGACACCGATGTTCTGGACTGTGCTCTTCCTATCCTGAGCTGACGTATAAAATGTGTACCCATTTATGTCGTATCCTTGCCATGCAGTAATTGTAAATTGTGGCCCTCGTGCCAACCATAGCAGCGTATCATCACTTGATAACCTCCCAGTGATTCGCACCTTTAACCATTCGTTGATCCAAACCTCCAACTGGTCTGGATTCTGTTGGCGCACCATGTCTTTGTGCTCGTCGATGTACGGGGACACTTGGGTCATGTGTTGCAAGACCGTGAAATGGGCTTGAGCGTACGTATCCAGATCGGGAGTGATTGATTTCCTTCCGATGGTCCCGATACCATCCAGTCTCCCCTCATGGCGAGATAGAGGCACACCTATCGGTTCCACCTGAGCCATGTAGTCGACGCAGAACTCAATGACCTCTTCGGTTGCATAACCTTCGATGATGCTGCCCTCGGTCGAGATCGATTCTTGTACATAGGACTTGAGAATTCCCATGTACCTCTCGAACGGGTACATATGACGCAAGAACATAGGACCGCATATCTTTATCTCTTTCACAAGGTGAACAATGAGATGGACCATGATATCGAAAAATGACGGAGGGAAATACATCTCAAGATGACATAGAGTCGTCACCACCTCGGCCTGCAGAGCATCTAGTCCTTGGGGATAAATGATCTTCTGAGCAATTGAGTCGAAAAAATAACACAGCCTGAAGATTGCCACTCGGACCTTGTTCGCAAGATACTTCTAATTGCAACAGAAGCATTTGTGTCATCAAGACATGACAATCATGAGACTTCATACCAATTAATTTCAAATCTTGCATAGAAACAAGGTTCTTAATGTTAGCGAGTAACCAGATGGGACTTTCACACCATGCAAGCTCTGGCACAGTTCATTTCTCTCGGCCTTGGACAAAATGTAGCAAGTCGGGGAAGGTACGTTAAATCTCAGATCGGTCTCTTCCTGCTAACTCGGTTCTTATGTTCATATTAACCAAGTCACGCCGCATGCGTTAACACCATCCTTTGTTTTGCCACTAATGTTCAAAGAAGAGACCAATCAAGCTATCACATACATTCTTCTCTCGTGCATGACATCGATGCAAAGGGCGAACTTCTAAGTGCTCCCAATAAGGCAAGTCCCAAAAATTGACCGCTTCTTCCAAATGTTCTTCTCACGGGTTCTTAATTTATGTCCCTTCCCAAGCACAACATGATATCCTTAACCATATCATAGACCTCTTTCCTCTAAAAGCCCTTGAGCTGAATCGTTCTCCTTATTTCCATCGAATTGTTTTTTCATCTTGCGGCATGGGTGACTCTCGAAAGAACCTACGGTGACGATATACGCTTTTTCGCGAGTTGTTCACCATACACTCTCCGTAGCATCTAAGCAAAGGACGGGCTTTGGCTCCTTTTGTAATGGCTTGACAGTTACCAAGGGTAGGAAAATCATTGATGGTGCGAGAACAACATGGCACGTAAATTGAAGTTCTCTCGCTTGTACGCATCCCATACCTGCACTTCTTCGCTCCACAGTGTCACAAGATCTTCCAAAGAATGGTGCTAGGTACACATCAATATCATTCCCAGTGTTGCTTCGCCTTTGGATAAGTAGTGACATCAAAATGTACTTCCGCTTCATACACGACCAAGGAGGAAGGTTGTACATACATAGATTCACGGGCGGTGCTATGTCGGTTTGCTCATGTTACCGAAAGGATTCATTCTATTTGTACTCAACCCTAACCTTATATTCCTCGGTTCAAGACCGAACTCTTCAAGTCTCGATCGAAGTTTCTCCACCGGGCGTAATCAACAGGTGTCTTAGCTTTCCATCTCTCTTACGCTCCTCTGAGTGCCAACGCAGCAATCTTGCCTCCTTTGGGTTCGCAAATAAACGCTTCAAACGTGGGATCACAGGCAGATACCACAACATCTTAGCAGAAGGTCCTAGCTTCACCTTAGCAGTATTCTGACGCTTGTATCGGGATGCTTTGCACACGGGACATACATGCATGTCTACATACTCTTTACGGTAGAGGATACAATCGTTCGAACATGCATGTATTCTTTCTACTTCCATTCCCAATGGACAAATAACCTTCTTTGCTTGATAGGTGGTGCTGGGCAACACGTTTCCCTCCGGAAGGATGTCCGCTAGGAGACGTAACAACGCCGTGAAACTCTTATCAGACCAACCATTGCTTGCCTTCAATTTCAGCAGTTCAAGCACGGTTGACAACCTTGTATATTCCGGCTTGCAACTAGGGAACAAAGGTCTCACCGAGTCCTCCCTTAAGCCCTCGAATTTACAAAACTCTCTCTCACTGTAGTTCTCTTCTGCATCGCATAGCATATGATCCAGATTGTCATCGTGCCACCTATCCTCATCAAAAGTACAGTCCACATCTGGGAAATCGTTGACTTCCTCGGCGATGTCATCATTATTAACTTCTGGTATAATCTGCTCTTCACCGTGACTGGTCCAACAAGTATACCCTTTTTTGAAACCCCTTCGAATCAAGTGCGCTTCGATCTGCGCCGCGTTGTTAAACATCTTCAGATTACCTCAATCAATGCATAGACAGTACATAAAATTTATCCCCTTCTTCAACATATTCTGCTCAGCGGCTCTTCTAAAAGCAACCACGCCATTAATGTACTCTTGACTCACACGGTTCATACTGTACATCCAGTTTCGATCCATCTACACTACGCATGTAACAAATTAGTGTCAAATTGATTAGCGATTAATTTATAGCAAACATAAAGGGTTATAGATCGTTACCCTTGGAGCTCACGAAGAAAATATGATTCCTCTCTCCTTTCCTTCTCCTCTCTAAGGTGGCACAATGGGGGAGGAGGCGGCGGGTGTTGGAGGCGCTAGGGGCAGGGGTCCAACCTTCTACTCTCTAAGCTGGCGCAACGGATAATTATTGATTATTTACATGATTGTTGATTGGATACGAGACAAAAGACAAGAGGAAAATCCTAATAACTAGCAAGTTGGTCTGCGCGATTGCGCGGGTATCCGTTTTGATATAATTGAAACAATAAACCACTGTGATGACGTTTCTTCATGGATAAATGGAGGAAATATAAAATAGAACATTGCACATGTGACTTATCTTGGTGTGTCATAAATTCTTCTTTTTAATCTGTTCTAGAAAACAAGTCATGAAATTAGTTTTGATTAAGACTTTCACCTCTTTGTACGTACTTACTCGTTTTGTCTCATCGTTGCACAAAGGAATTACACCAGATTAAATGCTACATGTTTTGCTTTTCATTTTCTGGAATTTAGATCATAGTTTTGGTTCAATAACATCCAATGGCTGCTATAGTTTAGGTTTAATTAGGGTCCATCAAATTGAGAGCTAGATGTTTTGCCTTTTTCTAAGAATTTATAGCTTTTGTGAGAAGTATTAATTCAAACTTAAACCCTATGCTTTCGATTAAGGAATACAACAAAGAAAACAAAACATTAGGGTCCATGTACAGAGTAGCAAAATAAGGGAAAATCATTAATCAATAGAGTGGATCAATAAAGGATAATAAGTATTACTCCATCTGCTTAATTAGGGAGGAGCCGCAGTTGGAGGAGAGCTAGGGCAGGGAAGTGTGGCACCTAGGGAGGAGCAAGAGATCTAAATCTGGAGCCGCCAGCAGGGAGGGTTGCTCCAAAGCGGTGGCGATGGCGAGAGGCAGGTGTAGTCTTGTGCTGTGATGGGCAGCAACAGTCTTGGCGAGAGGGATGTGTCGGGCTCAATTTATAAGGGGCGAGATATCACAGACGGTTCTTCATCAGAACCGTCTGTGATAACTCAATATCACAGATGGTTCTCATTCAGAACCGTTTGTGTACTATCACAGACGGTTCTTATTAAGAACCGTCTATGATAATCCCGCCAATCACAGACGATTTGTTAATAGAACCGTCTGTGATTAGGGGGATTATCACAGACGGTTTGTGAATAGAACCGTTTGTGTACTATCACAGACGGTTTGTTAATAGAACTGTCTGTGATAGATGACTATCACAGACGGTTCTAAAAATACCGCTCGTGATAGGTCGCCCACGCCACCCGCAGTCCGGACAGACCCAACACGAGCGGTTCCAAAGGAACCGCTCAGAGTCCGACAGACCCAACCACGAGCGGTTCCAAAGGAACCGTCTGTGATGGGGCGTCTACTATAGCATGTTTTGTAGTAGTGTCCATCCGATGCGCTACCTCCCACCGCCTCCATTTGGGGCCGCCTACGACCTCCACCGATCGGCACGCTTCCACCGGCCACTGCCACACGACATTGTTCCTTCTCCCTTGGCTCCGATTGGCCTCCTCCGTCCCATGCTGCCCCTTCTCCGTTGGCTTCGGCCAGCTACCGTGTCCCCCTACCTCCTCAGCCAATCTTCCCACCATCTACTCTCCAGATCTGGCTGAATGCGGCACGAGAAGGTGGAAACGGCGGCCCGATGACGACGACCTGCTAGGCAGAGGTGCCGTCCTAGCGACGGTGACCGGCCAGCCGAAGCGGCAATCCATGTAAATCTAGTGTTTTTTTTCATTTGTCCTTTTTTCCTGATATAGATCAATTACGTGTGTAATCATGGAATTGATTACATGTGTAATCATGTGATCTTATGATTGTTGTTAAGATTTACTTGTGTGTCGATTTGATTATTGTTGTATTCATGAAGATCATGTTTGTTCACGAATGAATCTCATGATTATTTTTTAATGGAGATCATGTGAGTTCTTGTATTTTGGTTTTGTTGATTCATCCTTCATTATCGATCCCTTATGGGCAAGAAATAAGTTGCCTTTTGATTGTGCTGGTTGGTCATCGTTCACCAATAATTAATTATATGCTTATAATAAGTAGTTTGCCTGATCAATTTAATTAAGCTCAAGTGAAATTAAAAAAGTTTAAAAAGTTCTCAATTTAGCATGTAAACCTGAAGAAGTATGAAATCGGCATTAAAGAAGCCATCATTTGACTTAGGGGTATTTCAGATATTTTCTAACTTAGAACAGCTAGCCAACCCAACTGAAAGCTAAACTGCCAAACACTAAGCTTCTTCATATCAACTGCCTAGCCATTCAGCTACTTTATCAAGAAACCCAGCCAAAAGCTGTTTTTCAGAAAAGCTTTAGCTCTCCCAAACAGGGCCAAAAATGTTGATTGCACGCATTCTAAAATGACATATGATAAAGATTCTTGACCAGGTCAACATTTTTTTGGCCAAAATAAGAGTCTCTATGAAAATAGGGCCAAATATTGAGGGCCCACTTGATAATGGTTATGTACCTACGACCATGATTATAAAGGAGTCTAATCCCTTTTATTATGACCAAACTGGTCATGTACCAATTTGAGTTATGAAACAACCAATTATGGACACTACACGACAAGCCATACGGTTTGGGTCAATTCCTAACAAGCAAAGTGGTTGGGGGCCATGGCAGTTTCCCATGAGACTAACATAAGAGTGATTATTGGTGTATCTGGCAACTTACTGTTGGAAATATTATTGGCGTATCTGGCAACTTACTGTTGGAAATATGCCCTAGAGGCAATCATAGAGATAATTATATTTCGTTATGTTCATAATATTGGATAATATGTTATCTTGTTCCTAGAATAATATCGTTAATATTTACTATCAAGTATGTGACTTGATTGTGAAACTGTATTTCTATGATGGTTATTCTTAAACGTTCCCTAGTCGGAAACATATAAGAACACATGAATAGACTAGCATATGTATTGGTTGATGACTATGTTTCATGAGTCATAGATATGGAGATATCAAACTAATAATATGGACACATGTTATCGAACATGGTGTTGGTTCGACCCACCTTGAGACATTGTTATGATTTCATGTGTCATTAGTTGGTCTCAAGCAATGATGATGTATAATCTTTAGACCTGAGATCAGCATGGTTCATAGCTATTTTTTAAACCACTGAAAAGAACCATGGTATATGGATAGAGCTACCGCCCTTCTGGTGCGGGTTGCCACCCCTGTGGACTAGGTTCTTAACTTGGTTTTTGGTATTGCTAGTTCACGCCATCCGTTAGATAGAATGTTAGTCTATGTCTAACTTGTTTTTGTAGGATTTTATGAATAGTATGACCCATGATGTATGAGATGCATGTTTGTGTGTAATGTTCATGACCTACGTGTCATGCTTACTACATCCCAAGGCTGCCTATATTTGTATGACAACCTGCGTGTCGACTTGTGATGCTTCTTCACTCCTTGTAATTCATTACTAGTGCTATTAGGAGTAATGGCTTAGTGGGAGTACTTGGAGGAATTGGCCACTTGGAGACATGGCGAACAAAATGCACGGCGATAGAGATCACCATATGGAAGGGTCATACTATATCACGATGCAATGTGATTGTCTATGAATGCCTTTATATTCTTGTTTATTTCTATGCATGTTATTTAGTTGCTTCAAATACTTATAACATGGTAGAAGTAAAATTCCCTCACATAATATTAAGCTAAATTGATGCCCTCCCAATTAGTTGCACCATCCAAAGTCATGTATTTTAATGGTAGGTCTTGCTAAAGCAGAGTGCCATTAACTTTCCTTGACTAAGATGGGTTTGTGTTAGACATTTACACACATAGCATTGGTTTAACTTGACAAGGTCATCATAACGGTTATGGACCTTGGAGCATAGGGTTGGGTGCCGGAGCATAGAGATACTGTCCAACAACAAGAGTTATATAGAGATATGATTAGCAAATGGTTGCTTACCATGTTCACTAATCTTCTAGCAGTGATGCTAAAGCTCACTAGCAGATAAATGGATTTTGGATATTGAATCACTAAATGTCATAAGAGGGATATGGTTTTTAGTGGGAGTATCTTTATTAAACTATTTAATAGAAGTTACTTTTCTTGAACATATGTCTTAGTTTTGCATATTTCATGTTGTAGATCATGGCACCAATTGTTGTACCTACCTCCAGTTTTACTTTACGTTCGATATTTGATAAGGAAAAACTGAATGGAACAAATTTTGCGGATTGGTCCCGTAACCTAAGAATTGTTCTTAGGTA
This sequence comes from Phyllostachys edulis, assembly GCA_036346405.1. Lineage (NCBI taxonomy): Eukaryota > Viridiplantae > Streptophyta > Magnoliopsida > Poales > Poaceae > Phyllostachys > Phyllostachys edulis. Next base: position 31,968,909 of record CM070567.1, on the reverse strand, counting down.
AGATAAAAATGAATATGTTACAGAGGAACCAATTCTAGATGTGCCTACTGAAAATGTTGCTGCTACTCTTAAAAACGCCTATAAAAAGGGATGTGATGTGCCCCTTGATGTTAGCCATCTCATGCTTGCTGCCATGAACTCAGACCTTCAGAAGCAGTTTGAGAACATAGAGGCCTACGATATGATCATGGCACTTAAAGGCATGTTTCAGACACAAGCAAGAACTAAGAGATATAAGATCTCAAATAAATTATTTGGGTGTAAGCTAGCTGAGGGTAGTCTAGTGAACCCACATATGATTAAGATGGTTGGTTACATACAGAGCTTGGAAAAACTTGGTTTTCCACTTAGTCAAGAGTTGGCTACTGATTTGATTCTTGCTTCACTTCCTGCAAGTTATGGGTAGTTCATTTTGAACTTCCATATGAATGGCTTAGACAAGAATCTCACCGAGCTGCATATGATGCTCAAGATTGCAGAGGACAGCATTAAGAAAAGCAACAGTCATGCAATTATAGTGCAAAAGAGTACAAGCTTCAAGAGGAAGGCTAAGACTTGGGTCAAAGGAAAGGGCAAGGCTAAAGTTTCAGATGGGATCCAAACTAACAAGCCTAAGCCTAAGACTAAGTCCAGCCCGACTCAAGAGAATGAATGCTTTTACTACAAAGAGCTAGGCTATTGGAAGAGGAACTACAAGAAATACCTGGCTAATCTGAAAAAGAATGGTGGGACTAAACCTTCCACTTCAGGTATTAATGTTATAGATGTTTTTCTTGCTGGTTCTTCCATTAACTCTTGGGTATTTGATATCAGATCGGTTTCTCATATTCGCAATTCGATGCAGAGTCTAACAAGGAGTAGGAGAGTTACAAGAGGCAATATGGATCTTCGCGTCGGGAATAAAGCAAGGGTTGCTGCATTAGCTGTCGGGACTTTGCAAATACTTTTGCCCTCAGGATTTATTATGGAATTAAATAATTGTTATTACGTTCCAGCCATGAGTAGAAACATTATTATCTCTGCCTCATGTTTGATGGCAGAGGTTTATAAATTCATTATTGAGGACAGTGGTTGTTCTATATTTTTGAATGAAATATTTTATGACTATGCTCCTATTTTGAATGGGTTGTTTATTTTAAATCTTGATGATGCACCCGTCTATAATATTAATGCAAAGAGGCTTCGGCCTAATGATATGAATTCCACTTTTTTTGGCACTGTCGTTTGGGTCACATAAGTGAGAAACGTATGAATAAGCTCCATGATGATGGAATTCTAAACTCATTTGATTTGGAATAATTTGAAACGTACGAATCTTGTCTACTTGGAAAGATGACCAAGGCACCTTTCACTGGTCGAACTGAGAGGATGTCTAACTTGCTGGCACTCATACATACTGATGTGTGTGGACCAATGAGCATGACAGCTAGAGGTGGTTTTCAGTACTTCATTGCTTTCACTGATGACTTTAGTAGATATGGATATATCTATTTAATGAGGCACAAGTCGGAATTCTTTGAAAAGTTTAAGGAGTTCCGGAGTGAGGTATAGAATCAACTTGGTAAGAAAATCAAATCTTTACAATTTGATTGTGGAGGTGAATTTTTTATCCTTGAATTTGGTGATCATTTGAAGCAATGTGGAATTGTTCCACAGCTTACACCACTGGGCACTCCACAATGGAATGGGGTGTCCGAGCAGCATAATCGGACCATGTTGGACATGGTTTGGTCGATGATGAGCCAATCGGATCTGCCATTGTCCTTTTGGGGTTACACTATAGAAACTGTCGCTTTCACTTTAAATAAGGTACCATCTAAATCAGTAGATAAGTCACCATATGAGATGTGGACTAGGAAGAGTCCTAGTTTGTCTTTTCTAAAGATTTGAAGATGTGACGTCTATGTTAAACGTTTGAAGTTTGATAAACTCACACCCAAGTCAGATAAATGCATCTTTATAGGATATCTTGGGGAAACCAAAGGATATTACTTCTACAACTGAGAATAGGGTAAAAATTTTGTTGCCCGAAATGGTGTCTTTTTGGAGAAAGATTTTCTTTCAAAAGGAGTCAGTGGGAGAAAGGTGCAACTCAAAGAAATTCCGGGAAACATCTGAAAGTGTTTTAACTCCTATTGAACCTCTATAGTATGAACAAAATATTGTTGAACCTGTAGATGAGGCATCAGCCCCACATAGATCTAAAAAGCCACATTAATTGGCTATAAGATATGGGCATGACGTATTATTATTGAATAATGATGAGCCTAAGACTTATAAGGAAGCAATGATGGACCCAGACTCTGAGAAATGGCTTAGAGCCATGAAATCCGAGATAAACTCCATGAGAGACAATCAGGTTTGGAACCTAATCGATCCACTTAATGGTGTTAAAACCATTGAGTGCAAATGGATCTATAAGAAAAAGATTGACATGGATGGAAATGTTCGCATTCATAAAGCTCGACTAGTCACAAAAGGGTTTTGACAAGTTCAAGGGGTTGACTACGATGAGACTTTCTCACCGGTAGCGATGCTTAAATCTGTACAGATCATTCTAGCTATTGCTGCATATTTTGACTATGAGATATGGTAAATGGATGTAAAAACGGCTTTCCTTAATGGAAACCTAAGTGAGGATATGTACATGACACAACCTGAAGGTTTTATCGATCCAAAGAATGCTAATAAAGTGTGCAAACTTCCAAAATCCATTTATGGGTTGAAGCAAGCATCTCGGAGTTGGAATATACATTTTGATGAGATCAAAAGGTTTGGTTTCATCAAGAACAAAGAAGAACCTTGTGTTTACATGAAGGTTAGTGGGAGCACACTTGTAGTTCTAATCTTATATGTGGATGATATATTATTGATTGGGAATGACATTCCTATGCTAGAATCTGTTAAGGCATCATTGAAAAATAGTTTTTCTATGAAGGACCTAGGAGAGGAAGCATATATCTTAGGGATAAAGATCTATAGAGATAGATCGAGAAGGCTAATTGGATTAAGCCAAAGTACTTATATTGACAATGTGTTGATTCGGTTCAACATGCAAGATGCCAAGAAAGGGTTCTTACCTATGTCACATGGCATAAGTCTTAGTAAGAGTCAGTGTCCTTCAACAACTGATGAGCGAGACTGTATGAATGGTATTCCATAAGATTTAGCTATTGGACCTATCATGTATGCCATGATATGTACTCGACCAGATGTATAATATGATCTAAATGTTACAAGCAGATACCAAGCTGATCCTAGTGAAGGTCACTGAACAGCTGCGAAAAACATTCTTTAGTACATGAGAAGGACTAAGGATGTGTTCCTAGTTTCTGGCAGTGATGAAGAGCTCATTGTAAATGGTTACACCGATGCAAGCTTCCAAACTGACAAAGATGATTATCATTCATAATCTGGTTTTGTACTCATTTTGAATAGAGGAGCAGTGAGCTGGAAAATTTCCAAGCAAAAGACGGTTGCTGATTCTATGATGGAGGCCGAATACATTGCGGCTTTTGAAGCTACGAAGGAAGGTGTTTGGATAAGGTATTTCATTACTGAGTTGGGTATGGTTCTGAGTGCCTCGAGCCTATTGGATCTCTATTGTGACAATAATAGAGTCATTGCGTGGGCTAAGACGCCTAGATCCCATCAGAAGTCCAAGCATATGCTTAGGCGTTGTTATCTTATTCGCGAATTGGTGGATAGAGCAGATGTTAAAATATGCAAAGTTCACATGGATTTAAATGTTGCTGATCCGTTGATGAAAAATCACATAGCCAAAGCATGAGGTGCACACAAGAGCTATTTGTATTAGATACTTAAATGATTGACTCTAGTGCAAGTGGGAGACTGTTGGAAATATGCCATAGAGGCAATCATAGAGATGATTATATTTTGTTATGTTCATAATATTGGATAATATGTTATCTTGTTCCTAGAATAATATCGTTAATATTTATTATCAAGTATGTGACTTGATTGTGAAACTCTGTATTTATGTGATGATTATTCTTAAACGTTCCCTAGTCGGAAACATATAAGAACACATGAATAGACTAGCATATGTATTGGTTGATGACTATGTTTCACGAGTCATAAATATGGAGATATCAAACCAATAATATGGACACATGTTATCGAACATGGTGTTGGTTTGACCCACCTTGAGACACTGTTGAGGTTGTTATGATTTCATGTGTCATCAGTTGGTCTCAAGCAATGATGATGTATAATCCTTAGACCTGAGATCAGCATGGTTTTCTACATATGTAATAGTACACTTAGGGGTTGCCAAACGCTACTCCGTGACTGGGTAGTTATAAAGATAGCTTCCGTGTGTACTATGAAACATGTGGAAGAATATGACTGCTCGGATATGGAATTTGCCCCTCCTATCATAACAGAAGAGTTATCTCTGGGCCCCTCGTTGCGGACGAATAAAGAAAGTGTAGTAGTCAAAGTGTCGACCACATGAAGTTATTCGACACTTCATCGAGAAAGTATTGAACAGTCCATGGATGACAAATTATCTCACCTGGAGTTCAACCAGATATCGTGAGGCAAAGGGAGAATACACAAGCAGGTCATTCAGTTCTACCAGATACAAATTGTCGTGTGGAGATATACGTTGGTCGTAGACTGGTCGAACATAATGTAATATCCCGAAAGTCGAATAGAGAGAACTTTATTCAATCTCGAATTTCTCCTAACAAAGAAGTATTCAACCAGCGATTAATGGAAGTAACAAGGGGCTTTTTGGTGAATTTTTGCCAACTTGGGCCATGGGCCGCAGCCCAAAAGGCCCAAGAGGGGGGGGGGGGGCGGGCGACCATAGGGAGTAGGGGGAGGCGCCACCCTTTCCCCCTCCCAACCCTAGCCGCCACAAATTTTTCCCCCTCCTCTCCTCTTGAGCCTCCATCTCCCCTCCTAGCCGCAGCCCCTGGCTTCTCCCACCTCTTGCACCTCCATCTTCACCTCTCCGTGGCAGCCATCCTCCCCCTCCTCCATTGGTGCCGCTGGCCAAAACTAGGAGGAAGAGCCGGGTTGCCGTCGTCCATTGAAGATCCGCGTGAGGTTCAGCAATTTACGCATTGCCTAGGGTATAAATTCATCCTCCCACTATTTAGTTCAATTCGTTCTTGGTAGATGTCGTTTATTGATTCGTCGTTAGTGCTGTGATTATAAACAGATTTCTGTTCTCTGTTGTGAGTCAGTTTTCGTATAGATCAAGGCCGAATTAGGATTTGGGATATCCTAGAGAGTTGTAGGTTTTTTCGTCAAGTTTCCACAGCATCTGAGTTCACTTGAATCCGAGTTATGGTTTGGAAGTTACGGCAAGTTCTCTACTGCTGTCCAGAAACTTGGTTAGTTTACAACAGTCGTTTTAATTAGCAGATTGAATGTTGTTAAGGTCCGAATCAGGATATCTCCCTATTATGAAAATTGTAGTATATTATCTTAGATTTCCAAGTTGATAAAGAATTCCATTATTGGATTAGCCAATTAAAAGTTATGGCTGTTTTGATTCTGCTGTTCATACTGTCTGTCAGTTTCTGCCAATAGATTTGAGCTATGGGCCAAAGCTTGTTAAAGGCAAAATCTGAGATTTTGTCCAACTAGACTTTTGTAGGATTTGTTCTTAGCTGTTCATATTGATAAAGAACACTAAGTTTGGTTCAGCCAATTAGAAATTATGTCTGTTACCATGCTGCTGTCCAGATTTGTCGGTTAGTTCTGACAAAAGATGTTCATTTGTCTATTAAAGTTATTTACAGACAGAATTCGGGATGTCCTCCAAATAGGTTATTTTAGATATTTCCGTTATCTTTCCAACTAATCTGAGTTTGCATTTTTACGATTTTTGGAGTGAAAGTTATGTAGGTTTTAAGGATCCTGTCCAGATTCATTTTCTGTGATTTTGTGGTCTGTTTTCAGAGTAGATCAAATAGTTAATTCTTGGGTTGTCAGAAAGGTGTTGTAGAACGTTGCGGGTAGCGTCCTATACCATGTTGTTCTTATTTTGAGTACTTACTTGTGTAGGCAGAGAGGCTTCGGGTTTAGGGGCATCTTCATTGCCTACTAACGCGTCGCAATGCGGAAGGCAAGTACATTGTAATTCTCAATGTTGATGAATGCTGTGTGTATGTAATCATACTGTTATTTCTATGAACCATGATTACATTCAATGCTTCTTGTTTCTTTCACATCTGTTAATCCATGTTGAAAGAGAGGATGTCTTTCATTATTCATATTTCATTCCATCCATTCATTTGTTCATGTTTATTCCACGAGAGTGGAAAATAAAGACCCATCAATTCCAGTATGGGCACGTAAGACCCACCATTCCAATGTGGGCAGAATTAGATCCCCGTATGAAATGTTCTTCATACGGGCCTTGGATCCCCACATTTTGTTAAATGCGGGCCTAAGTGAACACCGACGGGTGTGTCACTAGCTATACCGGTATAAGCAGAAGTGTAGTTCATTCATTCCATTCATTCATATGTTTCTTTCAGTTCTATGTTTATGTTCTTAATGATATTGTATTATTCATATTCAGTGTAGTTCCATTTATTCTTTGTACTTACTGAGTCTTGGACTCATTCTTGCCTTTGTTTGTTTATTCTAGGTGATCCCTATTGATGACATTCATGGGAGGGAGTAAACACACATATTTTATTCATTTCACAATACTCAAGTTTCAATAATATGATTTTATTTCTGTCTTTCATTTGTTAAGTGAGGAATTGTAATAAATAGAGGTTAATGTTGGATGAAAACTCTCTCTATGTTATGGTTGATTAAATAACTGTGTGTGATCCTTGTGTGAGACCCCGACGTTTATTAGGCTCATAATACTTAGTCATCCGATTGACCCTAGTATTATCAACCAAATAAACCCCGGTCTCGAGAGATGTATACTTCCCAGAATGCAGTATACATACCTCACAACAAAAGAGTATATCAATTCCATACAACACATAGAATATAAGCAACAAACCAGAAGTTAACATTAATTTGGAATAGATATTACAAAAGAGAGGCCCTTAGGCCAAAATAGCAGTAATTACAAAAAGATAACAGCGGAAGCAAAAGTGCCATAAAGATGGCTATAACACAAAGCCAATCAGTGTGCCTTAACCCCTAGGCATCTGACCGGACCGCCAAGCTAGTCGTCGAAGAAACTGCAACACGTAGCACAAAAGAGAGGCTCTTGGAGCTCTCCTTCTTCCTCTGCAACAAAAGCCACAAAAAAATGCCACAACCCCGGGCAGATGAGTACATAAAGTACTCCGCAAGACTTACGTGTGAGATAACAGAACTATAAATAGCTACATGCAAGCTTTATTTAAGTGGATGAGGCTTTGGACTCATTTTAGCATAAAGCAACATTTATTTGCAATAACATAATAGATTGAAGGCAATTTGACAAAGCATTTTTAAATGTTGAAATAACAACGCGATAATAACATAATAACAACAACAAGAACAACCTGGAAGTGACTAACCCAAGTCACCACAACAATAGCATGAACTCCCCGTTCATACCAACCATGTCAAGTTTTAATTAAAGGTTGTAGTCTAGTCTTGAACGACCTTACCAAGCATGTCCATAACCTAGGACGAGGCTATTCGAATAGTTTTATCCCTGCAGGGTGTACCACTGTACCCACACGTCAGACCGCCTTTCCTTTACGCACACTACCGAAGGTGTGCTGGCACGGCTAAGTCCTACGAGACCTTTCCAAAGGATGAATGCTAATTACGAGCTGCACAACCCACGGGGAGAAGGAGACATCACAACCTTCCCGGAAGCTAATGCTCCCCTCCCACACTATACATATACATTTGTTTTTTAAAACACACCAACCGAGCTCGCTCATAATTAACACCTCCTAGAGTACTTAGTCAAGAGGGTTCCATATGCCCTCAAGTGGTTAGTCTGTGAAATCGCAACTTAGTGACCCAAGTACTCGGTCCTTAGGGACTCAGGCATACCACCACATCCAAAACCGCACCATCCATCCAATATGCCCAAGTCTAAATCAATCTTTTATTTTCAGTTTTTGATTTTACAAATTAATCAAAGCACAAGTGCTGGACATATAGGAGTAATAATCATTTTTGAGTGATCAAGACCATCGACTAAGTCGATGATCGCCCATTTCTACCGATAACTAAGCATGTCTAAGCAATTTAAATCGAAACTACTAAGTGATAGGAGCTCATCCAACGAGCTCCCACCACAGCAAATAACCTAGGCTCAAGGTATTAGAGGATGAACAATTCCTACAGATTATGCAACTATAGGCTTGCTAGCGACAGTTAACACAAAGTAGCATGCATACATAGAAGTAAAACAAAGTATTAAGTTTTAAAGTAATGGGACAATGATGGAAATGGTCAAACTGCTTGCCTTGTTGCTGGTGGTCAATTGGTTGCTGAGGATCACTCTCGGGATCACCACAAATGTCGAACCCTAACGAAAGAGCGAAAAAGAACCGATAAGAACAAAGAATTCAAAAGGACTCAACAGCAAAATTTCTCCAAAAGACTTGAAATTTTTACAGCAGCAAGATAAAGATTTATCATGAATTTAGCAACAAGAATCAATCGATTTGGATTCTTGATGCAAAAGATATGATCAAAACAATTCAATTCGGCCAGAAAAATCCAAATTAAATTAAAAAGGGCTACTGTTCATAAATTATTTTCTATGGGTCTTCTGGACATGAAATTTTTATGGTAGATAGGTAATGACATTCTAAGACTAATGGAAGTGGTTTCAACTCTTTTGGAGTTACATTGCAACTTCAACAATTTTTAAAGACAAGAACTTGAACAAAATTATAACGCATAATTATTCTTTCTGAAAACAGTAACATGTTCAAAACTATTTTTCCTAGTAAGTTCATTATTAGAGGAACCCAACAAACTTGGATTCACTCAAAAATCATCTATAGAGCATTAGTTATGTCTTTTACAAGTTAAGCCTTAATTTGAGTGTATATTTAAAAGGGAGTTTTAAAACCTATGGCCCAAACTGCGCTCTGGAGCTGAACTCAACTTACAATCATTTTTGGATTAAAGTCAAGTTCAAGATAGAGCCAACACAATTTGAATGACCTCATTTGGAATTAGAATGAAAGAGATATGAAATTCTAAAGTTTATACCTTATTTCAGTTTATCATTAAGAATTTACTGGCATTTCTAACACTTGCAAAGACATGGGAGGTCGTGAGCCACAGATCACAGATCTAACGGCTCAGACCTCCCAGGAGAACAACATACACGCACATGGGAGGTCCAGAGGTCCTGGACCTCCTAACCACGCACATCTTGAGGTGAGGGAGGTCGTGGCCGTAAATGGGAGATCCAACGGACCACAACATGGAAGGGAAGGTCCGGAACGGGCCAGATCTAAAGGGGAGGTCCTCATGGTGAGATGACCTCGAGGAGGTCCCAGAAGAGGTCCTCAACGTCACAGACCCCCAGGGAGGTCTGGACGGCCAAGATTGCGCCAAGGAGGTCTTGGACGCTCCAGATCTCCTCGGAGGAGGTCTCGGCGTCCCGAACCAGCGCTTAACTTCGCAAGCGCGCAGCGTTGGACAGAGAACGTGTCTTGCGGCTGGACATCAAGGAGGTCCGCGCGCGTGGGAGGTCTTAAATGCACGCATTAAAGGGTGGATTAAAGGCAGTTAAGACACGCCCATGATTTCAATGATTCGAGCACCTGATTAGTGCATTAACTCCGCGAATCCTTGTCCGAAAACGCAATAACGCCAGCTTCCTATCCGACAAGGCTTGAGTTTAAGAGGATGGTCCTCACCGGCGATGTAGACCTTGCGGTGAGGTCAATGGTACCACCGAGTGCACAATAATGTTGCGCACCCAAAGGACCTCCTCTCAACGGCGGCGGCTTTGAACGCCATGGCCGGAGGGCAAGATTGACCAAAGACGGCCAAAACGAAAAGCAAAAATGAAGCTCATGCGACATTCAAGCGTATGCTCAAACAACAGCTCCGCGACATTCATACATGCGGGTGCCCAGCGCTAAAGGACTAACAGGGGGAGTACCTGGAGGTCCTAAGGTGCTGGGGAGGTCGTGGAGGTGATGGCCGGTGTTGGGGAAGACAGTGAAGCTTCACCGCCCAAGACACCAGCTCCAAGCTCCTCTTTGTCCCCCTCTGCAAATGTCCAACAACTCAAGTCGGGACTTGGTCCCGGAGGAAGGCACAAATGGAAGCAAGGAGAAAGGTGGGAAACCCCAGTGACCCTTGTCCACCGAGGAACTTCAAGTCCAACAATGGCGGCCAAGGAGCTCTGCGGCTTAGAGTTCACAAGCACAGATGGGTGAGCAAAGAACAATGGCGTGCAAAGGAAGATAAAGGCACAGTGGGGGTGGTTTTATCCTAGGGCAATTGAGGTCGTAGACCACTGGCTAAGCTCCCTGTGAGCTTGGCCCATGGCACGGTCTTGGCATTGGACAAGACTTAAAGTTGACACTGATGGCGGGTTTGAGCCGACGGAGGGCGAAAAGTGACCAGCATTAAATCTTGGTCGACAAAGAGTCATTGAAGTGTACCCCAAGGTCGACACGCATTAATTGCGCTGCTCAGAGTTTGCCCGCGCGCCAGAGGAAGGAGAAGAATAGGGGAGGTCTTAGTGATCGTTGGATAAGACCTGGGGAGGTCCTAACCATCGGATCTCATTTTCGAACCGTTATGTTTTAAGTGGTGGGAGGAGGTCCCAGCCACACGATCAAGATGGGAGGTCGTGGCCCTCCGATTTCATTAATCGAGAAAACGCCGTGGGGAAAGGGACAGAGGTCCAAAGCGTTGGATCTCCATCCAGCAGTCTGGACCTCCGGTGAGGACTTAACGCACGCGATCAAAAAGACATGAGGGGATGTCATGGCCTTTGGATTTAGATCTAAGGGCACCGACACGATGGGGAGGTGCGATATGATGCGCCACGAGCAAGGGAGGTCGGGACCGCTAGATTTAGATCTAAGGGTTCGATCTCACGTCTTGTTGGGAGATCAAAAGCATGAGACAAAAAGGAGGTCGTGGTACCGTAGATTTTAAATCTAACGGTGCACAACAAAAGATGGGGAGGTTGCGAGTGCTTGATATTCAGGAGGTCGTGGTGTTGGATTTGATCCAACGGCTACGACCTAGGTTAGGTGGGAGGTTTGTTTAGTTTAACAGTGAGGGGAGGTCAGGGCCATGGATCTTGGATCCAAGGGCTATGACCTCGCGCAGGTGGGATGACCTGACCGAGTATGTTGAGGAGGAGGTCGTGGCGGTTGGATTTGATCCAACGGCTACGACCTCAACAAGGTGGGATGACCTTGCTGCGATGGTTTACAGCTCGAGGAGGTCTTTGAGGTTTAACACACAGGGGAGGTCATGACCGTTGATCACGGATCCAACGGCAATGACCTCATGAGGTGGGGAGGTCCTCGCGGTGTTGACCGCGGAGGAGGTCGTGGCTGTTGGATGTAAATCCAACGGCTGCGACCTGATCAAGTGGAGATGAGGTCTGCTGAGGTGCAGACCTGGTTGGGGAGGTCCGAAGGGGGTTGGGCTGGACCAGTTTTGAATATGGCTAGCCCAAGGAACAGTGTAGGCTTTAAATTTAGTTTTTAACAGCTGAAACTTAGCAGAATTATTTGAGATAGCAAATGAACTCCAAATTTGATGAAATTTTAACTGGAGCTTGCTGACAATGAGACCAATCTTGCATAAAATTTCCAGAGGTTATCATGCAATGCATTTTTCTCAGGAAATTCATGAAGGTTGTTTAAAGGATTGTTTTGCCTCCAAAAATTATCAACAAGTGTTATAACTCATGATATGTTTAAGAGGGGGGTCCCATATCAGTTTTGGGACCAAGAAAAATATATTCCAAATGTTTGACACAAGATTTAAGATAATTGGAGAATGAGTTTGATTTTTGGTCAACAAGAGCTTTGTGTTTTTGGATTACACAACTCTTGGACAAGAGTTACACAAGATTTTAGGGTTTTTCAAGATGTGAGAAAAAGTTTTAATTTCTACACATATAATTATACTTGATTAACCCTAATTATACATTTGGGATGTTACAAAATCTCCCCCTTACGTAAATCTCGTCCCGAGATTTGGCTCACTCAGTAAAGAAAGATGGATAGTCCGCACGCGAGCGATATTCTCTTTCCCAAGTAGCCTCATCCTCGTAATGGTTTGACCACTTGAACTTTAAGGAACTTGATGGTCTTATTCCTTGTCCTTCGTTCAGACTCATCGAGTCTGCGAGCAGGTGCTCGCGATAGGTCAAATCTTCACGGACATCGAGGGTTTCCAACGGAGCTTCCTCGGTTGGAACACGGAGGCACTTCTTAAGCCGGGACACATGAAAACATCATGTACCCCTCAAGTGCAGCCGGCAACTCCAACTTATAGGCAACAGCTCCTTCTTCTCGATAACGCGGTAGGGACCGACATATCGAGGAGCCAACTGCCCTTGGCGCCAAACGTTGATGGCCCTTCAAAGGAGAGACTTTGAGATAAACAAAGTCATTAGGCTCAAAACATAACTCACGTCGACGGCGATCCGCATAGCTCTTTTGCCTGGATTGAGCTGTGCGCAAACGCTCACGAATAAGCTGGACTTGGCGCTCGGCCTCATTGATTGAGTCCGGGCCAAAGAGAGGTCTCTCACCGGTCTCTGACCAGTTCAACGGGGTCCTACACTTTCTCCCGTACAAGGCCTCAAATGGTGCCATGCCGAGACTGGCCTGAAAGCTGTTGTTATAAGAAAACTCGGCGAATGGCAAGCATTTCTCCCAATGCTTCCCATATGAAAGGACACAAGCACGAAGCATGTCCTCCAAAACTTGGTTGACCCTCTCGGTCTGACCATCAGTTTGAGGATGATATGCCGTGCTAAAGGTAAACGAGTGCCCATAGCCTCTTGCAAGCTATGCCAAAACGAGGCGTGAAAAGGATCCACGATCCGACACAATCGTCTTGACACACCGTGCAAACTCACGATCGGGCGATATAGAGTTCCGCCAAAAGACCTACCCAAGTTCGATCTTGGCGGAAGGAAATGTGCCACCTTAGTCAATCGATCGATGGCGACCCAAATGGCATCATTCTTCTTCGAGGGGCGTGGGTAGACCGGTGATGAAATCCATTCCGATCGAATCCCACTTCCACTCGAGAATTGGCAAAGGTGAAGCGATCCCAAAGAGACGCCGATGCTCGGCCTTGACACGACGACACACGTCGCTTTTCGACAACGAACCGCGATCTCCCTCTTCATTGGGTCCACCAAAATCTCTGGCGGAGATCTTGATACATCTTTGTGGCCCCGGGATGAATGGATAAAGGCGAATCATGGGCTTCGCGGAGGATTAAATTCCGCAAATCCATGTCCTTTGGAGCCACAAGGCGCTGCCCGAACCTCACAACACCATGCTCATCCTCAGAAAAGCACTTGGCTGTTCCGGCCTTGACATTTGCCTTAATGCGGCTCACTCCAACATCCGACTGCTGAGCGGACTTGATCCGATCCACCAAGGTTGGTTGCACAACCATGGCAGCGAGAGATCCATGCTCAACTATCTCCAAGTTGAGACGCTGGAATGCCTCGAGAAGAGAGGGCGAATGCTCCTTGAGCACTAAGGCATTACAATGCGCTTTGCGACTAAGCGCATCGGCAACGACATTAGCCTTGCCCGGATGGTAGTGAATACCCATATCATAATCCTTGATCAACTCCAACCATCTCCTTTGCTTGAGGTTCAGGTCAGGTTGGGTGAACAAGTACTTGAGGCTCTTGTGATCCGAATACACTTCACAACGATTACCGATTAGGTAATGTCGCCAAATCTTAAGCGCATGAATCACAGCAGCCAACTCCAAATCATGAGTAGGGTAGTTGAGCTCATGAGGTCTCAATTGCCTTGATGCATAGGCCACTACCTTGCCTTCTTGCATAAGGACACAACCGAGGCCTCGACGAGAAGCATCGCAAAAGATATCGAAGCTGCGATGGATATCAGGAAGAACAAGAACGGGAGCGGTGGTCAAACGCTTCTTGAGTATATGGAAACTTGCCATGCAAGCATCAGACCACAGGAACTTCTTGTCCTTCTTGAGCAACTCCGTCATCGGCTTTGCGATCTTGGAGAAGTTCTCGATAAAGCGGCGATAATATCCCGCTAAACCAAGAAAACTCCGCGCCGGTGGATGAAGTGGGCGGACTCCATGAAAGAACATCGGTGACCTTGCTAGGATCAATATTACGCCTCCATTGAAAGAACATGGCCTAAGAAAGCCACTTCCTTCAACCGAACGCACACTTGTTGAACTTGCAGTCAAATGGTGGTGCTCACGTAGCTTGCCTAACACAAGCTTCAGATGCTCGGCATGTTCCTCATCGTTCTTGGAATAGATAAGAATATCATCAATGAAGACCACGACAAACTTATCCAAATACTCCATGAATACCGAATTCATGAGGTTCATGAACAGGGCAGGAGCATTGGTTAAGCCGAATGACATGACAGTGTATTCATACAAGCCGTAGCGAGTAGAGAACGCCGTCTTTGGAATATCCTCAGGCCGAATCCGAACCTGATGATATCCCACTCTCAGATGAATCTTGGAGAAAACTCGAGCTCCAGTTAATTGATCGAAGAGATCGTCGATGCGGGGCAAAGGATACTTGTTCTTTACCGTCACTTCATTAAGTGGGCGTGTCGGCGCCTACATGCGTAAAATACCGCCCTTCTTCTTTACGAAGATTGCTGGACAACCCGAGGGAGATGAGCTAGGGCGGATGAAACCCTTCTCTTGCAGCTCACTTAACTGCTTCTTCAATTCTACCAACTCGTTCGGTGGCATCCGATAAGGCCTCTTTGAGATAGGGGCGGTACCAGGAGCCAACTCAATGACAAACTCGAGGTCTCGAACGGGTGGCATCCCCGGAAGATCAGCGGGAAAGACATCAGCAAAGTCACAAACTGTTGGGACTTCGCTAATATCTAGAGCGGGCTTCGCTTCAAGCGCGAAGAGATGCGGATCTAGCGACTTGGCGAAAAGCTTAACCTCGCCACGGAGGACTAGATAGAGAGATGAGCTTCTGGCGCAATCGATTTGCCCCATGTCTTTGGGACAACCAATCCATGCCAAGAATCACATCAAGACTCGCTGAATGGAGAAGGATAAGGTTTGCTAAGAAACCTCGCCGATCTCGATAGGGACATCCCTACACTCAACCTCGACCCTCAACTCCGAACCAGAGAGCGAACGAGTAGCGGGCCGACAATGGAGAGAAAAGAAGCTCTCCGATAGCAGAAAAGACTTCGAAACAAAGGAATGAGATGCTCCTGAATCAAACAAAACAGTAGCGGGATGAGAGTTAACAGAAAGTGTACCTAGCACGACGTCGGGTGCCTCCTGAGCCTCCTCTGTGGTGATGGCGTTGACGCGACCACTACCCACGCCTTGGGTAGCCGGGACGATCTTCCGGTCTGGTGCACCACCTCTGGCCCGCGCCCTCCATTAGGGCGAGGGCTCTCCTCTTCTTAGGGCATTGGTTAGCATAATGCCCCTTCAGTTGCATGAGAAACATGTGACCCCACCGCCGGGTTCTTGGGGCGCTCTGCTGACTTCGCAGTGCACGGATCGAGACACGAACTGCGAAGGACGAGGAACAGGCGGGTGACCTCGGGCGCCAAGAGTGAGACCCAGTACCCCGAGACGCCTCGGGGGCGGAAGAATCGCCTGGATGACTTATGGGCCTCCCACTTGCGCTTGCGGAGTCCATAAGCTCTCGAGCCGCATGCTCGGCGACGATGGCCTTGTCGACCAAGGTCCGAAAATCAGAAAGTCGACAATGGATAGCTTGTCCTTGACTCCTCGGACAAGCCACGCTGAACTTGGCACCTTAGCCATATCGGTGGCCACATCCTCGGGAGCATAACGAGCTAGATGGTTAAACTTCGTAGACATACTCCATGGTGAGCTCGCCTTGCTTGGCGCAAGAAACTCCTCGCTTCTTGATCTCCATCAAGCCGGCAGGATGTGAGCCCGTCGGAAGGCGATCTGAAACTCCTCCCAAGAGACGGTGTGATCCACGGGCTGCATGGCGAGAAAGCTCTCCCACCATGACAAGGCTGCACCCTCCACCGGTGCGATCGAGCAGCGCCTTCTCGTGCTCCGGCATCTGCGCGATCTGGCTTCGCTCCACAAGACAAAGCCAATCGTCCGCATCCAAAGGGTCCTCAGACCGGAAAAAGGTAGGGGGCTGAGTACGAAGAAACTCCGCGAGTCCTCCACGCGGTGATGGGCATTCCTGGCCCGGATCCTCAAGCTCCGATAAGTGCGGTGGTGTTGCGCGATGGCGTCGATAGAAACTCTCTGTCATCCGCGCGGTTGCGCTCGATCTGAAGAAGAACCTCGGCCATGGTCGGAGGAGGAGGAAGCTCCTCGTCCGGACTAGCTGACTGGCCTTGGCCGCTACGAGTGCGTCCGGCCATCCTGTTACAAGGAATTTTTGGTTAGCAACTAGACCCGAAAACAAAGCCTTAAAGAAAGCAAAAGCGATCGACTAGGGGAATGGAATATCACTCCAAACGAAAGCCAAAATCAGCGGTTGTTTAAACTTTAAAAAGCTTCTAAAAGACTCTAAAAACAGCCAAGAAACACCAAACGCAAGGCTCAACTTCTCAACTCAACTAACCCGTATTGAATGGACGAGTAATTGGTCGAGAAGATCAAAAATCAGATTGTAGGGTGAGAGCTAATGCTACTAAAGAGCAAGGTTAAATCAGCGAAATAAGTGTTAGATACTTAGCTAACTAGTATCACATCTTACCCTTTTATTCCCACAAGTTTTAGTTGATTAACCTCTCATTATCTATCCTAATTAGACACCTTTGAGACTGCTGTCCGGAAATTTGATGCTTGCTATCCAGGTTTCGCATCCAAGCTCCTTGTCGAATCACCGACTCCAGAACTTCAAAACCTTGTAGTGGGCAGCTCACACTTCAATTTGCCAATCTCATTGGTTCTCCCAAAAACCCAGTGTTAATCGATAACAACTATTTTGTAGAAGGGAAGAGAGGAAAACAACTTTTAAAACTCAAATTAGAGTGGGATGAGGAGAGAAAGCTAAGATAGGTAAGGAATAAAATCCGAGAATTTCCTAAGCTTTCAAAACCTCTTTTGATGCTTTGAAAATAGGTTTTCAAAATATCCTAAGGACGACCAAGCTTGCGTTACTACGGTCATAACGGCTCTGATACCAACTTTTGTGAGACCCCGACGTTTATTAGGCTCATAATACTTAGTCATCCGATTGACCCTAGTATTATCAACCAAATAAACCCCGGTCTCGAGAGATGTATACTTCCCAGAATGCAGTATACATACCTCACAACAAAAGAGTATATCAATTCCATACAACACATAGAACATAAGCAACAAACCAGAAGTTAACATTAATTTGGAATAGATATTACAAAAGAGAGGCCCTTAGGCCAAAATAGCGATAATTACAAAAGATAACAGCGGAAGCAAAAGTGCCATAAAGATGGCTATAACACAAAGCCAATCGGTGTGCCTTAACCCTAGGCATCTGTGGACCGCCAAGCTAGTCGTCAAGAAAGCGCAACACGTAGCACAAAAGAGAGGCTCTTGGAGCTCTCCTTCTTCCTCTGCAACAAAAGCCACAAAAAATGCCACAACCACAGGCAGATGAGTACATAAAGTACTCCGCAAGACTTACGTGTGAGATAACAGAACTATAAATAGCTACATGCAAGCTTTATTTAAGTGGATGAGGCTTTGGACTCATTTTAGCATAAAGCAACATTTATTTGCAATAACATAATAGATTGAAGGCAATTTGACAAAGCATTTTTAAATGTTGAAATAACAACGCGATAATAACATAATAACAACAACAAGAACAACACGGAAGTGACTAACCCAAGTCACCACAACAATAGCATGAACTCCCGTTCATACCAACCATGTCAAGTTTTAATTAAAGGTTGTAGTCTAGTCTTGAACGACCTTACCAAGCATGTCCATAACCTAGGGCGAGGCTATTGAATAGTTTTATCCCTGCAGGTGTACCACTTTGTACCCACACGTCGCACCGCCTTTCCTTTACGCACACTACCGAAGGTGTCTTTGCACGACTAAGTCCTCTGAGACCTTTCCAAAGGATGAATGCTAATTACGAGCTGCACAACCCACGGGAGAAGGAGACATCACAACCTTCCCGGAAGCTAATGCTCCCTCCCACACTATACATATACATTTGTTTTTTAAAACACACCAACCGAGCTCGCTCATAATTAACACCTCCTAGAGTACTTAGTCAAGAGGGTTCCATATGCCCTCAGCGTGGTTAGTACGCCAAATCGCTGGCTTAGTGACCCAAGTACTCGGTCCTTAGGGACCCAGCATACCACCACATCCAAAAACCGCACCATCCATCCAATATGCCCAAGTCTAAATCAATCTTTTATTTTCAGTTTTTGATTTTACAAATTAATCAAAGCACAAGTGCTGGACATATAGGAGTAATAATCATTTTTGAGTGATGAAGACCATCGACTAAGTCGATGATCGCCCATTTCTACCGATAACTAAGCATGTCTAAGCAATTTAAATCGAAACTACTAAGTGATAGGAGCTCATCCAACGAGCTCCCACCACAGCAAATAACCTAGGCTCAAGGTATTAGAGGATGAACAATTCCTACAGATTATGCAACTATAAGCTTGCTAGCGACAGTTAACACAAAGTAGCATGCATACATAGAAGTAAAACAAAGTATTAAGTTTTAAAGTAATGGGACAATGATGGAAATGGTCAAACTGCTTGCCTTGTTGCTGGTGGTCAATTGGTTGCTGAGGATCACTCTCGGGATCACCACAAATGTCGAACCCTAACGAAAGAGCGAAAAAGAACCGATAAGAACAAAGAATTCAAAAGGACTCAACAGCAAACTTTCTCCAAAAGACTTGAAATTTTTACAGCAGCAAGATAAAGATTTATCATGAATTTAGCAACAAGAATCAATCGATTTGGATTCTTGATGCAAAAGATATGATCAAAACAATTCAATTCGGCCCGAAAAATCCAAATTAAATTAAAAAGGGCTACTGTTCATAAATTATTTTCTAGGGGTCTTCTGGACATGAAATTTTTATGGTAGATAGGTAATGACATTCTAAGACTAATGGAAGTGTTTCAACTCTTTTGGAGTTACATTGCAACTTCAACAATTTTTAAAGACAAGAACTTGAACAAAATTATAACGCATAATTATTCTTTCTGAAAACAGTAACATGTTCAAAACTATTTTTCCTAGTAAGTTCATTATTAGAGGAACCCAACAAACTTGGATTCACTCAAAAATCATCTATAGAGCATTAGTTATGTCTTTTACAAGTTAAGCCTTAATTTGAGTGTATATTTAAAAGGGAGTTTTAAAACCTATGGCCCAAACTGCGCTCTGGAGCTGAACTCAACTTACAATCATTTTTGGATTAAAGTCAAGTTCAAGATAGAGCCAACACAATTTGAATGACCTCATTTGGAATTAGCATGAAAGAGATATGAAATTCTAAAGTTTATACCTTATTTCAGTTTATCATTAAGAATTTACTGGCATTTCTAACACTTGCAAAGACATGGGAGGTCGTGAGCCACAGATCACAGATCTAACGGCTCAAACCTCCCAGGAGAACAACATACACGCACATGGGAGGTCCAGAGGTCCTGGACCTCCTAACCACGCACATCTTGTGAGGTGAGGGAGGTCGTGGCCGTAGATGGGAGATCCAACGGACCACAACATGGAAGGAAGGTCCGGAGCAGGCAGATCTAAAGGGAGGTCCTCATGGTGAGATGACCTCGAGGAGGTCCCAGAGGAGGTCCTCAACGTCCTGAACCCCGAGGAGGTCTGGGCGGCCAAGATGCGCCAAGGAGGTCTTGCACGCTCCAGATCTCCTCGGAGGAGGTGCAGGCGTCCCGAACCAGCGCCCTAACTTCGCGCAAGCAGCGTTTAGACGAGAGGATTAATGTCTACTGGACATCAAGGAGGTCCGCTGGGAGGTCTTAAATGCACGCATTAAAGGGTGGATTAAAGGCAGTTAAGACACGCCCATGATTTCAGTGATTCGAGCACCGATTAGTGCATTAACTCCGCGAATCCTTGTCCAAAACGGCAATAACGCCGCGATTCCTATCCGACAAGGCTTGAGTTTAAGAGGATGGTCCTCACCGTGATGTAGACCTTGCGGTGAGGTCGGTACCACCGAGTGCACAATAATGTTGCGCACCAGTGGACCTCCTCTCAACGGCGGCGGCGGCTTTGAGCGCCGGCCGGAGGGAGGGCAGATTGACCAAGACGGCCAAAACCGAAAAGCAAAAATGAAGCTCATGCGACATTCAGCGTATGCTCAAACAACAGACTCATGACATTCATACATCACGGGTGCCCAGCTAAAGGACTAACAGGGGAGTACAGGAGGTCCTAAGGTCTTTGGGGAGGTCGTGGAGGTGATGGCGGTGTTGGGGAAGACGGTGAAGCTTCACCCCAAGACACCAGCTCAAGCTCCTCTTTGTCCCCCTCTGCAAATGTCCAACAACTCAAGTCGGACTTGGTCCCGGAGGAAGGCACAAATGGAAGCAAGGAGAAAGGTGGAAACCCCAGACCCTTGTCCACCGAGGAACTTCAAGTCCAACAATGGCGGCCAAGGAGCTCTGCGGCTTAGAGTTCACAAGCAGATGGGTGAGCAAAGAACAATGGCGTGCAAAGGAAGATAAAGGCCTGAGTGGGGGTGGTTTTATCCTAGGGCAATTGAGGTCGTAGACCACCGGCTAAGCTCCTGTGAGCTTGGCCCATGGCACGATCTTGGCATTGGACAAGACTTAAAGTTGACACTGATGGCGGGTTTGAGTGACCAGAGAGGCGAAAAGTCGACCATTAAATCTTGGTCGACAAAGAGTCATTGAAGTGTACCCCAAGGTCGGACCGCGCATTAATTGCGCCGCTCGAGTTTGCCCGCGCCGGAGGAAGGAGAAGAATAGGGGAGGTCTTAGTGATCGTTGGATAAGACCTGGGGAGGTCCTAACCATCGGATCTCATTTTCGAACCGTTATGTTTTAAGTGGCTGGGAGGAGGTCCCAGCCACACGATCAGAGATGGGAGGTCGTGGCCCTCCGATTTCATGTCGAGAAAACGCGCGTGGGGAAAGGGACAGGAGGTCCAAAGCGTTGGATCTCCATCCAACGGTGCGGACCTCCAGTGAGGACTTAACCGCACGCGATCAAAAAGACATGAGGGGGATGTCATGGCCTTTGGATTTAGATCTAAGGGCACTGACCTGATGGGGAGGTCTGATATGATGCGCCACAGGCAAGGGAGGTCAGGACCGCTAGATTTAGATCTAAGGGTTCCGATCTCACGTGCGCTGGGGAGATCTGGTGCGCATGAGACAAAAAGGAGGTTGTGACCGTAGATTTTAAATCTAACGGTGCACAACAAAAGATGGGGGAGGTTGCGAGTGCTTGATAGCGCAGGAGGTCGTGGTGTTGGATTTGATCCAACAGCTCGACCTAGGTTAGGTGGGAGGTTTGTTTAGTTTAACGGTGAGGGAGGTCGGGGCCATGGATCTTGGATCCAAGGGCTATGACCTCAGCAGTGGGATGACCTGACCGAGTATGTTGAGGAGGAGGTCGTGGCGGTTGGATTTGATCCAGCGGCTCGACCTCAACAAGGTGGGATGACCTTGCTGCGATGGTTTACAGCTCGAGGAGGTCTTTGAGGTTTAACACACAGGGGAGGTCATGACCGTTGATCACGGATCCAACGGCAATGACCTCATGAGGTGGGGAGGTCCTCGCGGTGTTGACCATGAGGAGGTCGTGGGCTGTTGGATGTAAATCCAGCAGGCTGCGACCCGATCAAAATGGAGATGAGGTCTGCTGAGGTGCAGACCTGGTTGGGGAGGTCCGAAGGGGGTTGGGCTGGACCAGTTTTGAATATGGCTAGCCCAAGGAACAGTGTAGGCTTTAAATTTAGTTTTAACAGCTGAAACTTAGCAGAATTATTTGAGATAGCAAATGAACTCCAAATTTGATGAAATTTTAACTGGAGCTTGCTGACAATGAGACCAATCTTGCATAAAATTTCCAGAGGTTATCATGCAATGCATTTTTCTCAGGAAATTCATGAAGGTTGTTTAAAGGATTGTTTTGCCTCCAAAAATTATCAACAAGTGTTATAACTCATGATATGTTTAAGAGGGGGGTCCCATATCAGTTTTGGGACCAAGAAAAATATATTCCAAATGTTTGACACAAGATTTAAGATAATTGGAGAATGAGTTTGATTTTTGGTCAACAAGAGCTTTGTGTTTTTGGATTACACAACTCTTGGACAAGAGTTACACAAGATTTTAGGGTTTTTCAAGATGTGAGAAAAAGTTTTAATTTCTACACATATAATTATACTTGATTAACCCTAATTATACATTTGGGATGTTACACCTTGATTACTCCTTTGATATAATTATTTGGATTCAGATGATATTCCTGCTTTTGTTCTATTATATGTTGACCTTCTTATACTATTAGATGAGTTATTGTTTAAATTCTTCCGCAATTTGGTTGTATGTTAGTTTTTAGGTAACATTTTGGCTTCTGAATAGCTAGGGTGTTACAGTTGGTATCAGAGCGGGCTTTAGGTCCGTGGTTAATAGAAATATATTAAAATGACACACTGTTCACAGTAGGTGGGGTTTGGTAACTCATTTCATCCGCATTTCCTTTGGTATGTTTCATTTGATGAGCAATTGTTGAATTGTTTCTGTGCTTCTATTACTGTTAAGCTAAATGTTTAGCTTTATAGGCTTTGGTGTTCTTAGATGGCGAGAGGTAGAGGCCGTGGTCGTGGAGCGGCTAGTGGCTATGGTCGTCCAACGGGCCGTGGCCGTGGTCGTGGACACGCTCCGGTTGTGTCTTTATCTTTGTCTGAAGAGTTTCTTTGGTGCTTGCCACGAGGAGGTTGCCTCATTGCTCATCTAGCTCTGAGCTCGAGCCACGTCAGCTGTTATCATTCATAATCTTCAGAGGGAAATCCAGCAACTCCGTCAGCAAGTGCAGGCAGCCCCTCCTGCAGCACATTCTTGAAACCGGTTGTTCTGGCAGTTCCACCCGAGGCTAGGATGAGCCTCCAGAGTGGATGTCGCCGTCTAGACACCTTTGACGGAGCGGGTACTCGATTCAGTGCGCAGATTAGTTACGATATATGGAGAGGTAGTTGATTGCCTTAGAGATGACTTGGCCTTGAAGCGCGGTTCGTGGCCTTCGGTTGAAGGGCGGTGATATCTGGTGGGAAGGGGTTCTATCTGTTAGGACCCGGTCAGGACCATTACTTTGGGAAGTATTTGTGGAAGCGATTCGAGGCCAAATTCTATTGATTCCTTCCTTGAGAGGATGGAGCAATCACTTCTTGACATTTGTTCAAGGAAAGATGTCGATGTCGAGTATGAGGCGGATTCAACAATGCAATGCGTTTTGTACCATGTGATGGCTAACGATGATCGGAGAAGGCTAAGAGGTTCGCAGGACCTCAATCGAAATGTCGCCATGTTCGGGGCGACTGGCTTGCGTGACTTCAGTTCCGTGGTTGAGCAGGCTAGAGGAATGGAACTGGAGAGAGATCTTTCTTCGCAGAGGCAGGCTGCTAGTGGCCCTGCCCCTGCTGGTGTTTCTGGCAGTGGCCAGAAGCGGAGTTTTGGTGGGGGAGGTGGGTCTTCTCAATGACCTACTGCCAAGAGGTTTCAGGGTTGTCAGCACGCTCGTTTCGGGCAGCAGTGACAGTCTACTTTGTCGGCACCACGTTCTTTGTCATCCGCACTGCAGATGTGCCCTGCTCCTGGTCAAGGTATGTTATGCTTCAGGTGTGGTGAGGGACACCGGGCTTCAGAGTGTTCATTCAGGGGGACATGTCGTCAGTGTGGCTGGGAAGGCCACAAGTTGTTAGTATGCAAACAAAACCCAGCGAGCATCATCAAGTGGGAGTCAGTTCCAGCAGCGTCTTCTTCCAGTGCTCCTCCGGGTTCAGTTCAGACCCAAGCTGCCGTTCCTGTGCCTCAGTTCTCTTCAGGATGGGTTCCTCCTGCAGCGTTTACTCCTGCACCACCTGCGGGGTTCTACTAGAACCCTATACCATCTACACCGCCGTCGTTCACTTCACCAGCAGCAGTTCCTGTTCACCCTTCGCAGAGTGTCGGTGCGTCTTCTGCTCCGGCACCACCGGGGGTCTACGCCATGCCCACCCCTGAGACTATGGGTCATCCTGATGTGGTGACAGGTACTTTGCTAGTCGATTCACATGAGGCTTTCGTTCTTTTTTATTCAGGGGCTACTTATTCTTTTGTGTCTCTGGAGTTTGCTAGTAGGGCGGGTTTGAGTTTGCAGCGTATTTTTGAGTCTGTGATAGTCAGTTCTTCAGGGGGTCTTATTTCTAGCTCTACAGCTTGTTCGGGTTGTTCTGTCACTATTGATGATGAGAATTTCACTGCTAACCTTATGGTGATTCAGTTGTCACCTTTTGATGTTATTTTGGGCATGGACTGGTTATTCAGTTATCGTGCTAAGATTTGTTGTTTCCGGAAGACGGTGACTTTGCAAGCCCCGTCCGGTGAAGAACTGGTGTTTCAGGGCAGTGCACCGTCTGATTCCTTGTTCGTGTTGGCTAGTCTGTTTCCCAGTCGACGGGCCTCAACCATTGGGTTGCTTTGGTCTCTCAATGAGAAGGTTGATTCTTCACTGCGTATCGAGGAGATTTATGTGGTGAATGAGTTTCCTGATGTCTTTCCTGTGGAGCTCCCTAGGATTCCTCTAGAGCAGAAAGTGGAGTTCTGGATTAATCTTATTCCGGGAACTCGACCAATTTCAATGTCTCCATATCGTTTGGCACGACCCTTCTAGGAGGAGTTGAAGAAACAATTGGATGGTCTACTGTGCAAAGATATGATTCGGCGTAGTGTTTCGCCGTGGGGAGCGCCTGTTCTATTCACTAAGAAGAAAGATGGCAGTTGGCGTATGTGTGTGGACTACCGGGCTCTTAATCAGGCGACTGTGAAGAATAAATATCCTTTGCCTCGCATAGAGGATCTCTTTGATCAGCTGAAGGGAGCTAAGATATTCTCCAAGATTGACCTTCAATCAGGTTATAATCAAATTCGAGTTCGGGAGCAAGATAATGAGAAGACGGCTTTCTCTACGAGGTATGGCCATTATGAGTACAAAGTTATGTCTTTTGGACTAACAAATGCTCCTGCAGTTTTCATGGAAGCCATGAACAGTACGTTACACCAATACCTTGATAATTTCGTCGTGGTATTCATTAACGATATATTGATTTATGCCAAGACGGCAGAGGATCATGATCAGCATTTGAGGTTGGTTCTCGAGATTTTAAGAGAGAACCAATTTTATGCCAAGCTGAAGAAGTGTGAGTTCTGGATTTCTGAAGTTGGTTTTCTGGGCCATGTAATCAATCAAGAGGGCATTTCAGTTGATCCTAGCAAGATCTCAACAGTGGTAGAATGGAAAAGGCCAACCAATGTCAAAGAAGTGAGGAGTTTTCTGGGTTTAGCTGGTTATTACCGGTGCTTCGTGGAGGGTTTCTCTATTATTGCTAGACCAATGTCTCAACTAACACAGAAAGGTGTCAAATTTTAGTGGTCAGATGCGTGTGAGCGCAGTTTCTGTACTTTGAAAGATAAGTTGGTGACCGCTCCTATTCTTACCCTTCCTGAGCCTGGGAAGCGTTTCACTATTTATTCAGATGTGTCTAGAGTTGGGCTTGGTTGTGTGCTCATGCAGGATGGCAAGGTGATTGCCTATGCATTGAGACAGTCGAAGAAATATGAGTAGAATTATCCTACTCATGATTTAGAGCTTGCAGCAGTGGTTCTTGCCTTAAAGATCTGGCGCCATTATTTGTACGGCGAATCTTGTGATATTTTCACTGATCACAAGAGTCTGAAATACATCTTTACCCAGAAGGATTTGAACCTGAGACAGAGAAGGTGGTTAGAGTTGATAAAAGACTATGATCTCACCATTTAGTATCACCCTGGCAAGGCGAATGTTGTAGCAGATGCCCTGAGTCGCAAGGCGACACCTCCTACTTTCAGTTATCTTATTACTGATTTTGATCGTATGGATATCTCCTTTTGCTTTGCGGGTACCGTCCAGACTGAGACTCGATTGCTTCTTTAGTCAGCCATTCCAAATCGAGTGCGGGAAGCACAGCAGCATGATCAGATGCTCCAGCGAGTGAGGAAGCGCCTAGATGAAGGCAAGAAAGGCCACTTCAGTGTAGATGATTCTGGAGCGTAGCGATTTAAAGGCTGCCTCTGTGTGCTACAGGAGGCTCAGGTCAAAGATGAGATTTTGAGGGAAGCATATCGTACTCCATATACCGTACATCCTAGTGAGACCAAGATGTACAAGGATTTGAAGAAGAGTTTCTAGTGGAAAAGGATGAAGGTCGACATTGCTCAGTATGTAGTATCTTGTGGAGTTTGCCAGCGGGTCAAGGCTGAGCATAAGCGACTAGCAGGTTTGTTGCAACCTTTGGAGGTTCTAGTTTGGCCATGGGATGACATCTCCATGGATTTCGTAGTTGGTTTACCTGGCACGCAGCGAGAGAAGGATGCTATTTGGGTCATAGTGGACCGTTTCAGTAAGTCTGCGCATTTCATTCCTATTCGTACGACCAATTCAGCGAGTGATTTGGCCCCTCTCTATGTGCGAGAGATATTGCGGTTTCACGGTGTACCTAAGACTATTGTTTCTAATCGAGATGCCAAATTTGTCTCCAAGTTCTGAGAGAGTTTGCAAAGTGCTTTGGGCACACAGCTTCGTCTTAGTACCGCATTTCACCCCCAAACAGATGGTCAGTCTGAACGCACCATTCAGACACTAGAGGATATGCTCAGATGTTGTGTTATGTCTTGGAAGGGAGGTTGGGAAGACCACCTAGCTCTGGCAGAATTCGCCTATAACAATAGTTACCACACTAGCATTCGAGCCGCACCGTTTGAGGTTCTTTATGGGCGGAAGTGCAGATCCCCATTGTGTTGGGATGCAGTTGGAGAGCGGGCAGTTTTGGGTCCCGATTGGGTTCAGCAAACTGTGGCCAGAGTAGCAGAGATTAGGAAGAATCTGTTAGCTACTTAGAGCCGACAGAAGAGCTTTGCAGATGTCAGAAGGCGAGATTTGGAATTCGAAGTGGGGAACGAGGTTCTTTTGAGAGTATCGCCTACCAAAGGCGTTGTGCATTTTGGTACCAAAGGGAAGCTTAGCCCGAGGTACGTGGGACCATTTCCAATCGTGGCACAAATTGGGAAATTGGCTTATCGCTTGGATCTTCGTGAGTCCATGCGCGGAGTTCATAATGTGTTTCATGTATCCATGTTGAGGAAATTCTTGAGAGACCCGGAGCATGCTATTCCATTGGAGCCGTTGAGCATTGAGCAGGATCTTACTTTTGAGTCCCAGCCAGTGAAAATTCTAGAAGAGTCAGAGTGGGTTTTGAGGAACAAGACTTTGAAGTATGTCAAGGTTCTTTGGTCTCATCAGACTGAGAGAGAGGCCACTTGGGAGCTAGAGTCTCGCATGCGCGAGCAATATCCGGACCTGTTTGTTTACAATATATGTTAAATTCGTTGATTCCAATTCCATGGCAATTCATTCTTGTGTTCTTTTCGTCAGTGAGAATTCGGGGTCGAATTCTGTTAAAGGGGGTAGACTGTAACATCCTGAAAGTCGAATAGAGAGAACTTTATTCAATCTCAAATTTCTCCTAACAAAGAAGTATTCAACCAGCGATTAATGGAAGTAACAAGGGGCTTTTCAGTGAATTTGAGCCAACTTGGGCCATGGGCCATAGCCCAGAAGGCCCAAGAGGGGGGGCGGCCATAGGGAGTAGGGGGAGGCGCCACCCTTCCCCCCCCCCCCAACCCTAGCCGCCATAAATTTTTCCCCCTCCTCTCCTCTTGTGCCTCCATCTCCCCTCCTAGCCACAGCCCATGGCTTCTCCCACCTCTTGCGCCTCCATCTTCACCTCTCCGTGGCAGCCATCCTCCCCCTCCTCCATTGGTGCCGCTGGCCAAAAACTAGGAGGAAGAACCGGGTTGCCGTCATCCATTGAAGATCCGCACGAGGTTCAGCAATTCACACGTTGTCTAGGGTATAAATTCGTTCTCCCACGGTTTAGTTCAATTTGTTCTTGGTAGATGTCGTTTATTGATTCGTCGTTAGTGCTGTGATTAGAAACAGATTTCTGTTATCTGTTGTGAGTCAGTTTTCGTATAGATCAAGGCCGAATTAGGATTTGGGATCTCCTAGAGAGTTGCAGGTCTTTTCGTCAGTCTTCCATAGCATCTGAGTTCACTTGAATCTGAGTTATGGTTTGGAAGTTACGGCAAGTTCTCTACTGCTGTCCAGAAACTTGGTTAGTTTACAACAGTCGTTTTAATTAGCCGATTGAATGTTGTTAAGGTCCGAATCAGGATTTCTCCCTATTATGAAAATTGTAGTATATTGTCTTAGCTTTCCCGGTTGATAAAGAATTCCATTATTGGATTAGCCAATTAAAAGTTATGGTTGTTTTGATTCTGCTGTTCATACTGTCTGTCAGTTTCTGCCAATAGATTTGAGCCGTGGGCCAAAGTTTGTTAAAGGCAAAATCTGAGATTTTGTCCAACTAGACTTTTGTAGGATTTGTTCTTAGCTATTCAGATTGATAAAGAACACTAAGTTTTGTTCAGCCAATTAGAAATTATGTCTGTTACCGTGCTGCTGTCTAGATTTGTCGGTTAGTTCTGACAGAAGATGTTCATCTGTCTATAAAAGTTATTTACATATAGAATTCTGGATGTCCTCCAAATAGGTTATTTTAGATATTTCCGTTATCTTTCCAGCTAATCTGAGTTTGCATTTTTACGATTTTCGGAGTGAAAGTTATGTAGGTTTTAAGGATCCTGTCCAGATTCGTTTTCTGTGATTTTGTGGTCTGTTTTCATAGTAGATCAAATAGTTAATTCTTGGGTTGTCAGAAAGGTGTTGTAGAACGTTGCGGGTAGCGTCTTGTACCATGTTGTTCTTATTTTGAGTACTTACTTGTGTAGGCGGAGAGGCTTCGGGTTTAGGGGCATCTTTATTGCCTACTAACGCGTCGCAACGCGGAAGGCAAGTACATTGTAATTCTTAATGTTGATGAATGCTGTGTGTATGTAATCATACTGTTATTTCTATGAATCATGATTACATTCAATGCTTCTTATTTCTTTCACATCTGTTAATCCATGTTGAAAGAGAGGATGTCTTTCATTATTCATGTTTCATTCCATCCATTCATTTGTTCATGTTTATTCCACGGGAGTGGAAAATAAAGACCCAGCAATTCCAGTATGGGCATGTAAGACCCACCATTCCAATGTGGGCAGAATTGGATCCCCGTATGAAACGTTCTTCATACGGGCCTTGGATCCCCGTATTTTGTTAAATGCGGGCCTATGTGAACACCGACGGGTGCGTCACTAGCTATACCGGTATAAGAAGAAGTGAAGTTCATTCATTCCATTCATTCATATGTTTCTTTCATTTCTATGTTCATGTTCTTAATGATACTGTATTATTCATATTTGGTGTAGTTCCATTTATTCTTTGTACTTGCTGAGTCTTAGACTCATTCTTGCCTTTGTTTGTTTATTCTAGGTGATCGCTGTTAATGACATTCATGGGAGGGAGTAAACACACATATTTCATTCATTTTACAATACTCAAGTTTCAATAATATGATTTTATTTCCGTCTTTCATTTGTTAAGTGAGGAATTCTAATAAATAGAGGTTAATGTCAGATGATAACTCTCTCTATGTTATGGTTGATTAAATAACTACGTGTGATCCTTGATTACTCCTTTGATATAATTATTTGGATTCAGATGATATTCCTGCTTTTGTTCTATTATATGTTGACCTCATTATACTATTAGATGATTTATTGTTTAAATTCTTCCGCAATTTGGTTGTATGTTAGTTTTTAGGTAACATTTTGGCTTCCAAATAGCCAAGGTGTTACACATAATCACGAACTGGTCGTATGGAGATATAGACTGGTCATAGACTGGTCGAACAGAATCACTAACTAGTAGTAATTAAGTATTAACTAGTTGTAAGGAGTTACAAACTGGTCGTAACTAAATATGGACTGGTCGTGACTAGATACGAGCTGGTCGTAAGTGATAAGGACCTAGTCATAGATCATATTGCATTAAGGTTCGTCCGATATATTCTATGTGTGTTCGGGAATCGTTATGTCCTGCTAGGTATCACTAACGACTCGTGGTCGGAAAAGAATTTCCGAGTCACAACCGATTACACATGAACCTATAGGGTCGCACACTCAAAGGGCTAGGATTTGATTTGGATGGTGATCTGAATTCTTGTAGGCCACGAGTTCCTAATGGACCTCAAGTTCGAGACCCATCATATATGCCTATATATAGAGGGGCGGTGGCATGGGGTGGGAGAGTTCTCTTTTGAAGAATTCTCGAAACCCTAATAGCCACGCCTTCCTCATCTAATACCACGCCGCCAGCGCTAGCACTCCAGCGCGTGGTGTCCCTGCCCTGTATGTGTGGATACCTTGGAGGTATTGTTGCAAAGCATCTGCACTAGGATGATCCGCAACTTGTGACGATCTCAGGAGTAGGAGGAGAAGACGTGCGGCGAGTACGACTACTGCTGTATCAACTCGCCACTTCGACTCTACTTCTGCTATGAGTCGGCACATCTAGTGGTAATCCTGAGATCTAATTCTAGTGGAGCTTCCTTGGTTGCGTGGTAAAATTCTTGTTTTGTGTTATTGTAACCTGCCCATAATCCTTCACTTACGGCAGTTGTTTAAGAGACGTGGTGGTTCAAGACTTAACGAAGGAACATGCATGAAGACAAAAGACGTCTTTAGTGACATTAATTGCCACCTCTTCAATAGTTATAAAGAGGGTAGCCCATGTACCTCGTAACATATATTCACAATCCATCAGAATATGAATCAATCCCAATCTCATTCTCATTGTATTCTTAAACAAACTCTCATTATGTCCACATCCATAAAGGTCTCTATTTCGATTTTGCTTTGATATTATTTTCCCAGTAAGCTAGATTAGGGACCCTTGGTCTCGATCATCGACAGTTGGCGCTATACTGAGGGTGCTGTCAAGTTGGAGATCATTGCCATGATGTTCTTGCGTCCTTATCGATGAACGAGGAGAACACGTCTGATCTTGCCGACTACATCGACCTCATGGATGAGGACTACATCCCTGAGGCATGCAAGTGAGATTTCTACCTCAAGTACATTCCCAAGGGAGAATATTCGCTAGTCACAACCCAACCCATTGGGACTGAGACGGAGGAGATGCTGTCACTGCTGCCAAGCAATTCCGACGGTGAGTGACATCCCAATTTTTCCATCTTTTTGAAATTTTCAAGACAAATGGAAGCAGTTGAATTTTTCTTAAGTTAAATAAAGCTTAATTTAAAATTTTAGAAAATAAAACAATTTAATATGAATAAATCAAACTTCAATTAAATTCAAAATTAGTTTATTTGATTTTCTAGATTTTGTGGTTTTCCATGTTCTTTTGTTATATCTTGGAGTTCAGTTTAACCTATTTCTTTTCTTTGTTGTAAAATTTAATTTAAATTAATTATTTTAAAAGAGTTGGATTTCTTTTGGAGTTTCTGCAATTATTTAAATACAAGTCCGTAATTCCTATTCAAATTCCATTTCTCAATTCAAATATCCTTTCCAAATCCAAATTTCAAATTTCATAATTTGAATTTGTTTCCGTGAATTATCTTCGGGCCAAGCCCAATTCTTTTTCTTTGCCCTATTTTATTTTTCCCTTTTTCTTCTTTTTTCCTTTTTCTTTATTTCTTCCTTTCTTTTTCTGTCCTTCCTTTTCTTTTCTTTCTTTCTTCTTTTTGCCTCGCTCTTTTGTCCCTGTTCTTCTTCCCGACCAAACGCCTTCACCTCTCCATCCCAACCACCGCACTTTTGCCCAGCAACCTCACGCCACCTCCCCATCCCGATCGCACCGCCCTCAGCCCCTGCGCCAGCCCCGTCCGAGCCATGCCACGCTCGAGCTGCCACTCGAGCCGCCACTAGGCCGCGCCGTGCCCGTGTCGGCGTCGTGCACCATTTCTCGGCCACTTCGACTGCACCTCCTTTCCCACTGTCGTCATCCACGTTGTGTCAACATCAATGCACCCATCAAATGCCCTCTTTGCTGCTAGCAATCTCATTTTGCCGTTTCCCGTCGTCTTTCAATGTCAACCGAAACAGATGCCCTTTTCCCGTGGACGTTCACCGTCAATTCAAGTGCCGCCTTCACCCTATAAAGGGAGCACCGCATGTCTTTTGTTCCCCACTTAGATTTGCCTCAAACCCCAGCGTCTATCTCCCCTCCATTTGGCCGAAACACGCGACGCCATTCGCCTTCTTCCTCAAGTTTGGTCTTGTCGCCAACTCATCGATCTCCTTCTCCGGTGAGGTTCACACCAAATTGACCATGTCACATTGTGTTCCCGGTCATCTTCTTTCTATCTTCCTCCTCAATTCGGTTTTTCCCATCGCCAAAGCATGCCGTCGCCACCGCCACCTTCAACCCACCACCGCCATGCCGCCTCGGCCACCTCCATGCCATCACCGACCTTGCTGGCATGTTCCCCAGGCTACTGTGCAACTCGTGCTCGAGCCAAACCTCGGTCGGCCGCCGGCAACGCCTGCTTGCCCTGCCACGCCTCCTCCCCCCAGCGTCACCTGGTCACCTTAGCCATTGCTGTCACATCCTATCCCCTCCATGGGCTGCCAACGACCCATTTTGCCGGTCGACGGTAGCCATTATACCACCGATCCACCGTCGCACAAAGTTGCTTGCAGCCTTCTCTGCTTCCCATCTGTTTCTTCTTCTATTTTCCTATTGGCTCACTTACAAATGGCGCCTAGCTGTCAGCATTTTTCTTTTAATCCTTCATTTCTGAAAAAAGAATATTCTCTGGAATATTCCCCCTTCTCATTTTCCAGGAATTTCTTTCCAACAAAACTTCCTGGTGTTCGTTCTCCTTCATACGAACTTTCATTCCGTCGATTCTTATTCCTAAATTCATCTAAATTCAATATATCTCTTATGGTACTAATTTTATAATTTGTGGGTTTTATTTGGATTTATTTGCCTCGTTTTGTGCGTATAGAATCCGGTGTTTCTGAAGCCTTCTTGGACCAGTCTACCGAAGCAACTCCAATCTTCGATGAAGGCAAGTAGTAGACCTTTGATCATGTTGTACCTATTTTTACAAAAAAAAAAAAATATTGTTTTATATCAATATGCATGCTAATTTTATGTTAATTGTTTTCGAGAATAGTTAAATACCTATTTAAGATTATGCCACCTTGAATACTTGTGAATACCATGTATCCTTTGAAACCATAGAAAGGGATGATTTTAGTTGGACATATTATAATACCAACATGGGAAACGTAGTTATGCTTAGCTATACATAGTTGTACGATGGGCTCATCCTGAGATGATCAGTTATTACATCAATTTGACTTAATGATATATGGAATTGTGGTGTAGTCACTGTTGATAAAAAAAATTGTCTTATGGCAAGGGATGTCATTTGGTCAGGTTGAACAATTCCAATATTCAGGTTCCCGGATATACATCATGCAATAGTTCCCAGGATTAGTGACTATTGCGCATATATCCTTAAACAACATTGCATCATACACATACAAGGCATACATTTACATAATTATACATGACAGGTTACATCTTGGTTCGGTTGCTACAGTAACAGATGACTTTGGTCATCACCAAAAGCTTAACAGCGGAAGCAAAACTAAACAACAAAATCACCAATGGCCCCATCACCCGCAGGCTATTGCGTGGAGACTAGAACTAGCTTCACTCGTTAGCGTCACCCTAATCGGCGCTAACGGGCATCTCATATAGGTAACCATCCTCACCTGCAACAAGAGGTCATAAACCCTGAGTACGGAAGGTACTCAGCAAGTCTTACACAAACTATTAAAATAAAATGTTGGATAGAACCTATACAAAGGATTAGAGTTGATATATGCATAAGGTTAACAACAGGAAGGATTTACTGGTTCAATTTTGCATAAAGCGATACATCTTAACCTACAATTGCTAAGTTTTGACAAGGCGATTTTATAAATAAATTTGGGCTAAAACAGTAAGTAAATGAGAGCATCATCATATATAGTAACAATAATAAAGTGACAGATTATCATCAAACATTGCATGACACCCATCATGCCGAAATAATTCCCAAAACCGAATTTAGAGCAAGATCTATACAGGTGACATCAATTCAAGTGTCGTCCGTAACCATGGACACGGCTATTCGAATAGTTTTAAAACCCTGCAGGGGTGTACATCTTTACCCACACGACATAGTTAGCCCGTAAGCCTCCGGAATAATAGCACACTTCCTTTGGTATGCTGGCCGGGTAGACAAAGATTTGGTATTTTTCAACAAGTCGACGCTATTGAGTTGGACAACCCATGTGAGACTGATCCCGCTTAAACGACGACTGATAGCATCGGCTTAACCGAGGCCCACATGTTGTGTCGGGAATGCCGACCCAATCAATTAAATGCAAACTCGTGTTAGCCACACATATTAGACCGCTATCGAGGCCACGAAGAATGCGTACATGCGATGGAACACATATACGCCCTCACCCTTCTAAGAACATCTGATATCGATATAAAATTCACATGGCATAAGACACGGCCCGAAGACTTAAGCATCTATGCCATATGAAATCAATACACATGTCCCTACTCTCCTGTTCCCAACTCACTAGCATTAACCTTCTACTTAACCAAACAGTGCCCATACACTGCGTGTGGAAGTACGTTGGGGCTTGAATTGGGCTGTTAGAGTTCAGTCCTTAATCAACCCAGACAAGACATCCACATTTCCCAATTCTCGTGCACAAAGGCACCATCACTAGCATCCACTTGTCCAGATTTGAAGTCGGTTTATTAACAAGATTTATAATCATTTCAGATTTAAATAAACTGAACAAAGAATCAAAATAAATAAAATTCATTTGTTGTTCCCAGGTTTGACAAGATAAGCTTGCCAAGCACTACCGTTCTATGGACTGCTTGGCTAAGCAAAGTTCTAACCTAATTATTTTAATACAAACAATACCTTAAGCTGAGTGTATGATTAAATTCAAGGTAAGCCACAAAGATTGGGTTGTAGCTAACTAGAGACAGATCATAAATAATTTTTAGAAAATTGCATGCAACAGTATCACTGTGTTTTGTAAATCTATATTTCACAAATTTGGGATCAACATGGTGTAGAGAGGAAGCTTGCCTTGGTAGTAATAAATAACCTCTTGTTCAGGTTCTTGCTGCTCAACAATAGATTCAACAACTTCAGAAGAACCAGAATCTAGAAGAAAATAAAATCCCATGAACACAGAGAAAAGCAGAGAACAACATGCAGAAAAAGAATGCATGGTCAATGGCTTAATGCATGATTAACAACATGGTTAAGGTACAATAATTTAATTAAGAATAATAAACTACAACTAACCTTTGCTAATACTATTCACTATAGTTTGGAATTTAGATTGAGCTACGCTTTGATTTTTGAAACCGGAGCAGATGACAGCTCATAATTGGATTACTTGCCTAGCTAAACATCATGTAAATGAAATCTTGTCTTTGGAGCTAAGTGTATTTAAACTAGTGTTGTGACCTAGCTGATCATTTAATAACTATCAATAGCAATTTAAGAAATTGGACTCTTGCTGTCTATGTTGTCGGCTTGACCAACAACAAAAACAACAAAGAATCTCTTTCCAGATTTCGACTGTCTTGAAGAAATACACAAAACGAAGACCTTAAATGGAAGTTAGAGCTATCTGGAAGGTAATTAATATCACAATCCATCAATGCTAACCTTAACTGCCCGGTTTAAAGAAAGAAAAGAAGGGTTGAGCATTTGTCGGTTTTGGACCGACAATAACTAATAGAGAGAGGGTTTGCATCACTAACTAAATTGATGACCTTAATAATCAAGAGATGGTCTACTTATGATACTGGGGTTTACCTAGGACCTAAATAAGCTAATATACTGGTAAGAGAAACCCTAGGTCTTAAAAATGACATGAAAGACCGAAAAGTTATAAAAAGAACTTTTCATTCAAAGCAAGATTGGAACATCACATGAACATGTGAGTGATTCATGTGAGCTAGTGATGTCCTTAGAGAGCTTAAGATAACAGGAGGTAAGGTCTAAGCTTACCAATTAGGGTTGGAGGAGATGAAATCAAGTTCTTGGTCAAACAGTAAAGATCCACAGTCCTTTACACCAGTCTGACCAAAACAAAAATAGTAGAAACTTAAGCTCTAACGACTACCACCCGTGTTTTTGATAAGAAGGAATGGATTCTAACTTACCAAAATGAGATTTCACCGAAGTGGTGCCCCCACTTTGCTTAAGTTGACAGAGAGTAAACCCTGGGTCCAACTCTACAAGAGATGCCCAAAATCCACATTAATATGAGATTTAGGCATGCTCAAAGCTGAACAAGGGTAAGAGCAAGGAAGCTTCACTGGAAAGGAAGGCAACTAGTGGAGCTCCTCTTGGTCAACAATGGCAGAAGGGTAGACAGTAGGGTTTATAAAGAGTTGGAGTTCCTAGAGCAAACGAGAACTCTCCAGAGCCGATGAGGTGGCAACTAAGGATAAATATCAAAGGAATATTCGTATATTCCCTGTGCATTGCCACCGCTCCGGCGAGGATGTCGGCGACGGCAAGACCGTAAGAGAGAAAAAGGAGAGAATCGTCGTGACAATCGGGCCCCAAAGCGATCCATGACCATGCACAAAGACATGACAAACTTCAAGGATCCACAACCGTTCGATTAGAAGTGAGCAGCTGCGATGAGGTGAAAAAAATAACACTGAACCGGTATCCTTCAATTTGGACCGTGCGATCTCAATTGAATGGCTAGGATTGCTGGAACGTCCAGGTGGTCCGAAGGTCGCAATCCACAAGGGCCGTGCGATCATCATCTAACGGTCCAAGATTTAATGCACGCCTGCGCGTTTAGGCCCAAAAAGGAAGGCACGGTTGGATCTAAAACCAACGGCCGAGATTGAAGGGAGGTCCGGGTGGTCTGAACGGCCTAATGGATGTGGTCCGTCTGATCGAAATTCAACGGTGGATATCGCTTGGCACCTCCGGCCGGTCCAAACGGCCCATCTGATCTGGCCCATTCAATGAGGATCCAACGGCTCACACGCTTTTCAGTTTCTGCCATTTAAAAATGGCATAGCCTGATGATCGTGCGCCGCAGATTTTAGATCCTACGGTCAATATTAGAAGGCAGATTGGAGTGGTCCGAACGGCCAATCTGATCTGGTCCGTTCGTGAGGAAATCAACGGCTCTTGTTCACTGGAAGTTAGGACGCGCGTGTGAACGTGACAGAGCCGGACCACTTGCACTGGGTTGGACTCCAACTAGGTGGGATCGAGTCGCTACAGTGCCCAGGGTTGGGGTTTAGGCCGGGAGAGTTGACCCAACCAATTTAAACCTTCAAAAGTTTGACCGGGCCTTCAAAAATAGCAAATAAATTTGTAAAATTATGAAACTTTGTAGAAATGATACTGGGATGATACATTCCCTAAATAAATTTTGAAACCACTATTTCTCCTTATTGAAATACATAAATAATTCATCTAGGCCTAATAGGTTTTGTTTAAAGACAAATATTTTTCTCAAGATCAAAATAATTTCTAAAAATTCAACAAAAAAATTATTTTTGGCCAAATTAATTCATCTGGCTTTTAAATAAAATACTTCCCGGTCTTAATACCAACATGGAGTGGCATTTTCTTTTGAAGCTTCGATCAAATATGAATTTTTGGCTAGAATTTGGGGAAATTAGATTGTAACATGTTGCCCATTTTGCCAAATGAACAGTGATGCTATGAGCAGCATCTTATTACTGTTTATTAGGGCTGAGGCTGTTACAAACCTACCCCCCTTAGGAAAATCTCGTCCCGAGATTCCAGTAATTCAGAAGGGGGACAAAGATGGAACTGAAATGATTTCTTTTAGAGAAACAACATCCGTTGTCTTTATTTCTTTCAAAGACAGAAAAGAAAGATTTTACATAACAACATAGTGTTGCCATTACATCCTTCCTTTCTACATTGCTTTGTTTAACCTTGCCTTTCTTGATTTAAAGGCAATTCTTAAACAACAAAAAGGTGGGGGTGCTCGGTCCTCATCAGATCTTTGCGCTCCCACGTGGCTTCATCCTCTGAGTGATTAGACCACTGAATTTTCAAGAACTTGACAGTGCGATTTCTTGTCCTGCGTTCCATTTCATCGAGGATGCGCACTGGTTGTTCTTAATAAGAAAGATCCGGTTGAAGATCAAGAATTTCATAAGCAGTAGCCTCGGTAGGAACACGAAGGCATTTCTTTAATTGAGAAACATGAAAGGTATCATGAACTGCCGAGAGAGAGTCGGGAAGTTCCAATTGATATGCCACAGCTCCTCATCTTGAAATAATTCGGAAAGGTCCGATATAACGAGGTGCTAGCTTTCCTTTCACTTGAAAGCGATGAGTGCCCTTCATCGGTGATACTTTAAGATAGACATAATCATCTACCTCAAAGCTTAGTTCACGACGTCGATGATCGGCATAGCTCTTCTGGCGAGACTGGGCAGTTTTCAAGCAGTCTCGAATCAGACGAACTTGCTCTTCAGCTTCCATAACCAAGTCTGGACCAAAGAAGGGTCTTTCACCAGACTCCGACCAATTCAATGAAGTCCTACAAGCTCTTCCATACAAGGCTTCAAAAGGTGACATTTGAATACTTGCTTGGTAGCTGTTGTTGTAGGAAAACTCCACATATGGCAAAGATTTCTCCCAATTTTTGCCATATGAGAGCATACAGGCTCTAAGAAGATCCTCCATCACTTGATTCACCCTTTCAGTTTGACCCTTGGGTTTGAGGATGATAAGCGTTCTTAGAAGGAGAGTTCAGTTCTCATTGCTTGATGAAGGCAATTCCAAAAATGGGAAGTGAATTGAGATCCACGGTCTGAAACAATGACTTTCGGAACACCATGGAGACAAACAATCTTGGCAATATATAACTCTGCCAATTGCCTGCCATTGTAAGTGGTTCTGATAGGGATAAAATGAGCCACTTTTGTTAGACGATCAATTATCACCCAGATGGCATCGAACCCATTCTGAGTTTTTGGAAGTCCGGTAACAAAATCCATACCGACTTCTTCCCATTTCCATTGTGGAATAGGCAAAGGCTGAAGGGTACCAGCAGGTTTCAAGTGCTCTACTTTAACCCTTTGATAAATATCGCATTCAGCAATATATTGAGCAATTTGCCTTTTCATCTTGCTCCACCAAAATGTTTTCTTCAAATCCTGGTACATTTTAGTACTTCTAGGGTGCAAGGAAAACTTAGAATTATGAGCCTCTTTAAGAATTAAGCCTCTCAAATGAGGATCTGAAGGTACCACCAGACGATTACGATATCGAATGGTACCATGGGCATCTTCAGAAAATTCGTTGGCTTTACCCGCCTTCAAATTTTCCTTGATTTCCGCTACCTCAGTATCAGTTTTCTAGGCCTCCAGAATCTGATCTTCGAGTGTTGACTTCACTTCCAAGGCAGCGAGAAATCCATTTTCTACCATTTCAAGACTTAAGCGCTGCAAATCAGCACATAAGCTTTTAGCCAGAGGCACTGCCGATAAACAGTTGCATTGTGATTTTCTACTTAAAGCATCAGCCACAACATTGGCCTTGCCAGGATGGTAATGAATACCCATATCATAGTCCTTGATCAATTCAAGCCATCTTCTTTATCTCATATTCAGATCAACTTGAGTGAATATATATTTCAGGCTCTTATGATCAGTATAGATTTCACAACGATTACCAAGAAGGTAATGTCGCCAAATCTTTAATGCATGGACTACGGCTGCCAATTCCAAATCGTGAGTAGGATAATTTACTTCATGAGGTCGCAACTGCCTGGATGCATATGCCACAACTCGGCCCTCTTGCATAAGCACACAGCCAAGCCCATGGCGAGATGCATCATAATAGATATCAAAATTCTTATGAATATCTGGAAGAGTGAGAACAGGAGCCTCGGTCAGGAGCTTTCTCAAGAGTTGAAAACTGCCTTCACACTCAGCTGACCAAAAGAATTTGTTCTCCTTCTTTAAAAGCTGAGTCAGAGGTCTAGAAATTTTGGAGAAGTTTTCAATGAACCTACGGTAATATCCTGCAAGTCCAAGGAAACTTCGAACTTCAGGAACATTCTGGGGCTGCTTCCAGTCTAGTACATCTTGTACCTTGCTAGGATCAACAGTAATACCTCCTTCGGATAACACATGTCCCAAGAAGGCGACTTGCTTGAGCCAGAAAGCACACTTGCTAAACTTAGCATACAGCTGATGCTTGCGAAGTGTATCCAGCACAAGTTTCAGGTGTTGCTCATGCTCTTCGGCAGACTTGGAGTAGATAAGAATGTCATCAATGAACACAACAACAAACTTATCCAAGAAATCCATGAATACTGAATTCATAAGATTCATGAAATAAGCAGGAGCATTTGTTAGACCAAAGGACATAACAGTATACTCGTACAATCCGTAACGAGTAGAAAATGTTGTTTTAGGAATGTCCTCAGCTCTAACCTTGATCTGATGATAGCCCGATCGCAAATCAATTTTAGAAAAGACCGGGCCCCATCAACCGGGTCAAACAGATCATCAATTCGGGCAAAGGATACTTATTTTTGATAAGACTTCGTTTAATGTATCGGTAGTCCACACACATCTGTAAAGTCTGATCTTTCTTTTTGACAAAGATGGCCGGGCATCCCCAAAGTGAGGAACTCGGTCAAATGAACCCCTTATCAAGTAATTCTCCAAGCTGTTTCTTCAATTCAACCAGCTCATTAGAAGGCATGCGATAAGGTCTTCTAGATATGGGAGCAGTACCAGGAACTAGTTCAATCACGAACTCCACTTCCCGATCTGGTGGCATACCGGGAAGGTCTTCAGGAAAGATGTCCGGATATTCACATACAACCGGTATTGATTCCAAGGTAGGGGCAGCATCAATTTGCAATGCACCAAGATGAGAATGAATCAGATTGATCGAAAACGACTGAAATGCCGTTTTTGTTAGTTATAGATATAGTTCGTTGGGCACAATTAATTTGTCCGAGATTCTTGGACAACCAATCCATTCCCAAAATAACATCTACCCCTTGGGAGTTTATCACAATCAGGTCTGCCCAAAAATTTACCCCTTCAATATTGATATTGACATTATGGCAGATTTGATCAGTCATGAAGACTGACCCAGGTGAGTGAATAATATGTGGTGGATGAAGTGGATGCATAACTAGCTGATGTTGAGTAGCAAACTGCCTACTAACAAAAGAATGGGATGCTCCAGAGTCAAATAAAACAGTAGCTGAA
This sequence comes from Phyllostachys edulis, assembly GCA_036346405.1. NCBI lineage: Eukaryota > Viridiplantae > Streptophyta > Magnoliopsida > Poales > Poaceae > Phyllostachys > Phyllostachys edulis. The sequence continues at coordinate 31,927,197 of CM070567.1, read as the reverse complement.
TGGAAATTAACTAGGAGCATACCAAGAATAACTTCAGGTGCCTCGGCCGCTTCTTCAGCAGTTATCTGATTTATACGGCCACGGACTGGAACTGGATCAGGCTTGACAGCTGCCTTTGGAGAAGGTGCAGGACACACAGCAGCTGGGGAAGGCTGAACAGGTGGCAACCCACGTGCCTTAGCAAAGCATTGGTTTGCAAAATGTCCCAGGCATCCACATGAAGTGCTACGGGTAGGCTACACTAGCGCAAATTAATAAAAATTCTACCCGTAAACCAAGATCACTGCAGTTATAGATCACGGTCTTACCACTAGACGCGCAGGTGCGGAATTGATGCAGCACGTCGGGGCAGAGTAGTCGTACTAAGTTGATGCAGCACGTCGGGGCAGAGTAGTCGTACTACTTCCTCGTCCTCATCGCGGCGTCCCACGTACAGCTCCTCTCTTGCGGTTCGTCCAAACGCTACTGATCTGGCGCCTCAAAGGTATCCACACGCACGGAGGAAGCGACGCACGCGGACTACTAGATCCGCGAGCGACTAGGGCATGGGAGGGTGGCGGCGGGGTTTGATGGTGTCACGAAAACTCATCTCCAATCACATGCGCCTTGCCCTCCTTTTATAGACGTCCTTACAATGGGCTTCTACTAATAGAGGCCCATTAGGACTCAATGCCCAGTCTAATTCGGATCCAATCCGAATTAGGCTTCAGCCCCTTAAGTGTGTGACCCTATAGGTTCACGTATGTTTAGACATGATGCGAGTATACATACTTGGTCAATAGTTGGTAGCGGCCTCTAGCAAGACGTGCCAACTCCTAAACGTACACAAAGATCATATCGGACGAACCATCACAACGTTATGTACATGCCAATCCCTTTGCCTCACGATATTCGATTGAGCTCCAAGTGACCACTCTTTCTCGATCCCGTGATTCGAATCCCTTACTAGGTTAACTCTTAACCTTAAGTAGTATGGCCATGCATTTACGGATCCGATCACTTGAGGGCCCAGAGATATCTCTCTCGTAGAGAGGGCAAATCCCATCTCGACCGACCATGCCTCGCAAAGATGCTTCATGACAAACCCGAAAGCTACCTTTATAACTACCCGATTCACGAGTAGCGTTTGATAGCCCCTAAGTAGGTCGATTCACATCTCAAGTACATGCGACAATCTCAGGTCTAAGGACAAAGGCGTACACATTGTGTAGAGAGAACCATAAGTATAATTGTTATGTCTCATGTTGGGTCGGTCCAACCCCATGTTCTAAACATGTGTCCACATTATTGGTTTGACATCTCCATGTCTATGACACGTGAAACATGGTCATCAACCGATACATGTGCTAATCCATCATTCACGTGTGTCCTCACATGAACTCCGACTAGGGACAATTTTAGAATAACCATACAAGCGAAGAGTTTCACAAACAAGTCACATACTTGTTAATCAACACAAAGGCAATATTCAAGGAACATTTATTAAATCATGGATACAACGAAATATCATCATCTCTATGATTGCCTCTAGGGCATATTTCCAACACCACAATGGTAGCAAATCACACCTGGCCTGACATTGATAGCAGTAGGTGGCCGGTTTCCACTAGGTCGGGACTGCCTAGTGGGTGGAGGTGGACGAAATGCAAACACCGGTGCCCTGGGTGGAGCTGGAGCTGATGCTCGGAAAGACTGAGGCTGCCACAGACGCGGTCTTACTGAACGGCTACTCGATGCAAATTGGGTAGTCTTTTGCCGCTTCCGTGACTCCTCTAAAGCCTTGCTCTTAGTTTCAGCAATAATGGCTTTGTCCACCAGATGTTGAAAAGTCCTGAAATCTTGCACTGCCAAAGCTAACTGCAGCTCTTCAGACAAACCATTCATGAAACGGTTTCGACGATGAGTGTCAGTCGAAACATCATCAGGGGCATACCGAGCAAGAAAATTGAATTCATGAAGATACTCGGTCACTGATTTTCGCCCTTGCTTGAGAGCGAGAAATTCCTGCTGCTTGAGCATCATCACTCCTTCAGGAATATGGGCCTCGCGAAAGACCTCCATGAACTCAAACCAAGAAGGGGTATGTCCTGTGGGCTGGATAGCAAGATAATTGTCGCACCAATTACTTTACTAGCCGGTCCAGTCAGTTGGTAACTAGCATATAGAACTTTCTCCCTTTCAGAACATTGGGCAATTAATAGCTTCTTTTCAATCTCCCGAAGCCAATCCTCCGCTTCCATCGGATCTTGGGAGCTGGAGAACACTGGCGGGTTAGTCCGCTGAAAATCAGCAAGACTCCCCTACCCATGCTGACCTCCTGCCCTGCCAGCTGGTGGGGTGATGGAAGAAGTATTGCGCGCAATTTGTTCCAATATGCGCGTTTGGTCCATTCGGTTGCGCTCGATTTGCATGAGCACATCCGCCATAGTAGGTGGTGGAGGAAGCTCCTCTTCCTGACGACCACCTTGTGGGCCATGGGAACCAGAAGGGTCAGCCTGCTCCCCTTGAGTATAGGGAACAGGGGTTGAGAACCTCTCCTCTTGTTGTGCTCGTGCACGAGTAGTAGGTCCTGTCATCCTGTTGCCATATAATGGTTAACAACATCACAAGGATATACTCGAGCGAACACATACAAGATTCTAGATAGAGAAGAAGGAAAGCACTAAACTGAATCATGCATTATGTTATGACATGCAGCCAAATTAACACCAAAATCATAATCATACGGGTACAGCAAAAGGTTCGGCCTCCACTTTATTATCAGTCGGCCAACAACAACATCCAGTCCAAAATTCCAAAAGTCAGCACACAGCATTTTTACAAAATATACACTATTCTATTACACAATGCTTAGGGACAGCTACTAACCTATTACATATCTAACGCACAACTCATCATCAGTCCCTAAGTATAATCATTACGGTTAAAATTCACCGGAAACTCATTTAACATATGAGCCTCAGGCGAACCCGTATCTATGGGATCCCTAGGACTGATAAGACGGGTAGGAGACCCCAACACCAAATGATGTCCTCCCGGAAGTGCAGGTCACTGGGGGCGAGGGAAGCCGGCAGACATCCGGGCTTGACGACACTGCCCAAGGATAGGAACAAGCCCAGGCACTTCTGGAAGTCGGAATCCCGGTGGTGCAATAGCAGCTGGAGGGATCTCATTGTTACCATAAAGCACGTTACGAGGAACGCGGTTCGTGGCAACACCAAGTCTCAAATACTCCTGTGCCTCGTGCAGGCGACGGCGGGTTTCCCATAGCTCATACACGAGACAGTGATGAGGTTGGTCCATAATACGGACCAACCTCGCTATCTCGCGTACGTATGGGTCCTCTCCAAACTGAATCTCATCGAACGTACTCACATCCGCTCTAGGACCTTGTTTTGGGAAGTGAACATAGGGTGGCTGAGACAGCTCCGTCAAATCATGACGAAGGAGGCTCATCATCCTATGCGCAGCTTCCTGAACAGCCATAGATTCAGAGGTGGCACGCACATGGATGCAGTATGGAACAATACCCACCACCTGTCTGGCGATCACATTAATGATAGCTTGGTACTCTTCCATACCAGGCCCTCGATCTCGATGATAGATGGCATACTCCGGCTGATAAGTGAAATTGGCCCGCCACATCATATCTCGAAGCAAGGCCGGAAACCCGTCCACATCTTCGGCTCGAGTCTCCTTAATCAAATACCAGCCACTCATCTACAGACACAGGACAAGGTAAGTAAGAAACTTATCTTGGAAAATCAATAGAAAGTTAGATAAGAATTGATACTAAGGAAGATAAGAAGTAAAAGGTAGCAAACTTAGGTTTTTTTAGAAATTTAATTATGTTAAAATAGTTTCACAGAAGCTCACTAAGGATAACGACCATGCTAATTCTAACCTATAGGCAACCGTATACTCTGATACCAACGCTGTAAGACCCTCAAATATTGGAATGTGCCGAATTAAAATTATACTGGTAGCATAATTCTTAATTAAGGAACAGTGTAATTCCCTCATTAAAAATCATACTAGAAGCATAATAGTAACAAGTAACAATTCCAATATTCAGGTTCCCGGATATACATCATGCAATAGTTCCCAGGATTAGTGACTATTGCGCATATATCCTTAAACAACATTGCATCATACACATACAAGGCATACATTTACATAATTATACATGACAGGTTACATCTTGGTTCGGTTGCTACAGTAACAGCTGACTTTGGTCATCACCAAAAGCATAACAGCGGAAGCAAAACTAAACAACAAAATCACCAATGGCCCCATCACCCGCAGGCTATTGCGTGGAGACTAGAACTAGCTTCACTCGTTAGCGTCACCCTGATCGGCGCTAACGGGCATCTCATATAGGTAACCATCCTCACCTGCAACAAGAGGTCATAAACCCTAAGTACGGAAGGTACTCAGCAAGTCTTACACAAACTATTAAAATAAAATGTTGGATAGAACCTATACAAAGGATTAGAGTTGATATATGCATAAGGTTAACAACAGGAAGGATTTACTGGTTCAATTTTGCATAAAGCGATACATCTTAACCTACAATTGCTAAGTTTTGACAAGGCGATTTTATAAATAAATTTGGGCTAAAACAGTAAGTAAATGAGAGCATCATCATATATAGTAACAATAATAAAGTGACAGATTATCATCAAACATTGCATGACACCCATCATGCCGAAATAATTCCCAAAACCGAATTTAGAGCAAGATCTATACAGGGGACATCAATTCAAGTGTCGTCCGTAACCGTGGACACGGCTATTCGAATAGTTTTAAAACCCTGTAGGGGTGTACATCTTCACCCACACGACTTAGTTAGCCCGTAAGCCTCCGGAATAATAGCACACTTGCTTTGGTATGCCGGCCGGGTAGACTAAGATTTGGTATTTTTCAACAAGTCGACGCTATTGAGTTGGACAACCCATGTGAGACTGATCCCGTTTAAACGACGACTGATAGCATCGGCTTAACCAGGGCCCACATGTTGTGTCGGGAATGCCAACCCAATCAATTAAATGCAAACTCGTGTTAGCCACACATATTAGACCGCGGTCGGGGCCCTGAAGGTACGTACATGCGATGGAACACATATACGCCCTCACCCTTCTAAGAACATCTGATATCGATATAAAATTCACATGGCATAAGACACGGCCGAAGACTTAAGCATCATGCCATATGAAATCAATACACATGTCCCTACTCTCTGCTCCCAACTCAATAGCATTAACCTTCTACTTAACCAAACGGTGCCCATACCTTTGCGTGTGGAAGTGCGTTGGGGCTTGAATTGAAATTTGTCGAGTTCAGATCCTTAATCAACCTGGACAAGACATCCACATTTCCCAATTCTCGTGCACAAAGGTACCATCACTAGCATCCACTTGTCCAGATTTGAAGTCAGTTTATTAACAAGATTTATAATCATTTCAGATTTAAATAAACTGAACAAAGAATCAAAATAAATAAAATTCATTTCTTGTTCCCAGGTTTGACAAGATAAGCTTGCCAAGCAATACCGTTCTATGGACTACATGGCTAAGCAAAGTTCTAACCTAATTATTTTAATACAAACAATACCTTAAGCTGAGTGTATGATTAAATTCAAGGTAAGCCACAAAGATTGGGTTGTAGCTAACTAGAGACAGATCATAAATAATTTTTAGAAAATTGCATGCAACAGTATCACTGTGTTTTGTAAATCGATAGTTCACAAATTTGGGATCAACATGGTGCAGAGAGGAAGCTTGCCTTGGTAGTAATAAATAACCTCTTGTTCAGGTTCTTGCTGCTCAACAATAGATTCAACAACTTCAGAAGAACCAGAATCTAGAAGAAAATAAAATCCCATGAACACAGAGAAAAGCAGAGAACAACATGCAGAAAAAGAATGCATGGTCAATGGCTTAATGCATGATTAACAACATGCTTAAGGTACAATAATTTAATTAAGAATAATAAACTACAACTAACCTTTGCTAATACTATTCACTATAGTTTGGAATTTAGATTGAGCTACAGTTTCAGATTTTTGAAACTGGAACAGGACAGCTCATAATTGGATTACTTGCCTAGCTAAACATCATGTAAATGAAATACTGTGCTGGAGCTAAGTGTATTTAAACTAGTGTTGTGACCTAGCTGATCATTTAATAACTATCAATAGCAATTTAAGAAATTGGACTCTTGCTGTCTATGTTGTCGGCTTGACCAACAACAAAAACAACAAAGAATCTCTTTCCAGATTTCGACTGTCTTGAAGAAATACACAAAACGAAGACCTTAAATGGAAGTTAGAGCTATCTGGAAGGTAATTAATATCACAATCCATCAATGCTAACCTTAACTGCCCGGTTTAAAGAAAGAAAAGAAGGGTTGAGCATTTGTCGATTTTGGACCGACAATAACTAATAGAGAGAGGGTTTGCATCACTAACTGAATTGATGACCTTAATAATCAAGAGATGGTCTACTTATGATCTTTGGGGTTTACCTAGGACCTAAATAAGCTAATATCTTGGTAAGAGAAACCCTAGGTCTTAAAAATGACATGAAAGACCGAAAAGTTATAAAAAGAACTTTTCAGTCAAAGCAAGATTGGAACATCACATGAACATGTGAGTGATTCATGTGAGTTAGTGATGTCCTTAGAGAGCTTAAGATAACAGGTGGTAAGGTCTAAGCTGTAACATCCCAACTGTATAATTAGGGTTAATCAAGTATAATTATATGTGTAGAAATTAAAACTTTTTCTCACATCTTGAAAAACCCTAAAATCTCATGTAATTCTTGTCCAAGAGTTGTGTAATCCAAAAACACAAAGCTCTTGTTGACCAAAAATCAAATTCCTTTTTCCAATTATCTTAAATCTTGTGCCAAACATTTGGAATATATTTTCCTTGGTCCCAAAAACTGATATGGGACCCTCTGAAAAATATCATGAGTTATAACACTTGTTGATAATTTTGGAGGCAAAACAATCCTTTAAACAACCTTCATGAATTTCCTGAGAAAATGCATTGCATAATAACCTCTGGAAATTTTATGCAAGGTTGATCTCATTGTCAGCAAGCTCCAGTTAAAATTTCATCAAATTTGGAGTTCATTTGCTATCTCAAATAATTCTGCTAAGTTTCAGCTGTTAAAAACTAAATTTAAAAGCCTACACTGTTCCTTGGGCTAGCCATGTTCAAAGTTGGTCCAGCCCAACCTGGTCCGCACCTCAGCAGACCTCAGCTCCACCTTGATCAGGTCGCAGCCGTTGGATTTACATCCAACAGCCACGACCTCCTCCGCGGTCAACACCGCACAGGCTTACCCACCTCATGAGGTCGTAACCGTTGGATCAAAGATCCATGGTCATGACCTCCCCTGCGTGTTAAACCTCAAAGACCTCCTCGAGCTGTTAAACCATCGCAGCGAGGTCATCCCACCTTGTTGAGGTCGTAGCCGTTGGATCAAATCCAACACCACGACCTCCTCTTCAACATACTCGGTCGGTCCTCCCACCTCACGTGAGGTCACACCCTTGGATCCAAGATCCATGGCCTCGACCTCCTCCTCTCAACCTAAACTAAACAAACCTCCCACCTAACCAAGGTCGTGGCCGTTGGATCGAGATCCAACAACTCACGACCTCCCGTGCTATCAAGCACTCACAACCTCCCCATCTTTTGTTGTGCACCGTTAGATTAAAATCTACTACCACGACCTCCTTTGTCTCATGCGCACTGCAGACCTCCCAAGACGTGAGATCGTAGCCCTTAGATCCAAATCTAAAGGCCCCGATCTCCCACGTGTGTTCTTGCAAGCTTAGGACCTCCACCTCTTTTGATCGGAACCCTTAGATCTAAATCTAGCGGTCCTGACCTCCCTTGCGTGTTAGCATCATATCGACCTCCCGGTCATTGTGTGCCCTTGATTTAAATCCAAAGGCCATGACCTCCCCTCATGTCCTTTTGATCGCGTGCGGTTAAGTCCTCACTGGAGGTCCGCACCGTTGGATGGAGATCCAACGCTTTGGACCTCCTGTCCCTTTTCCTCACGTGCGTTTTCGCGATTAAGGAAATCGGAGGGCCACGACCTCCCCATCCTTGATCGTGTGGCTGGGACCTCCTCCCAGCCACTTAAAACATAACGGTTCAAAAATTGGATCCGATGGTTAGGACCTCCCCAGGTCTTATCCAACGGTCACCAAGACCTCCCCTGTTCTTCTCCTTCCTCTGGCGCATGCGTGCTCTGCATGGTGGAGTTAATGCGCCAGCCTCTGCACCTTTAATGACTCTTTCTTGACCGCATTTAATGGTCACTTTCCGCCTTCAGTCAAGACACCGCCTTTGTCAACTTTATGTCATGTCCACCCCATGGACCAACCCGGGCTAAGCTCACCATGGAGCTTAGCCCAGTTCATAACCTTCACTCGGGCTATAAGTCACCACAGGGATCCTCCTTGGCTTCCTTTGCACACAACCGATCTCGGCCTTGCATCTTGTGCGTGGTGAGCTCTCACTCACTCACCTCCTCTCTAGTGGCTGCCATTGTTGAAGTCCTTGGAGCTTCTCGGAGCTCAGGGAGTTCCAGTGGCTCCTTTTTCAACCCTTGCTCACTTTGTGCTCCCCAAACCTCCTGGAATAACCCTAACTTATTTTGTTTGGGCATTTTTCAGAGGTGGACAAAGCCGAGCTTGAGCCGGTGCCATGAGTGCAAGCTTCATTGTCTTCCCCAACTCCGGTCATCACCTCCACGACCTCCCAAAGACCTTAGGACCTCCGGTACCTCCTGTTAGTCCTTTAGTTCTTGGCACCCGCTGAATGCATGTTGCGGAGCTTAAGTTTTGGCACACGCTTGAATGTCGCGCTGAGCTCCTTTTTGCATTTTATCGTTTGGCCGTATCTCGCCTTCGTTGTCCTCTCCGGCTCGCGGCGTTCAAAAGCTGTCGCCGCCGTTGAGAGGAGGTCCTTTGGAGTGCGCATGGTTATTGCGGACCCAACGGTACTTATTGGATCTCGCCATGAGGTCTACATCGCCGGCGATGACCGCATCTTTGCTTTCGGGTTTTGTCGGACACAACGGCAGGCGTCGTTGTCGTTTTAGGACAAAATCCTCCATGTTTAATCGCTAATCATGTGTTTCAATCATTGTAATCATTGGATGTCTTAACCGCCTTAAATCCACCCTTTAATACGTGCATTTAAGACCTCCGCTGCGGACCTCCTTGATGTCCAGCGACATTTATTCATGTCCAGCGGCGTCTTGCGAAGTTAAAGCGCTGGTGCAGGGCGTCCGCACCTCCTCCGAGGAGATCTGGAGCGTCCAAGACCTCCCTTGCGCAATCGTGGCGTCGCAGACCTCCTGGAGGTGCATGGACGTTAGGACCTCCTTAGGACCTTCCCTAGGTTATCTCGGCTTCATGACCTCCCGGGTAGATCTTGACCGTCAAGGTCCTCCCCGAGACGATCTGGACCATCAAGGACCTCCTTGGAACATCTGGACCGTCCCAGACCTCCCCGTAAGGTCCTGACGATGTAGATCTTCCTCGGGAAGATCTTGGTAGTTTAGATCTTCCTTTGGAAGATCTCAGCCGTTGAGGACCTCCCCTTTAGATCTGGTCCGTTCCAGACCTCCTTTCCATGTTGTGGTCCGTTGGATTTCGCATCTACGGCCACGACCTCCCCCTCACCTCGCGCATGTGAGTTGCTAAGAGGTCCAGGACCTCTGGACTTCACGTGCGCGTGTGTGATGTTCTCCCGGGTAGGTCTTGAGCCGTTGGATCTGAGATCTGTGGCTCACGTCCTCCCATACCCTTGTGAGTTTTAGAAATTCCAGTGAGATCTTAGTTAAACTGAAATAAGGTATAGATTTTAGAATTTCATATCTTCTTCGTTTTGAATCCTTTTGAGGTCATTCAAATTGTGTTAGCTCTGTCTTGAACTTGACTTTAATCCAAAAATGATTGAAAGTTGAATTCAGCTCTAGAGCACAGTTTGCCATTAGGTTTAAAACTCACTTTAAATATACACTCAAAAACAATACTTAACTTGTAAAAGGTATAACTAAGGCTCTATAGATTATTTTTGGGTGAGACCAACTTTGTTGGTTTCCTCTCTTAGTGAACTCACTGTGAAAATTGGTTTTGAGCATGTTGCTGCTAGGAAAATGAGGGCTTGTGCATTATAATTTTGTTCAAGTTCTTGTTTTTGAAAAATTATAGAAAGTGCAATATAGCTCCAAATGAGATGAACTCAATTGTGTTATTCATCTCATGAGGTGCTGGTTTTACAGTAAAAATCTCAGCTTCACTTCTTTTCAAAAAAATGTTGCCTCATAATTAAATTAGTGAATAGTGCAGTTTGGTAATTTTTAGGGCTGAGCAGAATTGTTTTGCTCATATCTTTTGCATTGAGAATCCAAATCAATTGGTTCTTGTTGCAAAATTCCCTAAAAATCACCCTCTTGCTGCTGTAGAAAATTCAGAGAATTTGGAGTTCGTTTGTTGTGCTGTCTTTGTTGTGTTTAAATCGTTCTTATCGGTTCTTTCTCGCTTTAGGGCTTGAAGCCGACATTTGTGGTGATCCCGAGAGTGACCCTCCGCAACAAATTGACCAGCAACAACAAGGCAAGCAGTTTGACCATTTCCCATCATGTCCCATTACTTTAAAGCTTAATACTTTGCTTTACTTCTATGTATGCATGCTACTTTGTGTTAAATGTCGCTAGCAAGCCTATAGTTGCATAATCTGTAGGAATTGTTTATCCTCTACTACCATGAGCCTAGGTTATTTGCTGTGGTGGGAGCTCGTTGGATGAGCTCTTATCACTTAGTAGTTTCGATGTAAATTGCTTAGACAAGCGTAGTTATCGGTAGAAATGGGCGATCATCGACTTAGTCGATGGTCTTGATCACTCAAAACTGATTATTACTCCTATATGTCCAGCACTTGTGCTTTGATTAATTGTAAAACCAAAACTGAAAATAAAAGATTTATTTAGACTTGGGCATATTGGATGGATGGCGTGGTTTTTGGATGTGGTGGTATGCATGGGTCCCTAAGGACCGAGTACTTGGGTCACTAAGCCAAGCGATTTCGCGTACTAACCACACGAGGGGCATATGGAACCCCTCTTGACTAAGTACTCTGGGCGGTGTTAATTGGGGTCGCTCGGTTGGTGTGTTTTTAAAGATAAAATGTGTGTGTGATGTGGGAGGGGAGCATTAGCTTCCGGGAAGGTTGTGTGATGTCTCCTTCTCCCCGTGGGTTGTGCGACTCAGAATTAGCATTGTCCATTGGAAATGTCTCGTAGGACTTAGCCGTGCAGCACACCTAAGGTAGTGTGCCTAAAGGAAAGGCGATGCGGCGTGTGGGTACAGTGGTACACCCCGCAGGATAAAACTATTGAATAGCCTCGTCCTAGGTTATGGACATGCTTGGTAAGGTCGTTCAAGACTAGACTACAACCTTTAATTAAAACTTGACATGGTTGGTATGAGCGGGAGTTCATGCTATTGTTGTGGTGACTTGGGTTAGTCACTTCGTGATTGTTCTTGTTGTTGTTATTATGTTATTATCTCGTTGTTACTTCAACATTTAAAAATGCTTTGCCAAATTGCCTTCAATCTATTATGTTATTGCAAATAAATGTTGCTTTATGCTAAAATGAGTCCAAAGCTTCATCCACTTAAATAAAGCTTGCATGTAGCTATTTATAGTTCTGTTATCTCACACGTAAGTCTTGCGGAGTACTTTATGTACTCATCGCCCATGGTTGTGGCAATTTTGTGGCTTTTGTTGCAGAGGAAGAAGGAGAGCTCCAAGAGCCTCTCTTTTGTGCTACGTGTTGCGCTTTCTTGACGACTAGCTTGGCGGTCGGTCGGATGCCTAGGGTTAAGGCACACGGATTGGCTTTGTGTTATAGCCATCTTTATGGCACTTTTGCTTCATTGTTATCTTTGTAGAATTGTTGCTATTTGGCCTAAGGGCCCTCTTTTGTAATAGCTTTTCCTTATTAATATTAACTTCGGTTTGTTGCTTATGTTCTATGTGTTGTATGGAATTGATACATTCTTTTGTTGTGAGGTATGTATCTTGCATTCAGGAAGTATACATCTCTCGAGACCGGGTTTATTTGGTTGATAATACTAGGGTCAATCGGATGACTAAGTATTATGAGCCTAATAAACGTCGGGGTCTCACATAAGCTTACCAATTAGGGTTGGAGGAGATGAAATCAAGTTCTTGGTCAAACAGTAAAGATCCATAGTCCTTTACACCAGTCTGACCAAAACAAAAATAGTAGAAACTTAAGCTCTAACGACTACCACCCATGTTTTTAATAAGAAGGAATGGAGTCTAACTTACCAAAATGAGATTTCACCGAAGTGGTGCTCCCACTTTGCTTAAGTTGACAGAGAGTAAACCCTGGGTCCAACTCTACAAGAGATGCCCAAAATCCACATTAATATGAGATTTAGGCATGCTCAAAGCTGAACAAGGGTAAGAGCAAGGAAGCTTCACTGGAAAGGAAGGCAACTAGTGGAGCTCTTCTCGGTCAACAATGGCAGAAGGGTAGATAGTAGGGTTTATAAAGAGTTGGAGTTCCTAAAGCAAACGAGAACTCTCCAGAGCCGATGAGGTGGCAACTAAGGATAAATATCAAAGGAATATTCGTATATTCCCTGTGCATTACCACCGCTCCGGCGAGGATGTCGGCGACGGCGCACCGTAAGAGAGAAAAGGAGAGAATCGTCGCTGACAATCGGGCCCCAAAGGCTGTCACAGCCATGCACAACACATGACAAACTTCAAGGATCCACAACCGTTCGATTAGAAGTGAGCGGCTGCGATGAGGTGAGCAAATAACACTGAACCGGTATCCTTCAATTTGGACCGTGCAATCTCAATTGAACGGCTAGGATTGCTGGAACGTCCAGGTGGTCCGAAGGTCGCAATCCACAAGGGCCGTGCGATGATCATCTAACGGTCCAAGATTTAATGCGCGCCTGCTCGTTTAGGCCCAAAAAGGAAGGCACGGTTGAATCTAAAACCAACGGCCGAGATTGAAGGGAGGTCCGGGTGGTCCGAACGGCCCAATGGATGTGGTCCGTTCGATCGAAATTCAACGGTGGATATCGCTTGGCACCTCCGGCTGGTCCGAACGGCCCATCTGATCTGGCCCATTCAATGAGGATCCAACGGCTCACACGCTTTTCGGTGTCTGCCATTTAAAAATGGCATAGCCTGATGATCGCGCACCGCACATCTTAGATCCTACGGTCAATATTAGAAGGCGGATTGGAGTGGTCCAAACGGCCCATCTGATCTGGTCCGTTCGTGAGGAAATCGACGCCTCTCGTTCACTGGAAGTTAGGACGCGCGCGTGAATGTGACAGAGCCGGACCACTTGCACTGGGTTGGACTCCAACTAGGTGGGATCGAGTCGCTACAGTGCCCAGGGTTGGGGTTTAGGCCGGGAGAGTTGACCCAACCAATTTAAACCTTCAAAGTTTGACCGGGCCTTCAAAAATAGCAAATAAATTTGTAAAATTATGAAACTTTGCAGAAATGCTACTGGGATGATACATTCCCTAAATAAATTTTGAAACCACTGTTTCTCCTTTTTGAAATACATAAATAATTCATCTAGGCCTAATAGGTTTTGTTTAAAGACAAATATTTTTCTCAAGATCAAAATAATTTCTAAAAATTCAACAAAAAAATTTATTTTTGGCCAAATTAATTCATCTGGCTTTTAAATAAAATACTTCCCGGTCTTAATACCAACATGGAGTGGCATTTTCTTTTGAAGCTTCGATCAAATATGAATTTTTTGCTAGAATTTGGGAAAATTAGATTGTAACATGTTGCCCATTTTGCCAAATGAACAGTGATGCTATGAGCAGCATCTTATTACTGTTTATTAGGGCTGAGGCTGTTACAATTGATCTGGGCCTTACCGTACAACCACATGTCCAGTATAGGATGGACCTAGCTAATTAATTAGCAATGCCTTGATGAGTTTTGTAATCTCAATTGAACTTTGGGTTGGACATTCACACTGGTGGAAGAGGGGGCCTCAACTGTGATGTATGTTGATATGGAATTTTGTGAATTTGTGGAACCAATCGGTGGCAAAATCTTAGCGAGTAGAACTAGGTTAGGACAGAGCATTGTAAAAGTCTTGTGATAGTCACTTAGTCGCATGCCCACAGAAGTGTGTCTTGGCCGACATTGTAAGTTGATTACCTCTTGTGGGTCAAGCTGTACAACCTCTGCAAAGTGTTAAAAACTGTTCGAATAGCCGTGTCCCGTGTTATGGAAAATGCTTGGTGATTTCACACGAGGTATAGAATTTTTCTTAAAATGTTGGTTGGTTGGGAAATAAACGGGTAGTTCACTAGTTGTTTCAAAGAACTATTTGCATACCATTCCCTCTGACTTTCTGAATAGATGAGTTTTCTTCTTCCGCTGCAAGATTTATTTATTAGTCTCTTAAGCCTTGCGTGGCAAAGTATGTAAACTTTGACCTTAAGATTAGTTGCTTCTATTTAATAATAATTTTCTTATTCCTTAGCTATTTCGTTGTATGGATATGATTTTCATCGATGTTGTCACTATGTGAGCTAGCTACTGATCATGGGACTAGTTTAGAATACATAGAGGGTCCGGATTTGCATGTTCGGGTCCTGGAACTTTATGTGATAGAAAGGAAGCTGCTGATCACTCAATGCAATGATCGGGATAAGGTTCTTTATGGCACTCACCAAATGGAAGGTATTGCTCTTGAATGGTGGAAGAACTTTTGTGCTACCCATGAAACCACACAGAATATTATATGGGAAGAGTTTTCTACAGCTTTTCGCTAGTATCATGTGCCAGATGAAATAATGGATTTGAAGAAGGATGAGTTCTGTGCCCAAAAGCAAAGAGGAATGACAGTGTCAGACTGCCTCAACAAATTTACTCAGCTCGCCCGTTATGCTTCAGAGGATGTCGGCGGTGACAAAGCCAAGCAGATCATTTCTTGAAGGGATTGAACACCGGAATTGGTCAACAAAGCCATTGTCCTTGAGGAGAAATGTAAGGAGCTTGATGACAACTGCAAGTGTAGAATGGCTTAGTAGGGAAGCCATCAATCCCAATAGACAAAGAGGATGGTTTTGTAACAAGTCGCTCGTTCCCTCCCCAGAACTCGTTCAAGACGCCTACACCTGCACCCCATCCAGCTAGTTAGAATTTTCGTAGTCCTACTCCAGTCAACACCAACCTTAGAGGCAACTAAGAATGGTCCCAAACTTTGCTACACTTGTAGAGAGCCAGGACACTTTGCTTGCAATTGCCCTCAAAAGGGAATTGTCACTCTAGTTCGTTTCAACCTAGGCGCCACCCCAGCCAAGACTGTTCATGAGGAAAATCGAGGACACCTCAAGTTGCCAGTCAGGCCGAAGGAGCACCGTAGTCTAAGGTCGGAGGCCGTGTCAACCACGTCACCCTCGATGGAGCTCATGAAGCGCCAGACATAGTACTGGGTAAGTTTTTGGTTAACTCAGTACCTGCAACAGTTTTATTTGATTCTGGCACTTTGCATTCATTTATTTTTCGGATTTTTGCAAGCAAGAATAAGTTGGAAACTTTGATGCTTAAGCATAAGTTGGAAACTTTGATGCTTAAGCATACACTACTAGTCTAGTCGCCTGGAGCAGAGTTAATGTCTAAAGTGGGTTGTTTGGGAGTTAAGTTGTTAATAAGTGGAATAGAATTTCTGGCCAAACTTCTTATTTTGGATACCCATAGCCTAGACATTATACTTGGTATGGATTGGTTGTCAAAGCATAAAGCTATCTTAGACTGTGGCTGAAGAGCCGTAACAGTAAAAAATTCAACTTGGAAAAAATGGAGTTTCTAACCACTTCGGTATGTGATGGACACTTAGTGATCAATAGTCTTCGGACCTTAGCTTTGGAGGGTGTGCCTATCACTAGGGAGTACCCTGATGTCTTTCCAGAAGAGTTGTCAAGAATGTCACCAGATTGTGACATCGAGTTTGTCATTGACTTAGTGCTTGGAACATCACCAATCTCTAAGAGACCCTATCGGATGCCAGCTGATGAGTTAGCATAAATGAAGAAGTAGATTGGAGAGCTTCTTGAGAAATATTTTGTAAGACCTAGTTCATCGCCATGGGGAGCCCCTGGTCTGTTCGTGTAACGTCCCGTTTTCTTTAAAGTTTCTTGCCTGGTTTTCAAAATAAAAGTAACCATTTGGCTTTATTGAGAATCCAAAGCTTAACCTGACGTCTTGAAATCTGGAGAGTTCAATTGGAATTAATTAAGCCTTAATTAAGTTCTTTGTTGGTGTTCCTTCTTTGTTTGAGCCTCTCTGTGTGTCCACAGGTTTGTCTCTTCTCTCTTAACTTCCTTTGTTGGGTTGAACCTCTTGGAGATCCAGACCTCTCTCTTACCTCCCCTTGTTGAGATCTAGCTGCTCAGACCTCCCCTTGTTGAGATCTAGCCGCTCAGACCTCCCCTTGTTGAGATCTAGCCGCTCAGACCTCCCCTTGTTGAGATCTAGCCGCTCAGACCTTCCCTTGTTGAGATCTAGCCGCTCAGACCTCCCTTGTTGAGATCTAGCCGCTCAGACCTCCCCTTGTTGAGATCTAGCCGCTCAGACCTCCCCTTGTTGAGATCTAGCCGCTCAGACCTCCCCTTGTTGAGATCTAGCCGCTCAGACCTCCCCTTGTTGAGACCTAGCCGCTCAGACCTCTCCTTGTTGAGATCTAGCCGCTCGGAGCTCCCCTTGTTAGGATCTGGCCATTTGGACCTCCTCTCGGGAGATCTTAGCCGTCCAGGTCCTCCCTTAGTTGGATCCAAAGGTTCCGACCTCCTTAGGTCCCAGACCTCCTTAGCGCTTGGACCCATCTTTGACTCTCGTGGCTGTATCGCTTGAGGCCTTACCTTCTTAACCTTAGGACCATCCGATGTGGTTTGGATGGCCCGATCCTAAGGGCACGTTAGTTTGGTCCGAACGTTCCTATCCTTTTTGGGCCGCCCGATTTTAATCGAACGGCTCTGCTTTGCTGCGCGTTTTCCTTGTTTCCAGGACCTCCTCCTGGTTGTTTTGCAAAGACCACCTCCTCGGTCCTTGCTGGTCTTTTGTAAGGACCACCCTCCTAAATCAGGATATCCCTATTGGTCAGGACCTCCCCTGCACCCTTTGATCTGGACCGTTGAGGTCCTCCCCTTGAAATCTTGACCCTTAGACCTCCCTTGTGCAGTGCAGGCGTCGAGACCTCCTCGTGGTGAGCTTCTGGGACCTCTTGTCCAGAACCTCCTCTTGAGTCCTTGGACCTCTGTCCGAGACCTCCCCTCTGAGTGTCTTGGACCTCTTGCCCAGACCTCACAAAGGTCTTTGGCGGGGATGACCCTTGCGGTGGGGCCACCTCTTTGACTTGTGGTGCACCCTTTGATGGGCCCCACTTGCCAGCCCTCTTCACCTTGTAATTATTGCTCTTGCCTCGAGAACTCATGCGCATTTAATAGGTGTCGGGTCACATTAAATGCATACACATCTGAGATACTTTATTTCAATTCTTTTAGGGCAAGCCTTGCCCTAGTTGTCCCGATTGCCTACACCTCACCGAAGTTTTTCCTTGTGGTGCACACTACCAACTCGGCTATATAAAGCACAGGCGGGCCACCTTTGTAACTTTGTTGCTCATTTCTTCCGTCCTGCCTCATCTCGCTCGGTTCTTCCTTGTGCAAGACCTTTCCCAGAGCTCTTTGAGGCTGTGTTAAGCCTCTTGGTTTCCTTTTTGGCCGAGTTGGTTTGAGTTCCTTTTGGTTCTTTTGAAGTTCTCTCGCTTAGTGTGGTTTTGCTTATTTGGTTTTCTTCTTGAACGTAGATCACGAGTTCGAGGAGATCTTGGACCCGACTCTTCTTTGCAGAAGGCTCTCCTTTGCTTGACCAAGGCAAGCCACAGATCCCTTTTGATCATCTTGAACCAAGTTTCAGTAAATGTATTTCGGTTTTACTTTATCATGCATGGCTATGTTTATATGAAAATGGTTTGGGCTGTAGTTACTTGCCTACTTGTCGTTATGCCTCCTTTATACCTTGTCTCCATCATGTTGTCATGTTCACCTTGTGAGCCTTAGGGTGGATAATTTAGTTGGTGTTCTTTGTTATTTGCCAACATGGGGGCCGTGGGTCTTATCTGACCTTGCTTAGAAAACGTGGTTCGAACGTATCATGCTTCATCTCTAATAATCTTGACTAATAAATATGAAATGTGTGGTTGGTGCCATTGTTGAGCAGCTATGGCAGGACGCCTAAGCTGTGTTTGACTGTGGTGTGAGATCACTTGGTTAAAAACTGTTGTGCCAAGACTGGGTGGTCTTTTGGCATGGGCTTATACAAATTGTTTTGCTGAGGCAAGAAGGCAGGGAGTGAGTAGTGGGTGCTTTGCACACTTGGTTGTGGAAGTCTTGCCTTGGCACAATTAAGGACTTCACTTTGTGTCTATTGAACTGGGCCAAACAGTGCAACCACAAGATCATTTTATGGGAATGGTCTGGGCTGAATAATTAGCAATGGGTTGGCTTGGGGCTGTTGTGGTTGAGCGTGTGATTCGTTGGCGCAAGAGGGCACCCATAACCTGCGGACTTCTAGACCACGAGGAGGATTATAAACCTTAGCGGGCAGCCCGAGTCGGTTCAAAGCTTTGTAAAGGCCTTGCAGCTCTCTAGACTGCTCACCTTAGGAAGTGAGCAAGGGTGACCTAACCCGCCCCGCTAGAGAGATCGTGGATTGTGGGTAAAGTTGTACACCTCTGCAGAGTGTAAAGATCTATTCAATAGCCAAGTCCTTGGTCATGGACATGCTCGATGAAATGGTGCAAGGGTAGCTGTTTCAAAGCTTGTGCCATCGACACTTCCGCGAGATGCCTTGGCTTTGCCTCGAAGAGACCTTGGCCGGCTCGGAGGGGTCAAGGTTGGCTCGGAGTAGTGGTCCAGGGTTGGTTTGGACCTCTGGAGTGGGTGCTCTGGAGTGGGTTTTGGGTAAGGACACAGTCACGGGTGTGACCGGACTCCTTCTTTTGGTTGTGGCTGTGAGTTGGTGCTCACCCCACCTTTTAAACATCAAAAGTATTATGTACTATGGTTTTACTTTCTTTGCTTTTCAATCTATTACTATTTTATTGTTCAAATCGGCTTTGCGCAAACTAACCATACAACTCTCCATTGGTAAGTCCGCATGAATATTATTGCATCTTTGCTCTCTGTGACTTCTTGAGTACATTCCAAGTACTCATGGCTTAAGCCCCGTGTCAAAGCATTATGAGGATGATCAAGTGCAGGGCAATGCAGACCTCTTCGAGGAGGAGTTCTTCGACGACTAAGCTGCCTAGGACGTCCTCCACCCGATAGCCTGTGGTGCTTGTTGGATGGCTTTTGCGTGTTCTGGTGTTTGAGCCCTAGAAGCTCCTTGTTGCCAGTTGTAAGTCCTCGTTGGTGTTGTAAGCCCTCAGTGGCATACCTCTTGTTAACAAGCTTGGCCATAAGGTCCTATTATATAAAGTTTAATTTGTCTGCTTCATCTTTGTTTGACCTCGTGGTTGTGGTATTGGCTTGTGTTCTTGTGCGGGCTAGCTCTGTTGTCCTGGGACTAGCTCAGATGCACAGGCGGGACCACCAGAGGTCCTTCGGGACTTAGCTGGGAGGTCTGCGGACCTCTCTTAGTGATGTGCTGGAGGTGCTACTGAGCGGGTGGCGGCCACGACCTCCGGGAGGTCCGCAAGACCTCTGGGAGGTCTGGCAGACCTCGGTTAAGCTCCATCGGTGCTACCACATCTTTCCGTGGTGACTTGGCAACAAAAAAAATGGTCCTCCGGACCTCTTACTGGTACATCACGGGTGGGTCGTCACGGTTGGTATCGAGCCACAGTGGTCAGAGGCGTGACCCTAGGTAGAAAGGTCGGTTTAGTTTTGATTCAAAAGGGTTATTTTCTAAAGCAAAACAACTTAAAATCGGTTTGGAGGTTCTTACCTTGTTACGGTTCTATCTTTGTACTTAACTTGTCTAAATCATTCCTTACCTGTTCTACTTCAATTTTAACTCCTCTTTAGTTCTCATTACCTTACCCTTGCCGGAACCTCAATTTTTAAGTCTAATTTGACCTCCTTGCCTTTATAATTTCTATAGGACCGACTGTGGTAAGGTTAGGGTTAGTGGTCCTATTCTGAGTCTTGCCTAGCTTGTGTCTTTAAGACCTCTGTTTTGAAGCTTTGGTTGCCTCTTTTGGCCTCCTGGCCTTTTGGTTCTCTCTTGGGTTTAACCAAGTTACCCCTTTTTGATGCTCTATCTTTCTCTCTGATCCCTCTTATCCTCTATGCTTTCTGTCTTACCTATTAAGCCTTTAGAGTTTTGTCCAGATGGTGCAGACTCGGCAGTCCACAAGTCAGGGTGAGCCCCCAGAACAGTTGCCTCCACCTCCACCTCCTCCAGTGGCAGCAACAGACCCGGGTTTTGGGCAGTTTATGGCGGCACAAGCCCAAATGATGAGCTCCATGATGCAGAATATGAACCAGATTATGGCTCAACAAAGCCAGACCACCAATGCTTTACTTGCCATGATGAGTCAGAGTAGTCAAGCGGCAGCCACCCCCTCCACCCACAGCTCACCATCAATCAAGGCTGTCAGAGTTCATGAAGACACGCCCAGCTACATTTTCGAGCTCCCCCGAGCCCTTAGATGCCGATGATTGGCTGAGATCAACAGAGAAGAAGTTGGATATTGCTCGCTGTGAAGACAGGGAGAAGGTTTTGTTTGCCTCACATCAACTGGAAGGACCTACAGCTGAGTGGTGGGACACATTTTGTGCCTCACATGCTGACCCCCAGAGGATCACTTGGGCGGAGACTGCACTGCCGTCACTCGCATGTCCCGATGGGAAGGTAGAGATGAAAAAGGAAGAGTTTAGAGAGCTCAAGCAAGGCAGCATGACAGTGAGCGAGTATCTCACAAAGTTCACCCAATTGTCACGTTATGCTCGTGAAGATGTGGCTACGGATGATGCACGGCAGAAGCGCTTCAAGCGAGGCCTCCATCCCAGTTTAAAAGTTCAAGTTGTGGGCAACGATTATCTTGATTTCCAGCATATGGTGAACAAGGCAATGCTCATTGAGGAATCCCAAGAGAACTCTCTGAGTCCTTCAAGAGAAAGGTGCCACCCTCGATGCTTTCGGCAAAGACCTCCCAGCGTGTCAAGACGTTTGTACAAGACCAACCCAAGCGCCAAGGACCTCTTGGACCTCCCAGACCTCTGTCAAGACCTCCCGCCAACCAAATTGACCAGCGCCGCCTCCTTTGGCAGCACCAAGTCAACCCCATGACCCCCACAAAGAGGGGATCACTGTTCAAGTGTCATCAAGTGGGGCATTTTGCCAATCAATGCCCATCAAGACCGAGCCACCAAAAGACCTCTACTTGGGACCTCCTCGGCCAAGACCTCTCGGTAGTAGGACCTCCTCAAGCCAGACCTCCCGGACTTTTGAAAGGGCCGTGTGAACCATGTGGCGATGGAAGAAGCTCAGACCTCCTCGGATGTGGTACTAGGTATGTTCCTAGTAAATTCAAGGTTTACCGCTTTTGTTTGACTCTGGAGCTTCCCATTCGTTTATTTCTCGGAGTTTTGTTTGCAAAGCACCGCCGAAGTTATTGCTCTTAAGACTACCTTGTTGGTTCAATCCCTACTCGAGAACTAAGTACTGAACCAGGGTTGTCCACAAGTGAAAATGGTCATAGAAGAAGTAGAATTTCTAGCCAACCTTATCCTTTTGGACACCGGTCCCTAGATGTGATCTTGGGCATGGATCGCTAGCTAACCACCATGCCATGTTGGATTGTAGTAGCAAAAGTATCTCTTTGACCAGCCCTAGTGGTGCCATTTGTGAAGTTTTCGCCACCTCGAAGCTCCAAGGAGCCCTATCTTGCAGCGCTCAAGTTCAAGTTTTGAAGGATGTCCTGTTGTTAAAGAATTTGTGGATGTGTTCCTGATGAGCTCCCGTGAATGCCCCAGACAGAGACCTTGAGTTTGTCATTAACCTTGTCCTGTGGACCTCCCCATCTCCAAAAGGCCCTCAGATTGCATGTTGATGATCGGTGGAGTTGAAGAAGCGGTTGGAAGACTTGCAGAGCAAGGGTTTTATTAGACCTAGCTCCTCACCTTGGGGAGCCCCAGTGATTTTTGTGCCTAAAAAGGATGGTACTCAAAGGATGTGTGTGGACTATAGAGCTCTCAATGATGTCACCATTAAGAACAAGTATCCTTTGCCAAGAATCGATGATTTGTTTGATCAATTGAAGGGAGTTCTTTGTGTTTTCAAAGATAGACTTGAGAACAGGATATCACCAACTCAAGATTCACAAGGAAGACATCCCTAAGACAGCTTTTTCAACTAGGTATGGGTTATTTGAATTCACTGTCATGTCTTTTGGGCTGACCAATGCCCCTGCCTATTTCATGAATTTGATGAACCGAGTGTTCATGGAGTACCTAGACAAGTTTGTCATTGTCTTCATTGATGACATTCTTGTATATTCCAAGAGTGAAGAGGAGCATGCAAGCCATCTCTTTTCGGTTTTGGGGAAGCTGAGAGCTCATCAGCTCTTTGCCAAGTTTAGTAAGTGTGAATTTTGGCTAAAGGAAGTGGTCTTTTTAGGGCATGTTTTGTCAAAAGATGGAGTGTCTGTCAATCCCACCAAGGTGCAAGATGTGCTCAATTGGGAACCCCCTAGGACAGTGCCTCAAGTCAGGAGTTTTCTTGGCATGGCTGGCTACTACAGAAGGTTTATTGAAGGCTTTTCCCACGTTGCAAGACCTCTCACTCAGCTTTAAAAGAAAGAAAAGAAGTTCCTCTGGACCTCAGAGTGTGAACAAAGCTTCCAAGAGCTCAAGAAGAAGTTGACCTCTGCCCCAGTTTTGGTTCTTCCAGATGTCAGGAAAGATTTTGAGGTCTATTGTGATGCATCAAAGCAAGGACTCGGCTGTGTTCTTATGCAAGATGTAAAAGTGATAGCTTATGCTTCAAGACAGCTTGAAGCCCCATGAAGCAAACTACCCTACTCATGACCTAGAGTTAGTCTGCATGGTTCATGCCTTAAAGATTTGGCGCCATTACCTCATAGGTAATAGGTGTGAAATCTGATCTTGACCACAAAAGCCTAAAGTATATCTTTACTCAAGCAGATCTGAATTTGAGGCGAGAGAAGGTGGCTAGAGCTTATTAAGGACTACAATGTGGGAATTCATTACCACCCAGGCAAGGCCAACGTGGTGGCAGATGCCTTGAGCATGAAAATTTGTGCTAATACTTTGATGATCAAGGAGAGCCACCTACTTTGTATGAAGAATTCTTGAAGCTTAGACTTGAATTAGTTGAAGAGGATTCTTAGCGACACTTGAAGTGCAACCCACATTGCAAAAACAGATCAAGGCTTCAAGAGGAGATGCTAACATCCAAGAAATCAAGGCCAACATAAGAGAAGGGAAGGTCGCAAGGTTTTCTATAGGCGACCTAGGTGCGGTGCGGTTTGATAAGAGGCTCTGTGTGCCCAATAACACAGAGCTCAAGGAGTAATACTTAAAGAAGCACATGAGACATTGTATTCTATACACCCAGAGCTACAAAATGTACCAAGATATCAAGGAATTGTCTTGGTGGCGAAAATGAAGAGAGAAATAGCAGATTTTGTGGCCAAATGTGACACTTGCCAAAAGTTAAGGCAAAGGCACCAAAGACCTAGAGGACTTTTAGTGCCTTTACCCATACCCGAGTGGAAATGGGAAGAGGTCGGGATGGACTTCATAACTGGTTTACCCCGTACCCAAGCTGGTTTTGATTCCATTTGGGTCATTGTGGATAGATTGACAAAAATGGCTCACTTTATTCTGTGAAGACTACCTATTCTCGAGACAAACCGCCGAGACCCGTGGGTGGGTCGTCACAGTTAGTATCGAGCCTGGTCATTTGTGAGGCGTGACCCTAGGTAGAAAGGTCGGTTTAGTTTTGATTCAAAAGGGTTATTTTCTAAAGCAAAACAACTTAAAATCGGTTTGGAGGTTCTTACCTTGTTACGGTTCTATGTTTGACTTAACTTGTCTAAATCATTCCTTACCTGTTCTACTTCAATTTTAACTCCTCTTTAGTTACATTACCTTACCCTTCTTTGGAACCTCAATTTTTAAGTCTAATTTGACCTCCTTGCCTTTATAATTTCTATAGGACCGATCGTGGTAAGGTTAGGGTTAGTGGTCCTATTCTGAGTCTTGCCTAGCTTGTGTCTTTAAGACCTCTGTTTTGAAGCTTTGGTTGCCTCTTTTGGCCTCCTGTAACATCCCAAATGTATAATTAGGGTTAATCAAGTATAATTATATGTGTAGAAATTAAAACTTTTTCTCACATCTTGAAAAACCCTAAAATCTTGTGTAACTCTTGTCCAAGAGTTGTGTAATTCAAAAACACAAAGCTCTTGTTGACCAAAAATCAAACTCATTCTCCAATTATCTTAAATCTTGTGCCAAACATTTGGAATATATTTTCCTTGGTCCCAAAAAACTGATATGGAACCCCCTCTGAAACATATCATGAGTTATAACACTTGTTGATAATTTTTGGAGGCAAAACAATCCTTTAAACAACCTTCATGAATTTCCTGAGAAAAATGCATTGCATAATAACCTCTGGAAATTTTATGCAAGGTTGGTCTCATTGTCAGCAAGCTCCAGTTAAAATTTCATCAAATTTGGAGTTCATTTGCTATCTCAAATAATTCTGCTAAGTTTCAGCTGTTAAAAACTAAATTTTAAAGCCTACACTGCTTCTCGGCTAGCCATGTTCAAGTTGGTCCAGCCCAACCATGTCTGCACCTCGGCAGACCTCATCTCCACTTGATCGGTCGCAGTGTTGGATTTACATCCAACAGCCACGACCTCCTCCGCGGTCAACACTGCGAGGACCTCCCTACCTCATGAGGTCATTGCCGTTGGATCAGTGATCCATGGTCATGACCTCCCCTGTGTGTTAAACCTCAAAGACCTCCTCGAGCTGTTAAACCATCGCAGCGAGGTCATCCCACCTTGTTGAGGTCGTAGCCGTTGGATCAAATCCAACCGCCACGACCTCCTCCTCAACATACTCAACAGTCATCCCACTGCGTGAGGTCATAGCCCTTGGATCCAAGATCCATGGCCCTGACCTCCTCCTCTCAACCTAAACTAAACAAACCTTCCACCTAACCTAGGTCGTAGCCATTGGATCAAATCCAACAGCTCACGACCTCCCTGCGTTATCAAGCACTCACAACCTCCCCCATCTTTTGTTGTGCACCGTTAGATTAAAATCTCACACACGACCCCCTTTGTCTCATGCGCACTGCAGACCTCCCAACAAGACGTGAGATCGTAGCCCTTAGATCTAAATCTAAAGGCCATGACCTCCCTTGCTGTTTGCGCATCATATCGAGACCTCCCGGTCATTGTGTGCCCTTGATTTAAATCCAAAGGCCATGACCTCCCTCATGTCTTTTGATCGCGTGCAGTTAAGTCCTCACCGAGGTCCGCACTGCTGGATGGAGATCCAACGCTTTAGACCTCTGTCCCTTTCCCCACGTGCATTTTCTCGATTAAGAAATCGGAGGGCCACGACCTCCCATCCTTGATCGTGTGGCTGAGACCTCCTCCCGGCCACTTAAAACATAACGGTTCAAAATGAGATCCGATGGTTAGGACCTCCCGTGTCTTATCCAACGGTCATGAGGACCTCCTGTTCTTCTCCTTCCTCTGGCGGCGGCAAACTCGAGCAGCGCAATTAATGCGTGTCGACCTTGGGGTACACTTCAATGACTCTTTCTTGACCAAGATTTAATCTGTCGACTTTTACCTCTCGGTCACTCAAACACCGCCATCAGTCAACTTTAAGTCTTGTCCAATGCCAAGATCGTGCCATGGGCCAAGCTCACAGGAGCTTAGCCATGGTCTCGACCTCAATTGCCCTAGGATAAAACCACCCCCACTGTGCCTTTATCTTCCTTTGCACGCCATTGTTCTTTGCTCACCCATCTCGTGCTTGTGAACTCTAAGCCGCAGAGCTCCTTGGCCGCCATTGTTGGACTTGAAGTTCCTCGGTGGACAAGGGTCACTGGGTTTCCACCTTTATCCTTGCTTCCATTTGTGCCTTCCCTCCGGGACCAAGTCCTAACTTGAGTTGTTGGACATTTGCAGAGGGGGACAAAGAGGAGCTTGAGCTCGGTGTCTTGGGCGGTGAAGCTTCACTTGTCTTCCCCAACACCGCCATCACCTCCACGACCTCCCAAAGACCTTAGGACCTCCGGTACACCTCCTGTAGTCCCTTAGTTCTTTGGCACCCGCTGAATGTTGTCGCGAGCTTTCTTGGCATACGCTTGAATGTCGCGCGGAGCTTCATTTTGCGTTTTTGAATTTTAGCCGTCTTGGTCAACCTTGCCCTCTCCGGCTCGCCCGGCGTTCAAAGCCGCCGCCGCCGCGTTGAGAAAGGCCTTGGAGTGCGCAACGTTATTGTGCACTCGGTGGTACCATTGATCTCGCCGGTGAGGTCTACATCGCCGCGATGACCACATCTTTGCGCCGGATTTTGCTTAACGTCCGGCGTGTCATTGTCGTTTTAGGACATAAATTCACCGTTTTAAATGCCCAATCATCGCAATCATTGGATGTCTTAACGCCTTAAATCCACCCTTTAATGCGTGCATTTAAGACCTCCAGCAGCGGACCTCCTTGATGTCCAGCGCATTTATCTCATGTCCAAAACTGCGTGCGCGTTGGTCTGCAGGGCGTCGGACCTCCTCCGGAGATCTGGGCGTCCAAGACCTCCCTTTGCAATCGTGTCGTGGCATCGAGACCTCCTGGAGGTCTGTGGCGTTAGGACCTCCTTTAGGACCTCCCGAGGCCATCTCGGTGCTCATGACCTCCCGGGTAGATCTTAACCGTCAAGGTCCTCCCTCGACGATCTGAACCATCAATGACCTCCCTTGGAACATCTGGACCGTCCAGGACCTCCCCTGTGAGGTCCTAACGATGTAGATCTTCCTTGGGAAGATCTTGATAGTTTAGATCTTCCTTTGGAAGATCTCACCGTTGAGGACCTCCCTTTAGATCTGGTCCGTTCCGACCTCCCTTCCATGTTGTGGTCCGTTGATTTCCCATCTCTGGCCACGACCTCCCCTCACCTCGCGCATGTGAGTTGCTAAGAGGTCCAGACCTCTGGACCTTCACGTCTTGGCGTATGTGATGTTCTCTGGGAGATCTTGAGCCGTTGGATTTAAGATCTGTGGCTCACGACCTCCCCTGTCCTTATGGGTTTTAGAAATTCCAGTGAGGTCTTAGTTAAACTAAAATAAGGTATAGACTTTAGAATTTCATATCTTTCTCATTTTAAATCCATTTGAGGTCATTCAAATTGTGTTAGCTCTGTCTTGAACTTGACTTTAATCCAAAAATGATTGTAAGTTGAGTTCAGCTCCAGAGCACAGTTTGCCGTTAGGTTTTAAAACTCACTTTAATTATACACTCAAAAACAATACTTAACTTGTAAAATGTATAACTAATGCTCTATAGGCTATTTGTGGGTGAGACCAACTTTGTTGGTTTCCTCTCTTAGTGAACTCACTGTGAAATTAGTTTTGAGCATGTTGCTGTTAGGAAATTGAGAACTTGTGCATTATAATTTTGTTCAAGTTCTTGTGTTTGAAAATTTATAGAAAGTGCAATATAGCTCCAAATGAGATGAACTCAATTGTGTTATTCATCTCATGAGGTGCTGGTTTTACAGTAAAATTTTCAGCTTCGCTGCTGTTATAGAAAATGTTGCCTCATAATTAAATTAGTGAATAGTGCAGTTTGGTATTTTAGTAGGCTGAGCAGAATTGATTTCATCATATCTTTTGCATTGAGAATCCAAATCAATTGGTTCTTGTTGCTAAAGTCATGATAAATCATTGTCTTGCTGCTGTAAAATTTTCATGGCTTTTGGAGTTCGTTTGTTGTGCTATCTTTGTTGCCTTTAAATCGTTCTTATCGGTTCTTTATCGCTTTTCCGTTAGGATTCGACATTTGTGGTGATCCCGAGAGCGACCCTCTGCCACAATTTGACCACCAGCAACAAGGCAAGCAGTTTGACCATTTCCATCATTGTCCCATTACTTTAAAGCTTAATACTTTGTTTTACTTCTATGTATGCATGCTACTTTGTGTTAAATGTCGCTAGCGAGCCTATAGATGCATGATCTGTAGGAATTGTTTATCCTCTACTACCATGAGCCTAGGTTATTTGCTGTGGTGGGAGCTCGTTGGATGAGCTCCTATCACTTAGTAGTTCGATTTAAATTGCTTAGACATGCTTAGTTTTCGGTAGAAATGGGCGATCATCGACTTAGTCGATGGTCTTGATCACTCAAAAATGATTATTACTCCTATATGTCCAGCACTTGTGCTTTGATTAATTGTAAAATCAAAAACTGAAAATAAAAGATTGATTTAGACTTGGGCATATTGGATGGATGGTGCGGTTTTGGATGTGGTGGTATGCAGGGTCCCTAAGGACGGAGTACTTGGGTCACTAAGTTGCGATTTAGCGTACTAACCACGCGAGGGGCATATGGAACCCCTCTTGACTAAGTACTCTAGGAGGTGTTAATTATGAGCGAGCTCGGTTGGTGTGTTTTTAAAAACAAATGTATATGTATAGTGTGGGAGGGGAGCATTAGCTTCCGGGAAGGTTGTGATGTCTCCTTCTCCCCGTGGGTTGTGCAGCTCGTAATTAGCATTCATCCTTTGGAAAGGTCTCGTAGGACTTAGCCGTGCCCGCACACCTTCGGAAGTGTGCGTAAAGGAAAGGCGGTCTGACGTGTGGAGTGCAGTGGTACACCTGCAGGATAAAACTATTGAATAGCCTCGTCCTAGGTTATGGACATGCTTGGTAAGGTCGTTCAAGACTAGACTACAACCTTTAATTAAAACTTGACATGGTTGGTATGAGCGGGAGTTCATGCTATTGTTGTGGTGACTTGGGTTAGTCACTTCGGGATTGTTCTTGTTGTTGTTATTATGTTATTAGCGTTGTTATTTCAACCATTAAAAATGCTTTGTCAAATTGCTTTCAATCTATTATGTTATTGCAAATAAATGTCGCTTTATGCTAAAATGAGTCCAAAGCCTCATCCACTTAAATAAAGCTTGCATGTAGCTATTTATAGTTCTGTTATCTCACACGTAAGTCTTGCGGAGTACTTTATGTACTCATCGCCCGTGGTTGTGGCAATTTTTTTGGCTTTTGTTGCGAGAGGAAGAAGGAGAGCTCCAAGAGCCTCTCTTTTGTGCTACGTGTTGCGCTTTCTTGACGACTAGCTTGGCGGTCCTGGTCGGATGCCTAGGGTTAAGGCACACCGATTGGCTTTGTGTTATAACCATCTTTATGGCACTTTTGCTTCATTGTTATCTTTTTGTATTTATTGCTTTTTGGCCTAAGGGCCTCTCTTTTGTAATATCTATTCCATATTAATATTAACTTCGGGTTTGTTGCTTATGTTCTATGTGTTGTATGGAATTGATATACTCTTTTGTTGTGAGGTATGTATCTTGCATTCAGGAAGTATACATCTCTCGAGACCGGGTTTATTTGGTTGATAATACTAGGGTCAATCGGATGACTAAGTATTATGAGCCTAATAAACGTCGGGGTCTCACACCTCCTGGCCTTTTGGTTCTCTCTTGGGTTTAACCAAGTTACCCCTTTTTGATGCTCTATCTTTCTCTCTGATCCCTCTTATCCTCTATGCTTTCTGTCTTACCTATTAAGCCTTTAGAGTTTTGTCCAGATGGTGCAGACTCGGCAGTCCACAAGTCAGGGTGAGCCCCCAGAACAGTTGCCTCCACCTCCACCTCCTCCAGTGGCAGCAACAGACCCGGGTTTTGGGCAGTTTATGGCGGCACAAGCCCAAATGATGAGCTCCATGATGCAAGAATATGAACCAGATTATGGCTCAACAAGCCAGACCACCAATGCTTTACTTGCCATGATGAGTCGAGTAGTCAAGCGGCGGCCTCACCCCCTCCACCCACAAATCACCATCAATCAAGGCTGTCAGAGTTCATGAAGACACGCCCAGCTACATTTTCGAGCTCCCCCGAGCCCTTAGATGCCGATGATTGGCTGAGATCAACAGAGAAGAAGTTGGATATTGCTCGCTGTGAAGACAGGGAGAAGGTTTTGTTTGCCTCACATCAAGCTGGAAGGACCTCTACTGAGTGGTGGGACACATTTTGTGCCTCACATGTCAACCCCAGGAGGATCACTTGGGCGAATCTGCACTTTTCGTCACTCGCATGTCCCGATGGGAAGGTAGAGATGAAAAAGGAAGAGTTTAGAGAGCTCAAGCAAGGCAAAGATGACAAGGAGCGAGTATCTCACAAAGTTCACCCAATTGTCACGTTATGCTCGTGAAGATGTGGCTACGGATGATGCACGGCAGAAGCGCTTCAAGCGAGGCCTCCATCCCAGTTTAAAAGTTCAAGTTGTGGGCAACGATTATCCTGATTTCCAACATATGGTGAACAAGGCAATGCTCATTGAGGAATCCCGAAGAGAACTCTCTGAGTCCTTCAAGAGAAAGGTGCCACCCTCCAGTGCTCAGCAAAGACCTCCCCAGCGTGTCAAGACGTTTGTACAGTACCAACCCAAGCGCCAAGGACCTCCTGGACCTCCCAGGACCTCTGTCAAGACCTCCTTGGCCACCCACCAGCGCCGCCTCCATTGGCAAAGACCAAGTCAACCCTCATGACCCCCACAAAGGCGGGGATCACTGTTCAAGTGTCATCAAGTGGGGCATTTTGCCAATCAATGCCCACTGAAGACTGAGCCAGCCGCAAAGACCTCTACTTCAGGACCTCCCTCGGCCAAGACCTCTCAGGCCGTAGGACCTCCTCAAGCCAGGACCTCCCAGACTTTTGGAAGGGGCCGTGTGAACCATGTGGCAGTGGAAGAAGCTCAGACCTCCTCAGATGTGGTACTAGGTATGTTCCTAGTAAATTCAGTGCCGGCTGCAGCAATTTTGTTTGACTCTGGAGCTTCCCATTCGTTTATTTCTCGGAGTTTTGCTGCAAACACCGCCGAGTTGTTGCTCTTAAGACTACCTTGTTGGTTCAATCCCCCGGCTCAGAACTAAGTACGAACCAGGGTTGTCCACAAGTGAAAATGGTCATAGAAGAAGTAGAATTTCTAGCCAACCTTATCCTTTTGGACACCAGGTCCCTAGATGTGATCTTGGGCATGGACTGGCTAGCTAACCACCATGCCATGTTGGATTGTAGTGGCAAAAGTATCTCTTTGACCAGCCCTAGTGGTGCCATCAGTGAAGTTTTCGCCACCTCGAGAAGCTCCAAGGAGCCCTATCTTGCAGCGCTCAAGTTCAAGTTTTGAAGGATGTCCTGTTGTTAAAGAATTTGTGGATGTGTTCCTGATGAGCTCCTGGGAATGCCCCAGACAGAGACCTTGAGTTTGTCATTAACCTTGTCCTGGGACCTCCCCATCTCCAAAAGGCCCTACAGATTGCATGTTGATGATCGGTGGAGTTGAAGAAGCGGTTGGAAGACTTGCGAGCAAGGGTTTTATTAGACCTAGCTCCTCACCTTGGGGAGCCCCAGTGATTTTTGTGCCTAAAAGGATGGTACTCAAAGGATGTGTGTGGACTATAGAGCTCTCAATGATGTCACCATTAAGAACAAGTATCCTTTGCCAAGAATCGATGATTTGTTTGATCAATTGAAGGGAGTCTTTGTGTTTTCAAAGATAGACTTGAGAATGTGATATCACCAACTCAAGATTCACAAGGAAGACATCCCTAAGACAGCTTTTTCAACTAGGTATAGGTTATTTGAATTCACTTTGTCATGTCTTTTGGGCTGACCAATGCCCTGCCTATTTCATGAATTTGATGAACCGAGTGTTCATGGAGTACCTAGACAAGTTTGTCATTGTCTTCATTGATGACATTCTTCTATATTCCAAGAGTGAAGAGGAGCATGCAAGCCATCTCTTTTCGGTTTTGGGGAAGCCGAGAGCTCATCGGCTCTTTGCCAAGTTTAGTAAGTGTGAATTTTGGCTAAAGGAAGTGGTCTTTTAGGGCATGTTTTGTCGAAAGATGGAGTGTCTCACAATCCCACCAAGGTGCAAGATGTGCTCAATTGGGAACCCCTAGGACAAGTGCCTCAAGTCGAGTTTTCTTGGCATGGTGGCTACTCTGAAAAGGTTTATTGAAGGCTTTTCCCGTGTTGCAAGACCTCTCACTCACCGTGTTAAGAAAGAAAAGAAGTTCCTCTGGACCTCGAGAGTGTGAACAAAGCTTCCAAGAGCTCAAGAAGAAGTTGACCTCTGCCCAGCTTTTGGTTCTTCCAGATGTCGGGAAAGATTTTGAGGTCTATTGTGATGCATCAAAGCAAGGACTTGGCTGTGTTCTTATGCAAGATGTAAAAGTGATAGCTTATGCTTCAAGACAGTTGAAGCCCCATGAAGCAAACTACCCTACTCATGACCTAGAGTTAGTCTGCTTGTGGTTCATGCCTTAAAGATTTGGCGCCATTACCTCATAGGTAATAGGTGTGAAATCTATCTTGACCACAAAAGCCTAAAGTATATCTTTACTCAAGCGGATCTGAATTTGAGGCGAGAGAAGGTGGCTAGAGCTTATTAAGGACTACAATGTGGGAATTCATTACCACCGTGCAAGGCCAACGTGGTGGCAGATGCCTTGAGCAGGAAAATTTATGCTAATACTTTGATGATCAAGGAGAGCCAGCCTACTTTGTATGAAGAATTCTTGAAGCTTAGACTTGAATTAGTTGAAGAGGGATTCTTAGCAGCACTTGAAGTGCAACCCACATTGCAAAAACAGATCAAGGCAGCCCAAGAGGGAGATGCTAACATCCAAGAAATCAAGGCCAACATAAGAGAAGGGAAGGCTGCAAGGTTTTCTATAGACGACCTAGGTGCGGTCTGGTTTGATAAGAGGCTCTGTGTGCCCAATAACACAGAGCTCAAGGGAGTAATACTTAAAGAAGCACATGAGACATTGTATTCTATACACCCAGGAGCTACAAAAATGTACCAAGATATCAAGGAATTGTACTGGTGGCCGAAAATGAAGAGAGAAATAGCAGATTTTGTGGCCAAATGTGACACTTGCCAAAAAGTTAAGGCAGTGCACCAAAGACCTGGAGGACTTTTAGTGCCTTTACCCATACCCGAGTGGAAATGGGAAGAGGTCGGGATGGACTTCATAACTGGTTTACCTCGTACCCAAGCTGGTTTTGATTCCATTTGGGTCATTGTGGATAGATTGACAAAAATGGCTCACTTTATTCCTGTGAAGACTACCTATTCTGGAGACAAACTGGCCGAGATCTACATGGCAAAGGTTGTGTGCCTTCATGGTGTTCCAAAGAAGATAGTCTCGCATGAGGATCCCAATTCACCTCCAAATTTTGGCAAAAGCTACATGATGCCTTGGGCACGAGACCTTAATTTCAAGACAAACAGTACCACCCACAAACATATGGCCAAACTGAGAGAGTTAATCAAGTCCTTGAGGACATGCTGAGAGCTTGTGCCCTAGAAAGGCAATCTAGTTGGGACAAGATGTTGCCATATGCAGAATTTTCCTACAATAACAGCTACCAAGCGAGCCTTCAAATGTCCCCTTTTGAAGCTATTTATGGGAGGAAATGTAGGACTCCTTGTCTCGACAATCGGGTGAAGGCCAAGTTCTTGGCAGGACCTACTAAAAGAAGTCAAGATCAAGTAAGGTCAATAAGGGAGAAGCTAAGGGCTGCTCAAACACGGCAAAAGAGCTACGCAGATGTTAGACGCCGAGACCTAGCTTTTGTTCCAGAGACCAAGTCTACCTCAAAGTGTCACCTCTCAAGGGTATGCAATGTTCGAGTTAGTGGGAAACTTGCTCCAAGGTTTATTGGTCCCTTTCCAGCCCTTGCAGAAGGGGTGAAGTAGCCTACAAGTTGGACCTCCTCCTCACTACATTGGAGTCCACAATGTGTTCCATGTTTCACAGCTTGAAAAAGTGCTTCGCTGATGCCAGAGGACCAGATGCCTTTAGAAGTGTGGACCTCCAAGAAGACCTCACTTACAGAGAGCACCCCATCAAGATTTTGGACGTGTCGAGAGAGTTACAAGGAATAAGACCACCAAGGCTGTGCAAGGTGCAATGGAGCAACCACTCAAGCCGAGGCAACTTGGGAATGTGAAGAGGACCTCAAGAAGGAGTTCCCCACTTGTTCCCTAGCTCACTGAATCTCGGGTCGAGATTCCCTTAAGGGGTGAAGGTTTGTAACGTCCCGTTTTCTTTAAAGTTTCTTGCCTGGTTTTCAAAATAAAAGTAACCATTTGGCTTTATTGAGAATCCAAAGCTTAACCTGACGTCTTGAAATCTGGAGAGTTCAATTGGAATTAATTAAGCCTTAATTAAGTTCTTTGTTGGTGTTCCTTCTTTGTTTGAGCCTCTCTGTGTGTCCACTGGTTTGTCTCTTCTCTCTTAACTTCCTTTGTTGGGTTGAACCTCTTGGAGATCCAGACCTCTCTCTTACCTCCCCTTGTTGAGATCTAGCCGCTCAGACCTCCCCTTGTTGAGATCTAGCCGCTCAGACCTCCCCTTGTTGAGATCTAGCCGCTCAGACCTCCCCTTGTTGAGATCTAGCCGCTCAGACCTCCCCTTGTTGAGACCTAGCCGCTCAGACCTCTCCTTGTTGAGATCTAGCCGCTCGGACCTCCCCTTGTTAGGATCTGGCCATTAGGACCTCCTCTCGGGAGATCTTAGCCGTCCAGGTCCTCCCTTAGTTGGATCCAAAGGTTCCGACCTCCT
Source organism: Phyllostachys edulis (assembly GCA_036346405.1). Taxonomy (NCBI): domain Eukaryota; kingdom Viridiplantae; phylum Streptophyta; class Magnoliopsida; order Poales; family Poaceae; genus Phyllostachys; species Phyllostachys edulis. The sequence continues at coordinate 31,892,209 of CM070567.1, read as the reverse complement.
TAGGTCCCAGAGACCTCCTTAGCGCTTGGACCCATCTTTGACTCTCGTGGTCGCTTGAGGCCTTGCCTTCTTAACCTTAGGACCATCCGATGTGGTTTGGATGGCCCGATCCTAAGGGCACGTTAGTTTGGTCCGAACGTTCCTATCCTTTTTGGGCCGCCCGATTTTAATCGAACGGCTCTGCTTTGCTGCGCGTTTTCCTTGTTTCCAGGACCTCCTCCTGGTTGTTTTGCAAAGACCACCTCCTCGGTCCTTCTTTGGTCTTTTGTAAGGACCACCTCCTAAATCAGGATATCCCTATTGGTCAGGACCTCCCCTGCACCCTTTGATCTGGACCGTTGAGGTCCTCCCCTTGAAATCTTGACCCTTAGACCTCCCTTGTGCAGGTCTGAGCGTCAGGACCTCCTCGTGGTGAGCTTTACGGACCTCTTGTCCAGAACCTCCTCTTGAGTCCTTGGACCTCCTGTCCAGGACCTCCCCCTCTGAGTGTCTTGGACCTCTTGCCTAGGACCTCACAGTGGTCTTTGGCGGGGATGACCCTTGCGGTGGGGCCACCTCTTTGACTTGTGGTGCACCCTTTTGACTGGCCCCACTTGCCAGCCCCTCTTCACCTTGTAATTATTGCTCTTGCCTCGAACTCATGCGCATTTAATAGGTGTCGGGTCACATTAAATGCAGTCACATCTGAGGTACTTTATTTCAATTCTTTTAGGGCAAGCCTTGCCCTAGTTGTCCCGATTGCCTACACCTCACTGAGTTTTTCCTTGTGGTGCACACTACCAACTCCGGCTATATAAAGCACAGGCGGGCCGACCTTTGTAACTTTGTTGCTCATTTCTTCCTTCCTGCCTCATCTGCTCGGTTCTTCCTTGTGCAAGACCTTTCCAGAGCTCTTTGAGGTCGTGTTAAGCCTCTTGGTTTCCTTTTTGGCTGAGTTGGTTTGAGTTCCTTTTGGTTCTTTTGAAGTTCTCGGCTTAGTGTGGTTTTGCTTATTTGGTTTTCTTGCGAACGTGTAGATCACAAGTTCGAGGAGATCTTGGACCCGCTCTTCTTTGCAGAAGGCTCTCCATTGCTTGACCAAGGCAAGCCACGATCCCTTTTGATCATCTTGAACCAAGTTTCAGTAAATGTATTTCGGTTTTACTTTTGTCATGCATGGCTATGTTTATATGAAAATGGTTTGGGCTGTAGTTACTTGCCTACTTGCTGTTATGCCTCCTTTATACCTTGTCTCCATCATGTTGTCATGTTCACCTTATGAGCCTTAGGGTGGATAATTTAGTTGGTGTTCTTTGTTATTTGCCAACATGGGGCCGTGAGGTCTTATCTGACCTTGCTTAGAAAACGTGGTTCAACGTATCATGCTTCATCTCTAATAATCTTGACTAATAAATATGAAATGTGTGGTCAAAGCCATTGTTGAGCAACTATGGCGGGGCGCCTAAGTCAGTTGGTGTGGTGTGAGATCACTTGGTTAAAATCTGTTGCCAAGACTGGGTGGTCTTTTGGCATGGGCTTATACAAATTGTTTTGCTTTGAGGCAAGAAGGCAGGAGTGAGTAGTGGGTGCTTTGCACACTTGGTTGTGGAAGTCTTGCCTTGGCACAATTAAGGACTTCACTTTGTGTCTCATTGAACTGGCCAAACAAAGGCAACCACAAGATCATTTTATGGGAATGGTCAGGCTGAATAATTAGCAATGGGTTGGCTTGGGGCTGTTGTGGTTGAGCGTGTGATTCGTTGGCGCAAGAGGGGGCACCCCATAACCCTGCGGACTTCTAGACCACAGGAGGGGATTGCGAAACCTTAGCGGGCAGCCCGAGTCAGTTCAAAGCTTTGTAAAGGCCTTGCGCTCTCTAGACTGCTCACCTTAGGAAGTGAGCAAGGGTGACTGGAACCCGTCCCGCTAGAGAGATCGTGGATTGTGGGTAAAGTTGTACACCTCTGCAGAGTGTAAAGATCTATTCAATAGCCAAGTCCTTGGTCATGGACATGCTCAGTGAAATGGTGCAAGGGTAGCTGTTTCAAAGCTTGTGCCATCGGACACTTCCGCGAGATGCCTTGGCTTTGCCTCAAGAGACCTTGGCCGGCTCGGAGGGGTCAAGGTTGGCTCGGGTAGTGGTCCAGGTTGGTTTGGACCTCTGGAGTGGGTGCTCTGGAGTGGGTTTTGGGTAAGGACACAGTCACGGGTGTGACCGGACTCCTTCTTTTTGGTTGTGGCTGTGAGTTGGTGCTCACCCCACCTTTTAAACATCAAAAGTATTATGTACTATGGTTTTACTTTCTTTGCTTTTCAATCTATTACTATTTTATTGTTCAAATCTGCTTTATAAACTAACCATACAACTCTCCATTGGTAAGTCCGTGCATGAATATTATTGCATCTTTGCTCTCTGTGACTTGCCGAGTACATTCCAAGTACTCATGGCTTAAGCCCCGTGTCAAAGCAGATTATGAGGATTATCAAGTGCGAGCGGTCAGAGACCTCTTGAGGAGGAGTTCTTCGACGACTAAGTCGCTTAGGGCGCCCTCCACCCGACGACTGTGGTGCTTGTTGGATGGCTTTTGCGTGTTCTCGTGTTTGAGCCCTAGAAGCTCCTTGTTGCCGTTGTAAGTCCTCGTTGGTGTTGTAAGCCCTCGATGGCGCACCTCTTGTTAACAAGCTTGGCCATAAGGTCCTATTATATAAAGTTTAATTTGTCTGCTTCATCTTTGTTTGACCTCGTGGTTGTGGTATTGGCTTGTGTTCTTGTGCGGGTTAGCTCTGTTGTCCTGGGACTAGCTCAGATGCACAGGGGCAGGACCACCAGGAGGTCCTTCGGGACTTAGCCTGGGAGGTCCTGCCGGACCTCTCTTAGTGATGTGCCTGGAGGTGCTACCGAGCGGGTGGCGGCCACGACCTCCAGGAGGTCCGCAAGACCTCCTGGGAGGTCCTGGCAGACCTTGGTTAAGCTCTATGCGGTGCTACCACATCTTTCCGTGGTGACTTCGCAGCGCAAAAAAAAATGGTCCTCCCGGACCTCTTACGGTACTTCACGGGGTGGGTCGTCACAGTTCGTGAGAAAGAAGGATGGGAGTATGAGAATGTGTATTGATTATCGTTCCCTTAACGAGGTCACCATCAAGAATAAGTATCCATGTCACAGGATAGATGATTTGTTTGATCAGATGAAGGGAGTCGAATGTTCTTGAAGATTGACCTACGATCATGTTATCAACAGCTGAAGATTCATTCAGAGGATATACCGAAAACTGCTTTCTCTTCGCGGTACGAACATTATGAGTTTGTGGTCATGCCATTTGGGTTGACCAATGCCCCTACATATTTCACGAATTTGATGAATAAGGTTTTCATGGAATATTTGGACAAGTTCGTTGTAGTGTTCATTGATGAGATTCTAGTCTATTCCAAGACAGGTCAGTTGTATGCTAACTTTAGCAAGTGTGAGTTTTGGAAGAAGAACGTCGATTTCCTTGGCCATGTTATGACAGCAGAAGGGGTAGTTGTTTATCCAAGCAAGGTTAAAGCAGTGTTACATTGGGAGTCACCCAAGACGGTGACTCAGATTCACATGTTTTTGGGAATGTGTAACGTCCCGTTTTCTTTTAAAGTCCTTGCCAAGTTTTCAAAATAAAAGTAACCATTTGGCTTTATTGAGAATCCAAAGCTTAACCTGAGATTTTTAAATCTGGAGAGTTCAATTGGAATTAATCAAACCTTAACTAAGCTCTTAGTTGGTGTTTCTTGCCGGTTGTAGCTCTCTGTTGTGTCTTTTTGCTCTTGGGTTCTTTGTGTCCCCAGCCTCCCCTGTGTGCCCCGGTTTTGTCTTCTCTTTTAACTTCCTTTGTTGGCTTGAATCTCTTTGAGACTCGGACCTCCCTTCTCTCTCTCTCATCTTTCCCTCTGTTGGGACCCTCCCGTGTTTGGGTTTTCTTGTTAAGAACCCTCGGGTTGGTGTTTCTAACCTCTTTGGTCTCTTCAAGCCACGCTTGGCTTTGCTTCTTTGGACCTCCTGTGGACCTTTCCACGCCCTCTCGAAACCTCTGAGTTCTCTTGGGCGCCTCAGACCCTCTGACCTCCCAGTGCCCCTTTGGGACCTTTCTAGACCTCCTTGTGGCTATTTGGACCTCCCTTGTGTTCAAATAGACCTCCCTTTATCCCTACAGAGACCTTTACATGTCCTACTGACCTCCTCCGTGTCCTTTAAGACCTCCCCTTGTTGAGATCTAGCCGCTCGAGACCTCCCTTGTCGAGATCTAGCCGCTCGAGACCTCCCTTGTCGAGATCTAGCCGCTCAGACCTCCCCTTGTCGAGATCTAGCCGCTCAGACCTCCCCTTGTCGAGATCTAGCCGCTCAGACCTACCCTTGTCGAGATCTAGCCGCTCAGACCTCCCCTTGTCGAGATCTAGCCGCTCAGACCTCCCCTTGTCGAGATCTAGCCGCTCAGACCTCCCCTTGTTTGACTCTCGCGCTTGGACCCATCTTTGACTCTCGCGGCTGTATCGCTTGAGGCCTTGCCTTCTTAACCTTAGGACCATCCGATGTGGGTTGGATGGCCCGATCCTAAGGGCACGTTAGCTTGGTCCGAACGTCCCCTTTCCCTCCTTGCCGTCCGATTTTAATTAGATGGCCTAGTCTCGTTGGTCTGTTCGCTTGGCCCGAACGTTCCTTTCCTTTCTCGACCGCCTGATTACGATCGAACGGCTGCCTTTCTTCTTGCGTTTTCCTTGGTCCCAGGACCTCCCCACAGCTTTTGCAAGGACCACCTCCTCGATCCTTGCCGGTCTTTTCAGAAGACCACCCTCCTAATCTTGAATATTCTGTTGGTCGACCTCCTGCGCTTGCTGATCTGGACCGCTGAGGTCCTCCCTTGAGATCTTGACCGTTAGATCTCCCTTTTGGAGATCTACTCGTCAGACCTCCTGCGCCCTTTGATCTGGACCGTTGAGGTCCTCCCTTGAAATCTTGACCCTTAGACCTCCCTTGTGCAGTCCGAGTGTCGGGCCTCCTCGTTGAGCTTTGAGGACCTCTTGACCAGACCTCTTCTTGAGTCCTTGGACCTCTGTCCAGACCTCCCCTTTGAGTGTCTTGGACCTCTTGCCCAGACCTCGCGGTGGTCTTTGGCGGGAATGACCCTTTTTCGTGGGGCCACCTCTTTGACCAAGCAGTGCACCCTTTTGATCGCCCCACTTGCCCCTCTTCACCTTGTAATTATTGCTCTTGCCTCGAACTCATGCGCATTTAATAGGTGTCGGGTCACATTAAATGCAGTCCCATCCGAGGTACTTTATTTCAATTCTTTTTGGGCAAGCCCTGCCCAAGTAGTCCCGATTACCAACACATCTCTGGGTTTCCTTGTGGTGCACACCACCAACCCCGGCTATATTTAGCCTGGGAGGGCAGGCCTTTGTAATCTTTTGCTCATTTCTTCCTTCCCTGCCTCCTCTGCTCGGTTCTTCCTTGCGCAAGACCCTCCCCAGGAGCTCTTTGAGGCGGTGTTAAGCCTCTTGGTTTCCTTTTGGCTGAGTTGGTTTGAGTTCCTTTTGGTTCTTTTGTTGTTCTCTGGCTTAGTGTGGTTTTGCTTATTTGGTTCTCTTGCGACGTGTAGATCACGAGTTCGAGGAGATCTTGGACCCGCTCTTCTTTGCGAAGGCTCTCCTTTGCTTGACCAAGGCAAGCCACAGACCTCCTTTTGATCATCTTGAACCAAGCTTTGCAAATGTATTTCGGTTTAAATTATCATGCATGGCTATGTTTATAAGAAAATGGTTTGGGCTATAGTTACTTACCTACTTGTCGTTATGCCTCCTTTATACCTTGTCTCCATCATGTTGTCATGATTCACCTTGTGAGCCTTAGGGTGGATAATTTAGTTGGCGTTCTCTGTTATTTGCCAACATGGGGCCGAGGGTCTTATATAGCCTCGCTTAGAAAACGTGGTTTGAGCGTATCATGCTTCATCTCCAATAATCTTGACTAATAAGTTATGAAATGTGTGGTTGGTGCCATTGTTGAGCAACTATGGCGGGATGCCTAAGTCGTGTCGACTGTGGTGTGAGACCACTTGGTTAAAATTTGTGTGCCAGACTGGGTGGTCTTTTGGCATGGGCTAATACAATTGTTTTGCTAAGGCAAGAAGGCAGGGAGTGAGTAGTGGTGCAGGTGCACACCGGTTTGTGGAAGTCTTGCCTTAGCACAATTAAGGACTTCACTTTGTATCTGTTTAATGGGCCAATTAGTGCAACCACAAGATCATTTTATGGGAATGGTCTGGCTGAATAATTAGCAATGAGATGGCTTGGGGCTGTTTTGGTTGAGCGTGTGATTCGTTGGCGCAAGAGGGGCACCCCATAACCTGTGGGATTTCTAGACCATTTGGAGGGATTATAAACCTTAGCGGGCAGCCTTAGTCAGTTCAAAGCTTTGTAAAGGCCTTGCTGCGCTCTCTAGATCGCTCACCTTAGGAAGTGAGCAAGGGTGACCGGAACCCATCCCGCTAGAGAGATCGTGGATTGTGGGTAAAGTTGTACACCTCTGCAGAGTAAAAGATCTATTCAATAGCCAAGTCCTTGGTCATGGACATGCTCAAGAAATGGTGCAAGGGGTAGATGTTTCAAAAGCTTGTGCCATCGACACTTCCGCGAGATGCTTTGGCTTTGCCTCAAGAGACCTTGGCCGGCTCCAGAGGGGTCAAGGTTGGCTCGGAGTAGTGGTCCAGGGTTGGTTCTGACCTCTGGAATGGGTGTTCTGGAGTGGGTTTTGGGTGAGGACCTGGCCACTGGTGTGATCAGACCTCCCCCAATTTTTGGTTGTGGCCGTGAGTTGGTGCTCACACCACCTTTTATTAAAACATCAAAAGTATTATGTATTATGGTTTTACCTTGCTGCCTTTCAATCTATTATTGCTATTATTGTCAAATTTGGCTTTGCGCAAACTAACCATACAGCTCTCCATTGGTAAGTCCTTGCATGTATATTATTGCATCTTTGCTCTCTGTGACTTACTGAGTACATTCCAAGTACTCATGGTTTAAGCCCTGTGTCAAAGCAGATTATGAGGATGACCAAGTGCAGGGCAGTGCAGACCTCTTCGAGGAGGAGTTCTTCGACGACTAAGATGCCTAGGACGTCCTCCACCCGACGACTGTGGTGCTTGTTGGATGGCTTCTGCGCTGCTTTTGGTGTTTGAGCCCTAGAGCTCCTTGTCGCCAGCTTGTAAGTCCTCGTTGGTTTTGTAAGCCCTCGAGGCGCACCTCTTGTTAACAAGCTTGACCATAAGGTCCTATTATATAAAGTTTAATTTGTCTCCTTCATCTTTGTTTGACCTCGTGGTTGTGGTATTGGCTTGTGTTCTTGTGCGAGCTAGCTCGATTGTCCCGGGACTAGCTCAGATGCACAAGGGACCACCAGGAGGTCCTGACGGACTTAGCTTTGGGAGGTCCCGCGGACCTCTCTTGGTGATGTGCCCGAGGTGCTACTGCGAGCGGTGGCGGCCACGACCTCCGGGAGGTCCTCTAGACCTCCCGGGAGGTCAATGGCGGACCAAGACCTCTAGGAGGTCCGCAAGACCTCCTGGGAGGTCCTGGCAGACCTCCTCGGTAAAGCTCCATGTGGTGCTACCACATCCTTCCGTGGTGACTTCGCAGCGCAAAAAAAAATGGTCCTCCTGGACCTCTTGCAGTACATCACGGGTGGGTCGTCACAGCTTGGTATCGAGCCTAGGTCGGTCAGAGGGCGTGGCCATAGGCGTAAAAGTCGATTTAGTTTTTATCCAAAAGTTATTTTCTAAAGCAAGTCAACTTAAAATTTGTTTAGTAGTTCTTTCCTTGTGCCGGGTTCTATGTTTGCCCTTATCCTCGCTTAAAATCTTTTCTTGTCCTGTTCTACTCTCATCTTAACTCCTCCTTAGTTCCTTTATCTTATCTCTCGCTGAACCTTGATTTTGAATCTAACTTGACTTCCTTGCCTTTATAACTTCAATAGGGCCGATCAGAGAAAGGTTAGGATTAGTGGTCCTATTCTCGAGTCTCGCTTAGCTTGGGTCTTGAAGACCTCTGTTTTGAAGCTTCAAGGCCTCTTTTGGCCTCCTGGCCTTTTTGGTTCTCTCTTGGGTTAACCAAGTCACCCCTAATAGCTGCCCTATCTTTATTTCTCTCAGATCCTCTTACCCTTTATGCTTTCCTTCTTACCTATTAAACCTTTAGAGTTTTGTCCAGATGGTGCACTTCGGCATCCACAAGTCGAGGTGAGCCCCTGCATCAGCTTGCCTCCACCCCCACCTCCTCCAAAGGCGAAAGAATGACTCGGTTTTAAGGCGGTTTATGGCGACAAGCTCGAGATGATGAGCTCTATGATGCGAAATATGAACCAGATTATGGCTCAACAAAGCCGACCACCAATGCTTTACTTGCCATGATGAGTCGTAATAGTCAAGTGCGAAGCCAGCCACCACCTCCACCCCCACTCACCCTCAATCAAGGTTTGTCGAGTTCATGAAGACACGCCCAGATTACATTTTCGAGCTCTCCTGAGCCTTTAGATGCAGATGATTGGCTGAGATCAACAGAGAAGAAGTTGGATATTGCTCGCTGTGAAGACAGGGAGAAGGTTTTGTTTGCCTCACATCAACTGGAAGGACCTGCAGCTGAGTGGTGGGACACATTTTGTCACTAGCAGCACCAAGACAACCCCAACAACCTCCACAGCAGCTGGGATCACCTGCTTCAAGTGTCACCAAGTGGGGCATTTTGCTAATCAATGCCCACTAAAGACAGAGCCAACCCCAAGACCTCTACTTCAGACCTCCCTCGCCAAGACCCTCAGTCAGCAGGACCTCCTCAAGCCGAACCTCCCAAACTTTTGAAGGGCCGTGTGAACCATGTGGCGATGGAAGAAGCATGAGACCTCCTCGGGACGTGGTACTAGGTATGTTCCTAGTAAATTTAGTGCCACCGCAGCTTTTATTTGACTCGAGCTTCCCATTCGCTTATTTCTCGAGTTTTGCTTGCAAAGCACCGGTTTGAGTTGTTGCTCTTAAGTCTACCTTGTTGGTTCAATCCCGCTCGAGAACTAAGAACGAACCGGGTTGTCCACAAGTGAAAATGGTCATAGAAGGAGTAGAATTTCTAGCCAACCTTATCCTTTTGGACACCAGTCCCTAGATGTGATTTTGGGCATGGATCAAGCTAGCTAACCACCATGCCATGTTGGATTGTAGTGGCAAAAGTATCTCTTTGACCAGCCCTAGTGGTGCCATCAGTGAAGTTTTCGCCACCTCGGAGAAACTCCAAGGAGCCCTATCTTGTAGTGCTCAAGTTCAAGTTTTGGAGGATGTCCTGTTGTTAAAGAATTTGTGGATGTGTTCCTGATGAGCTCCAGTGAATGCCCCTGCACAGAGACCTTGAGTTTGTCATAAACCTTGTCCTGTGGACCTCCCCATCTCCAAAAGGTCCTACAGATTGCATGTTGATGATCATGTGGAGTTGAAAAGCAGTTGGAAGACTTGCAGAGCAAGGGTTTTATTAGACCTAGCTCCTCACCTTGGGGAGCCCCAAAGTGATTTTGTGCCTAAAAAGGATGGCACTCAAAGGATGTGTGTGGACTACAGAGCTCTCAATGATGTCACCATCAAGAACAAGTATCCTTTGCCAAGAATTGATGATTTATTTGATCAATTGAAGGGGTCATGTGTTTTCCAAGATAGATTTGAGAATGTGATATCACCAACTTAAGATTCGCAAGGAAGACATCCCTAAGACAGCTTTTTTCAACTAGGTATGGGTTGTTTGAATTCACTATTATGTCTTTTGGGCTGACCAATGCCCCCGCTTATTTCATGAATTTGATGAACAAGTGTTCATGGAGTACCTAGACAAGTTTGTCATTGTCTTTATTGACGACATTCTAGTGTACTCCAAGAGTGAAGAGGAGCATATAAGCCATCTCTTTTCGGTTTTGGAAAAGCCGAGAGCTCATCGCCTCTTTGCCAAATTTAGTAAGTGTGAGTTTTGGCTAAAAGAAGTGGTCTTTTGGGGCATGTTTTGTCAAAAGAAGGAGTGTCTCACAACCCTAGTAAGGTTCAAGATGTGCTCAATTGGGAACCCCTAGGACCGTGCCTCAAGTTCAAGTTTTCTTGGCATGGCGGTTATTACTGAAAGGTTTATTGAAGGCTTCTCCCGGATTGCAAAACCTCTCACTCAGCTATTAAAGAAAGAAAAGAAGTTCCTTTGGACCTCAGACAGAATAGAGCTTCCAAGAGCTCAAGAGAAAGTTGACCTCTGCCTCAGCTTTTGGTTCTTCCAGATGTCGGGAAAGATTTCAAGTTTATTGTGATGCGTCAAAGCAAGGACTTGGCTGTGTTCTAATGCAGATGTAAAAGTGGTAGCTTACGCTTCAAGACAGCTTGAAGCCTCATGAAGCAAACTACCCTACTCATGACCTAGAGTTGGTCAGCTGTGGTTCATGCCTTAAAATTTGGCGCCATTACCTCATTGGTAATAGGTGTGAAATTTACACCCACCACAAAAGCCTAAAGTACATCTTTACACAAGCGGATTTGAATTTGAGGCAGAGAAGGTGGCTTGAGCTTATTAAGGACTACAATGTGGAATTCACTACCACCGTGCAAGGCCAATGTGGTGGCAAATGCTTTGAGCAGAAAAGTTTATGTCAATACTTTGATGGTTAAGGAGAGCCAACCTGCCTTGAATGAAGAATTCTTGAAGCTTAGACTTGAGTTAGTGGAAGAAGGGTTTTTGGCAACTCTTGAAGTGCAACCTACCTTGCAAAAACAGATCAAGGCAGCCCAAGATGGAGATGCTAGCATCCAAGAGATTAAGACCAACATAAGAGAAGGGAAGGTCGCAAGGTTTTCTATGGATGACCTAGGTGCGGTTTGGTTTGATAAGAGGCTCTGTGCCCAATAACATGGAGCTCAAGGGTATAATACTTAAAGAAGCCCATGAAGCTTTGTATTCTATACATCCAGAGTTACAAAATGTACCAAGATGTCAAGGAATTGTACCGGTGGCGAAAATGAAGAAGGAGATAGCAGATTTTGTGGCCAAATGTGACACTTGCCAAAGGTTAAAGCAAAGGCACCAAAGACACGGAGGACTTTTAGTGCCCTTACCCATACCCGAGTGGAAGTGGGAAGAGATCGGCATGGATTTTATTATTGGTTTACCTCGCACCCAAGCTGGTTTTGATTCTATTTGGGTCATAGTGGATAGATTAACAAAAATGGCTCACTTTATTCTGTGAAGACTACTTATTCGGAGACAAGCTAGCGAAATCTACATGGCAAAAGTGGTGTGCCTTCATGGTGTTCCAAAGAAAATAGTCTCGCATGAGGATCTCAATTCACCTCCAAGTTTTGGCAAAAGCTACATGATGCCTTGGGCACCGACCTCAACTTTAGTACAAAGATACCACCCTCAAACAGATGGCCAAACCGAGAGAGTTAACCAAGTCCTTGAGGATATGCCGAGAGCTTATGCCTAGAAAGACAATCTAGTTGGGACAAGATGTTACCATATGAATTTTCCTATAATAACAGCTACCAAGCGAGTCTCCAAATGTCCCTTTTGAAGCTATTTATGGAGAAGGTGTAGGACTCCCTTGTATCGACAGAATCGGTGAAGGCCAAGTTCTTGGCCTGACCACCGAAGAAGCCGAGGATCAAGTGAGATCAATTAGGGAGAAGTTAAAGACGGCCCAAACTAGGCAAAAGAGCTACGCAGATGTTAGGCGTCGAGACCTAACTTTTGTCCCAGAGACCGTGTCTACCTCAAAGTTTCACCTCTCAAAGGTATCAGCGGTTCAGAGTTAGTGGGAAGCTTGCTCCAAGATTTATTGGACCCTTTCCAGCCTTGTCAGAAGGGTGAAGTAGCCTACCGCTTGACCTCCTCCTCGACTTGTCGGAGTTCACAATGTGTTCCACGTGTCACGCTTGAAGAAATGCTTGCGAATGCCAGAGGACCAAATGCCTTTAGAAGTCAGGACCTCCAAGAAGACCTCACTTACAGAGAGCACCCCATCAAGATTTTGGACGGTCGAGAGAGTTACCAGAGCAAGACCACCAAGTCAGGTAAGGTGCAATGGAGCAACCACTCAAGACGAGGCAACATGGGAACGAGAAGAGGACCTCAGAAGGAGTTCCCCACCTAATCCTAGCTTCACCTGAATCTCGGTCGAGATTCCCTTAAGGGTGAAGGTTTGTAACGCCCCGCTTTCTTTTAAAGTCCTTGCCAAGTTTTCAAAATAAAAGTAACCATTTGGCTTTATTGAGAATCCAAAGCTTAACCCGAGATTTTTGAATCGAGAGTTCAATTGGAATTAATCAAACCTTAACTAAGCTCTTAGTTGGTGTTTCTTGCCTATTGTAGCTCTCTGCTGTGTCTTTGTCGCTCTTGGGTTGTCAGGTCCCCGAGCCTCCCTGTGTGCCCCGGGTTTTGTCTTCTCTTTTAACTTCCTTTGTTGGCTTGAATCTCTTTGAGACTCAGACCTCTCTTCTCTCTCTCTCATCTTTCCCCTCTGTTGGACCCCTCCGTGTTTGGGTTTTCTTGTTAAGAACCCTACTCGGGTTGGTGTTTCTAACCTCTTTGGTCTCTTCAAGCCACGCTTGGCTTTTGCTTCTTTGGACCTCCTCAGGACCTCTCCACGCCTCTCTGAACCTCTGAGTTCTCTTGGGCGCCTGAACCTCTGGACCTCCCAAAGGCCCCTTTTGGGACCTTTCTAGACCTCCTTGTGGCTATTTGGACCTCCCTTGTGTTCAAATAGACCTCCCTTGTCCCTCGCAGACCTTTACAGGTCCCACTGGACCTCCTCCGTGTCCTTTAAGACCTCCCTTGTTGAGATCTAGCCGCAGACCTCCCCTTGTCGAGATCTAGCCGCTCAGACCTCCCTTGTCGAGATCTAGCCGCTCAGACCTCCCTTGTCGAGATCTAGCCGCCAGACCTCCCTTGTCGAGATCTAGCCGCTCAGACCTCCCTTGTCGAGATCTAGCCGCTCAGACCTCCCTTGTCGAGATCTAGCCTCAGACCTCCCTTGTTGAGATCTAGCCTCAGACCTCCCTTGTTGAGATCTAGCCGCTCGCACCTCCCTTGTTGAGATCTAGCCGCACCTCCCTTGTTAGGATCTCGCCTTTAGGACCTCCTCTCTGAGATCTTAGCCGTCTGTGTTCTCCTTTAGTGGGATCCAAAGGTCCAGACCTCCTCGTGCCCAAGACCTCCTTAGCGCTTGGACCCATCTTTGACTCTCGCGTCAGACGCTTGAGGCCTTGCTTTCTAACCTTAGGACCATCCGATGTGGGTTGGATGGCCCGATCCTAAGGGCACGTTAGCTTGGTCCGAACGTCCCCTTTCCTCCTTGCCGTCCGATTTTAATTAGATGGCCTAGTCTCGTTGGTCTGCTTAGCTTGGTCTTAACGTTCCTTTCCTTCTGGACCGCCTGATTCGATCGAACGGCTCTTGCTTTCTTCTGCTTTTCCTTGGTCCCGTGACCTCCCCGGGCTGTTTTGCAAGGACCACCTCCTCGATCCTTGGCCGGTCTTTCAGTAAGACCACCTCCTAATCTTGAATATTCTGTTGGTCGACCTCCTCGCGCTTGATGATCTCGGACCGCTGAGGTCCTCCCTTGAGATCTTGACCGTTAGATCTCCCTTTTGAGATCTACTCGTCAGACCTCCTCGCCCTTTGATCTGGACCGCTGAGGTCCTCCCTTGAAATCTTGACCCTTAGACCTCCCTTGTGCGGTCCGAGTGTCGTGGCCTCCTCGTTGAGCTTTGAGGACCTCTTGACCAGACCTCTTCTTGAGTCCTTGACCTCTGTCCAGACCTCCCTTGAGTGTCTTGGACCTCTTGCCCAGACCTCATGGTGGTCTTTGGCGGGAATGACCCTTTTCGGTGGGGCCACCTCTTTGACCAAGCAGCACCCTTTTTGATCGGCCCCACTTGCCACCCTCTTCACCTTGTAATTATTGTTTTGCCTCAGAACTCAGGCGATTTAATAGGTGTCGGGTCACATTAAATGCAATTCCCATCCGAGGTACTTTATTTCAATTCTTTTGGGCAAGCCCCGCCCAAGTAGTCCCGATTGCCAACACGCTCTGGGTTTCCTTGTGGTGCACACCACTAACCCCGCTATATTTAGCCCGGGAGGCGAGCCTTTGTAATCTTTTGCTCATTTCTTCCTTCCTCGCTCCTCTCGCTTCGGTTCTTCCTTGCGCAGACCCTCCCTCAGAGCTCTTTGAGGCGGTGTTAAGCCTCTTGGTTTCCTTTTGGCTGAGTTGGTTTGAGTTCCTTTTGGTTCTTTTGTTGTTCTCTCGCTTAGTGTGGTTTTGCTTATTTGGTTCTTCTTGCTAACGTGTAGATCACGAGTTCGAGGAGATCTTGGACCCGCTCTTCTTTGCAGAAGGCTCTCCACCGCTTGACCAAGGCAAGCCACAGACCTCCTTTTGATCATCTTGAACCAAGCTTTGCAAATGTATTTCGTTTAAATTATCATGCATGGCTATGTTTATAAGAAAATGGTTTGGGCTATAGTTACTTACCTACTTGTCGTTATGCCTCCTTTATACCTTGTCTCCATCATGTTGTCATGATTCACCTTGTGAGCCTTAGGGTGGATAATTTAGTTGGCGTTCTCTGTTATTTGCCAACATGGGGGCCGAGGGTCTTATATAGCCTCGCTTAGAAAACGTGGTTTGAGCGTATCATGCTTCATCTCCAATAATCTTGACTAATAAGTTATGAAATGTGTGGTTGGTGCCATTGTTGAGCAAATGGCGGGATGCCTAAGTCAGGTCGACTGTGGTGTGAGACCACTTGGTTAAAATTTGTGTGCCAAGACTGGGTGGTCTTTCTGCATGGGCTAATACAATTGTTTTGCTAAGGCAAGAAGGCAGGAGTGAGTAGTGGTGCAGTGCACACCGGTTTGTGGAAGTCTTGCCTTAGCACAATTAAGGACTTCACTTTGTATCTGTTTAATCGGGCCAATTAGTGCAACCACAAGATCATTTTATGGGAATGGTCTGGCTGAATAATTAGCAATGAGATGGCTTGGGGCTGTTTTGGTTGAGCGTGTGATTCGTTGGCGCAAGAGGGGCACCCCATAACCCCTGTGGATTTCTAGACCACTTTGGAGGATTATAAACCTTAGCGGGCAGCCCTAGTCAGCTCAAAGCTTTGTAAAGGCCTTGCGCTTTCTAGATCGCTCACCTTAGGAAGTGAGCAAGGGTGACCTGAACCCATCCCGCTAGAGAGATCGTGGATTGTGGGTAAAGTTGTACACCTCTGCAGAGTAAAAGATCTATTCAATAGCCAAGTCCTTGGTCATGGACATGCTCGATGAAATGGTGCAAGGGTAGATGTTTCAAAAGCTTGTGCCATCGACACTTCCGCGAGATGCTTTGGCTTTGCCTCAAGAGACCTTGGCCGCTCCAGAGGGGTCAAGGTTGGCTCGGTAGTGGTCCAGGGTTGGTTCTGACCTCTGGAATGGGTGTTCTGAGGGGTTTTGGGTGAGGACTGCCATCGTGTGATCGCACCTCCCCAATTTTTGGTTGTGGCCGTGAGTTGGTGCTCACACCACCTTTTATTAAAACATCAAAAGTATTATGTATTATGGTTTTACCTTGCTGCCTTTCAATCTATTATTGCTATTATTGTCAAATTTGGCTTTGCACAAACTAACCATACAGCTCTCCATTGGTAAGTCCTTGCATGAATATTATTGCATCTTTGCTCTCTGTGACTCGCTGAGTACATTCCAAGTACTCATGGCTTAAGCCCTGTGTCAAAGCAGATTATGAGGATGACCAAGTGCGAGGCGGTCTGAGGCAGACTCTTCGAGGAGGAATTCTTCGACGACTAAGATGCCTAGGACGCCCTCCACCCGACACTGTGGTGCTTGTTGGATGGCTTCGCGTTTTGGTGTTTGAGCCCTAGAGCTCCTTGTCGCCAGATTGTAAGTCCTCGTTGGTTTTGTAAGCCCTCGATGGCGACCTCTTGTTAACAAGCTTGACCATAAGGTCCTATTATATAAAGTTTAATTTGTCTCGCTTCATCTTTGTTTGACCTCGTGGTTGTGGTATTGGCTTGTGTTCTTGTGCGAGCTAGCTCGATTGTCCCGGGACTAGCTCAGATGCACAGTAAGGACCACCAGGAGGTCCCACGACTTAGCTCGAGGTCCCGCCGACCTCTCTTGGTGATGTGCTCGAGGTGCTACTGAGCAGTGGCGGCCACGACCTCCAGGAGGTCCTCAAGACCTCTGGGAGGTCAATGGCGACCAAGACCTCCAGAGGTCCGCAAGACCTCTGGGAGGTCCCGCGCACCTCCTCGGAAAGCTCCATGTGGTGCTACCACATCCTTCCGTGGTGACTTCGCAAAAAAAAAAAATAGTCCTCCCGGACCTCTTGCGGTACATCACGGGGTGGGTCGTCACAGAATGGCAGGATATTATCACTGTTTCATTGAAGGATTTTCTACAATTGCTAGACCTCTGACTCAATTATTAAAGGAGAAAATATTCGTTTGGACTCCAGCTTGTGAACAGAGTTTTCAAGAGTTGAATAAGCATTTGACATCAGCCCCAGTGCTAGTGCTACCAGACATTTAGAAGAATTTTGATATTTATTATGATACTTCGTGTCAAGGACTAGGTTGTGTCCTGGTGAAAGAAGGAAAGGTTGTTGCCTATGCCCCTATACAACTAAGACATCATGAACAGAATTACCTCACTCAAGGTGTTGAGTTAGCTGCTGTCGTACATGCGTTGAACATTTGACGTCACTATCTTATTTGTAATCGTTGTGAGATATATGTAGATCATAAGAGCTTGAAGTATATTTTGACCCAGTTTGATCTCAATATGAGGCAGACAAGTTGGTTGGAGTTAATGAAGGATTACAATCTTGGAATCCACTATCATCCTGATAAAGCCAACGTAGTGGTAGACGCTTTGAGCTGTAAGTGCTGCTTTAATGCCTTGCAAATAAAGGAAAGTTGCCCAAAACATCATGAGGAATTCCAGAAGCTAAAGCTAGAGTTGGTTCTCGAAGGATTCTTGGTTAGTTTGGAAGTGAAGTCTACGTTGGACAAGCAGATTCGTGCAGCCCAACCAGGTGACCCTGTAATCAAGCGTATTAAGCACAAAATGGAAAAGAGGAAAGTACACCAAGGATGATCAGGATATGCTTTGGATAAATGGATGTATCTGTGCGCCTGATAATAATGGTCTGAGACAATTGATTTTGAAGGAGGCTCATGATTCAAATTATTCCATTCACCCCGGAAGTACCAAGATGTACTAGGATCTTAAGGGTAGATTTTGGTGGCCAAATTTGAAGTGAGATGTCGCAGAGTTTGTTGCCTTGTGTGACGTGTGTCAAAGAGTAAAAGAAAAACCTCAGAGACCAGTAGGTCTGTTGCAACCTTTCAAAATTTTAGAGTGCAAATGGGAAGAGATTGGTATGGATTTCATCACCAGGTTACCTAGGACTCGGTCGGGTTACAATCCCATTTGGGTAATAGTGGACTGTTCGACAAAAGTTGTGCATTTCTTCTAGTCATGATCACTTACTCTAGGGATCGTCTAGCAGAATTGTACATGTCAAGGATTGTCAGTTTGCATGGTGTGTCAAAGATAGTGCCAGATCAAGGATCCTAGTTCGCCTCGCATTTCTAGTAGTCTGCATGAAGCCATGGGCACTTATCTAAATTTTAGTACTGCCTATCACCCTCAGACTGATGGACAGATTGAAAGAGTCAATCAAGTTTTAAAGGATATGTTGAGAGCCTATGCTCTAGCTCATGCTACCAGTTGGGACAAATGCTTGCCGTATGCAGAATTCTCATATAACAATAGTTTTGAAGCCATCCTGCAGATGTCACCATTTGAAGCTTTGTATGGTCATGCTTGAAGAACACCTCTAAATTGGAAAGATTCGGTTGAACGTCTTGTGTTCGGGCCAGATATCATTCAAGAGGCTGAGGACCAAGTGTCCATGATGAAGGAAAGATTGAAGGTAGCTCAGTTCAAGCAAAAGAGTTACGCAGATAATTATTGCTATGATCTAAGCTTTGAGCCAAAGGATTTTGTTTATCTTTGAGTAACTCATCTTAAAGGTGTCAGAAGGTTTCATGCCAAAGGGAAGCTTGCCCCTTTCAGGATTGTGAAGCGTAGAGGAGAGGCTGCTTAACAGCTTGAGTTGCCACAGTCGTTGGCAGGAGTACATAATGTCTTTCATATCTCGCAGTTAAAGAAGTGTCTTCATGTACCAACCGAGCAGACTCCCTTGCATTCAATTGAGCTACAAGAGCATTTCACCTACAAAGAACAACCAGTCAAGATTTTTGCAAGGTTCAGTAGAGCAACCACTCGGAGAGTGAAGCAACCTGGGAGCGCGAAGAGGAGCTGAAGGTCAAAGTTTCCTAGCATTTTCTCTAGCTAGCCCGAATCTCAGGGTCGAGATTCCCTTAAGGGGGAGGTTTGTAACATCCCAATTTCCAAGTTTTTAAAAATCTTTTGTGTAGTTTAGCCTCTAGAAAATTTTCACCAATTTTTGTCTAATTAAAAAAGCTTAATTGGATGTTTTTTAGATCAAAATTATTTAATATGATTAATCTAAATATCAATTAATTATAAAATTATTTTATTTGAGTTCTTTGTGCCTAGACATATTTTTTAGATTTTTCTGGGAATTTCCAAGTTCATGTGCTATTTTCAATTAGCTTTTTCCCTTTTCTGTATTTTCTAAAAATCAGAAATGTTTTAAAATTCCCAGAAGGCTTTGTAGGCTGCTTTCCTTCCGTGGCCCACCTCTCTCTCTCTGGCCTAGCGCACCGCGCCACTGACCCATCCCCGCGCTCCCACACCGCAGCCTACCTATCCTATCTCCGTCGAAACCCAAACGTCGCCGACCTATTGGGTCCCCGGATTTAGTAATTCGAGCCCTCTGTGTATTCTGAACTAGTCCCATGATTAGTAGCTAGTTCACACAGTGACATCATTGATGAAATGATATCCATACAATGAAACAACTAAGAAGTAAGCAAAATAATATTAATAGAAGCAACGGATCTTATTGTCAAGGTTTACAAAGTTTGCCACGCAGGGCTTTAACGACAAAAGATAAACTTGCAATAGAAAGAAACAACTCGTGGTAGCCATCCGACATGCCCACAGGCAATCGAGTGAAAAACACATCCTAGTTTGCACGGTCTTCAAGGTACTCCTTCTCGTAAAACTCTGTGTTCTCTGGGTCTTCCTCAGTGACTGATCAACAATGGTGCAAAGCCGTGAGTACATAAAGTACTAAGCAAGTCGTAAGGACATGTATGCAAATAGTATTCATGCATGGCTGGAACAAGGATAGCTTTATGGCTTTTTTGCAGAAAGTAGTATTGGTAGTAAATACAGTAAATAGAATGAAAAACACAACTTAGAAGATTAAATACATAAGTAAACAAGTACTTTGAAACAAGTAGTGAAATACCCTATTCACTTCCCAACCGACAACCATATTTGACTACTCAAATCCCAACCAAACAAATATTCCAATATTTTTGAGAAAATCTACCACCCGTGTGGAATCACTAGGCATTGTCTATAACCAGGGACAAGGCTATTCGAATAGTTTTTAACACTCTGCAGAGGTTATACAGCTTGACCCACAAGAGATAATCAGTTTATAATGTTTGTCTGACATACTTCGGAAGGTGTGCGACTAAACGATTATCACAAAGCTTTTACAAAGCTCTGTTTTGACCCAGTTCTACTCGCTAAGGTTTCACCACACCGGCCCCCTCTTGCGCCAATTCAACAACCCAAACAGAACCAAATCAAAACATTGCTAATTAGTTAGCCAGGCCCCCTCTTCTTCACATCGGGCGAAACACCTCCATCCTCATCACCGTCGTTCCAGTGAGCTTTGCCGCCTTCTGCCAGTGCCATCGACGGAGCGCCGCCGTAGCACCTTCGAAGCCGAAGATGAGACTACGTCGCCTCTTCTTCCTCACCACTGGCCGACTCCGTCGCCCCTCGGTCCACATGCGCCCACTGTTGACATCCCCGCACCGCAGTCTACCCAGTTCGCCTGTCTGCGCTCGCTGTCATGGCCCCTATCGCCGACGATAATCAGAGCTAGAGCGTCATAGCCACGTCGGAGCCATGCGTTGCTGTGTCGTCACCTGGCTGCCACATCCATGTTGCATCAGCCATCGCACCGTTGCCACGTCACCACACCATCCCACGTGGTCGCCACCTCACCGCCACTTGTCACCACGTGTGCACCACGAGTACACCCGCCGCCACCTAAACCCTAACCCTAGATCTAAACCTAGGTGAACCTAGTCTACCGTAGACCGTGCCTATGAAATGTGGACCCCTCTTGTCAGTAGGGGTGGATAACGAGCCAGCTCGGCTCGGCTCGGCTCGTTAAAAAACTCGAACTCGGCTCGTTAGGCTCGTTATCAAAAAACATCCTTGTAGTCCACAATTCACAAGCTCACCCATGCAGATCATAATTCATAAGGTCACAATCATCAATAAACATCTATAGCATTGATCACAAGTTTACAATCATCAACAATCATCTATAGCATGCTAAATGTCAGAATCAAGAGGGCAACCAAGGAACCATCGCCCCCGTCCACAGAACAACTCGTGCTTGCATCTGAACCCCTTCGTCATCTCAATTTCTGCCCAATCGGGGCCAAACTAGTACTTCAGAACCCAAGCGCACACACAATCTTGCGATCAGAACAGAAATGCTCAAACCAAATTGGCACAATCGAAACACCAACCGCAAAATTGAAGGAACAAGCAACACATTTACCCAAAACCACATCTTTTGACATCAACTCACCCCAGAGTGGCTGCAGTGACTTGAAGTAGGAAGAGGGAAGAGGGAGGAGGGGCGGCGGCGTCTGGCTCGAGAGGAGCTCGGGGCGTAGGGGCGGTGTCGCGTGGGAGAAGGAGGACGAGGGGCTCCTGCGGGGGAGAAGGAGGATGAGTGGCGCTGGTGGGGGAGGAGGAGGAGGGGCACCGGCGAGGGAGAAGGAGGAGGAGGGGCGTCGCATGGGGAGGAGGAGGAACAGGGGTGGAGGCGCGGGCGCGAGAGGAGGAGAGCGGCAGCGGCGCGGGAAGAGGGGAGATGGCGCGGGAGGAGAAGGGTGGCAGCGGCGTGGGAGGAGGGGAGGCGGCGCGGGAGGAGGAGGGGGGGTCGGCGCGGGAGGCGGAGGTGGGCGAGGCGCTGGCCGAGAAGCGAATCGAGGGAGGGAGGGAGGAGGAGGGGGTCGGCGTGGGACTAGGTCTGGGAGGTGGGCGGGGGGGTTGTAAACTAGCGACGCCACGCCTGGTAACTCGCGAATTGAGCTAAACAAGTTAACGAGTAACTCGCGAGCCAGCTCAGCTCGGCTTGTTAAGAAAATGAGCTAATTTGCTGGCTCGGCTCGGCTCATTAAGGGACCGAGTTCGAGCCGAGTCGAGCTGAGCCCTTAACGAGCCGAGCTGGCTCGCGAGTTTCGGGCTTTTTTTCCACCCCTACTTGTCAGTGCACTATGCCATAGACTCATGAGCGCGTGAACCCGTGGACTCGGTCTATAGACCGTAGGTCCCACTTGCCAGTCCCTAATCCAATTTTGGGAATTAATTTAATTCCTAAAAAATCTTTTCCAGAGGACCCCACCTGTCAATTTTTCTCTCCTTTTATTTTTTTTCAGAATTTCTCAGTCGACCAACTTCCAAGAGCTCATTCTCCTTCATACGACCTCCGATTGAGGCATTCAAGTATCTAAATTCATCTAAAATTGATATTTACCTTCATGTGATTATTTAGAGTTCATTTATTGCTCTGTTTTGTATTTATTTGTGTTTTGTCTCTCTTTACGAGTAGACATTAATACTTCGGGAGCTTTCAAAGGAGTGGAGCTAGATCAAGACCAGTACCAATACTTGTTCCAAGGCAAGTTGTTCTTTGATCATATTGCACCAGTTTTATAAAATTGCTTTTATTCAAATTATTGCATGCTAATTCAAATATCAAATGCTTTACTACTTTGGGATTAGCCATGCAACATGTTTTATTATGCCACTTTGTTAATTGTATTGTCGTGATCATTTGTCACCCTTGCTTGGTTAACTACCAGTTGGTATTATGATAGCACCAACATAGGTTGGTTTAGACACGATTAGTATGTTTAGCCATGCAACGGACATTGATATCATTTTAATGGCAAATTTATATCTGATTAAGTGATTATGCAATATCTTTGTGATAATTGGTATGACATTTGTTGTCACTCAATGGAAGCATGTGTTGCACTTTAATCAACTGGGTGGGGAAATGCTAGATTGGGGCGAGTGGGAGAACTAAGTGAACTGGTGGCTTTTTGATTGGGATCTTTGTGAATAGGTGTAGTAAATTGGTAGTCTCGCCTTGATCGAATTAAGGACATAACTTTGTGCACCATTGAACTGAGCTATACAGTATGACCACATGCATGGAATGGGACAAGCCTAGCTCAATAAGCTATGGAGTCTCCACATTACCTTCCTCAGGCAGTAGGTTAGCTGAGCAAATGGGTGGAGATATGGAGTCATTTGCTGAGCCACATTTATGGACGGTTCGTCGTTTACATATCCAACAATGCTCTCTAGGCCAACGTCTGTGTGACACTAGGCTACCAGATTAAAGCTCGCTGGTAGGGTCAATTGTTGATATGAAGTTTCTGAAAGGTTTTGTTATGATTAGTGCTAGCTACACTGGTTATATTGTGTGGGTAAAGTGTATAACCTCTGCAGAGTGTTAAACAATCTATTCAAATAGCCACGTCAGCGGTCATGGGCATGCTCGGGGATTTCACACAAGGGGTAGACTTTCGTAAAACAAATTGGGAGGATGGCTATGTGAAAGAATTTATTAGACTAAGTGAACTTTGTGGAAATACTTGTTTAATTACCATTGTTATTTGTTTTCAATTACGCTTTCAATCTATTATTGATATTCGAGTGCAAGTGTTGCTTTTGCAAAATAACCATAGAATCATCTATAATTACATTCTATGATACAACTTGCTAAGTACTAGATGTGTTCATTCTTGCTATAATCATCATTCAATTGAAGTGGAGGAGTCTTCGTCTTTTGAGGATGAGTTCTACGAGGAGGTTGATCGTTAGGCCTATTCCCAGTCAGTTGCTTGTGGCAAGTTGGTGGGTTTTCCACTGGAGTTGCTTTCATTCCGCTACTGATTTTTATTTAGTGTTAAGCCCTGCGTGGCTCAATAATTGTAAACTCGACCTTCAGGTCACAACTATTATTTGCTATTCAAATTAGTACGTTTATTCTTATATTCGTTGTGTGTGTCATGATATTCATCTATGTTGATACTGTGTGCACTAGCATGATCCTAGATTAGTACAGTATACACAAAGGGTCTAGATTTGCACATTTGGGTCTCGACATCTGCTCAACCACTTCTTCTGCAGTAATCGAGGCCTGCTTGGTTTCTTTTTCTACAGGTAGTAGTCTTGGGGAGGTTGGAGCATCCCTAACCACTTCCTCTATAGCTGATCTGAGCCAACTCAGCCACAGGAGCAGGAAATGGCTCCTCTATAGCTTCTTCTCCTTCAACAGTTGGATGAGGAGAAGTGGTCGGGGGTTGATACAGATAAAAACATTAATTTATGTAAGTAAACGATGCAAAAATTTGAATAAAGAAAGAGTTAAGTTAGATAACTAAGAACAATGACCAATGTCGGACTCAAAAGAAAACAAGACATCGGTGGCAACTAATGTGCCATTGCCACCACTTGTTTTATCTTAAGAGATCTTTACACTAGAACTGCTAATCCTAGGTCTTCTCACTAAAATTAGAGGAATCTCTTCCTTTTCCTCAATGTCGTCAACCTCACCCTGAACATATGGGAATGAAGGAAGGTGATGATGAAATTTCTTTGAATGTTTACTCTTTTGTTTCTTCTTGCGCACCTGGGTTGATACCTTAACCTTGGAAGCATTCGCCAACTTTTCCTGCGCTTGAGGTCGGTCATGAATGTGCTTCGACTAAATGGCAAGAAGAGTGCTGGTCAGGGCTATGGCAACCTGGGTACTTGACGATACAACATTGGTCGGTGCACCACTATTCTACATTGCAGCAATTGGAGCACCCACAAAGACTACTGCAACTGCTCTTGTCTTGGTTGTTGGTCACTCAACCATGGCTTATGAAGATCCAGCTGCAGTAGTCTTGGTCTTTTTAGCCTATGGGGGTTGGCTGCTGGATTCAGCTTGATCAACACCCCTCTTTCTACCATGTATCTAAAGAAAAAGAGAAATTTATCAACTACAATCTTAGCAAAAAATCAAGATTAAGGATAATTTTATACATACCTACATTCGTTCATTTATGAACTCTATAGAGCTCCAACCAAGCTAGAAGGCTAGTTGTCGAAAGAAATAGTCTCTGAGCCATCTTTCACATTCATCAACATATTTGAAGTCCTTTCTTCGACCCGTTCCTCTGGCAATACTAAAGCAAAAAAAAACTTAGTAATGTTTATGCTACTAAGTTAAACATTGCCTTAAAGAATTTGGAGAGTAACATACCTCTAGGGCCGTCTTTTGCCAAATCCTTACTGCCTTCAAGCATCCAGGCATAATGGACCCTTTTCTTCGGGGGCCGGGGGGGGATCCTGTGTTGGAGGAAGTCGTGAATGATCTTTCAACCAGTCAATATGGCTACCACTGGAGAAATAACTGCATCAACCATTCTTTTCTCTTCAGCTGCCAACTTCAAGGAAGTCTTCTCGTTTTTACATCTTGAGCTGACTAGGTCGGTGGAGGACTTCTAGTGTATTTGAGATGTCTACCTCCAAGAATGTCGGAGTAGAAACACTCCTTCTGATAGTCACATCATGCGTCTTTGATTAGAAGGGGAGGATACTTTTTGGCCATTTGGTCGTGGAGCTTGAAATACATGCTACCACAGTTCCCTGACCTCCATTGTTGCAAGTGAATTGATAAAAATGATGAAATAGACAAATAGAGGGGGGGATACCAACGAAAGTTTCGTAAAGATGTGAAAAGACACTAAGGATCAAAATCAAATTTGGTCTAAGGTAAAAGAGTTCTATCCTAAAATAATCTAGGATATCTGCTAGGAACTCACTCTCAAACAAGCAAAAACCTAACTTCACAAAAGAAGCAAAAAGGGTGATCCGATCTTCTTGAGAAATTGGAGCCATTTCATTGCCGTGGGGAGTCCATTTGATCAAAGCCCTAGGCGGAAGATAGACTTGATTCTCTAGCTATACTGCGATGAGAATAGGGTAAATGTGAAGGTAAAAATACAGGAGACTTTTTTATCCCTTTTTACCGCAACCGTTCACCCCCGTACCGCAATCTTCAGATGAGGCTACCAAGAAAACAAAATATTTTCCTCTCTCCCACATTCTCATTAATGTTTGGAATGATTCTTAACCAGATCAACATTTTTGGTCAAAGTCTTTGTGAAAACAGGCCCACATATTAAGGGCCCACTTTATAACGGTTATGTACCTACGATCAGGATTAAAAAGGAGTATCATCCCTTTTATTACGACCAGTTTGAGTCATGAGACCAACTGTACGGTCTGGTCATCCCCAACTAGCAAAGTGGTCAGGGGATATGACAGTTTTTCACGTGACTAACATGAGAGCAATTATTGGCACATTTGGCAACTTACGATAGTTGGCTTAGAGACGTGGTGGTTCAAGACTCAATGAAGGAACACGCGTGAGGACAAAAGGTTCCTTTAGCAACATTAACTATCACCTCTTCAATAGTTATAAAGAGGGTAGCCCGTGTACCTTGTAACTTATATTCACAATCCACCGGAATCTGAATCAATTCTAATTTCATTCTAATTGTATTCTTATACAAACTCTCATTGTGTACATGGTAATAAAGGTCTCCATTTTGATTGTGCTCTCATATTATTTTCTTGGTAAGCTCAATAAGGAACCCTGGGTCTCAATCATCGACAACATCTAAAAAAGAACAAAGGGAGTAGTTAGTGGAAATTAAATTTTATTTATTAGCAAAAAAAAAACTAAGATGCCATGCCAGATGCTAGTTGGATTATCCAACGCCGTGTTATTTTAAGTCTTATGACCAAGGATACAAATCTCGGAACCGGTGAAAAACCCGCCCGGTAGCCGGTAATAGTAACCGGAAAAACTGGAAAAAAAACCGGTCAAAATTTGAAAACTGAAAATTGAATTGGGGATGTTTTAAACCCGTTAACCAGAATGGTTACCACCCAAAACCAGAAAAACCGCTTCAAAAAACCGGAAAAACTGCTACCAAACCGGAAAATTGAATTGGGGATTGTTTAAAAGATGTTGGGACTTGGGAGTACAATAATTCAAGCATATTTAGCTCATACAATAGGTAATCTAGCACAAAAAAGGCCTAAACCAACCTAGAAAGTGCATTATGCAGTCATAAATTTAAATTTAAATTTGGAAAAATTTGGGCGGTTTTTTCCTCCTAGATTTTTCTGGTAACTGCCGGTTTTTTTCCTCCTAGGTTTTTCTGGTAACTGCCGGTTTTTTTCCTTGCTTACAACAACTATACCTTGTGTTGTCCATTACTCATAAACTTAACTTTTCATGCACGTAGTGGTCATTGTTAAAATTTCACATCATTTGTATAATTGTTTGGCTATGTTTTGGTCTCCTGAGATTTTCTTATCTCAGTCACATAAATTACGCAATACTAAGCCTAAAATTATAGTGTTAAGCAACGTGCAATTTTAGCAAAGGTTTACTATAATTTTTAGTTCTATTTTTTTGGGTATTTGTAGGGTACACCTAGGTCTACTTTGTTTTTATCTAGATTATTTTTTTTTGTCTTTTCCAAACTTAAATTTATTTATTTATTGTCTAGATTAGAACAATTCTTTGTTTCATTTTTTTGTCCTACGGTTGAGGACGTGACACGGTGGGTAGTAGGAAGTGAAGGGAGTAATAAGAGTGGTTAGATCTTTATCCAAGGGTTGAGCAAAATTCCACTCGACGAATATACAACCCTAGTCATGAATATCACTTTGATTTGGACATCATAAATGGAACTGATAGCAACTATTTATTTCATTTTTATTGGGTTTAAATGTTTAGACATGTTATACATAAATAGGAAAGATACAATCTAAATTCAAAAATATTGTTTTATAACAATAAAGAACTTACATAAGGCACCTAAGTGCACAGGCTGCAAATATGGTTGCAATATATATATATATATATATATAATCTAACATCATAAAAAGCATTATGTGCATGCGTGTATTTCGAAAGAATAGAGAGAGAGAGAGCGAGCGTGCAAGTGGTTGGAGTAGCTTTTGCATGTCATATTGTCGAAGTTTCTTATAATTTTAAATCGTATTCTCAACAAATATCTCATTTTTTTATTTTGTCACACGAATATATACTACTACTATGCCAAGGGTTTGTTCTATTTTATGGGTGACATCTTAATAAGTAGTTGGACTGAACCGACTAATGATGTCAGAATCGAGATCTTAAATTGGATCAGAGGTGCTCTGATACGATCGCATTATAGGATTGAATCGTAGAATCTAAGATCATACCTGATTATACCAAATACTATATTTTCTTCAATCCACCACATCTTTCGATTGAGATTTTACCATTTATTTAGTCATTTGGCAACTAATTAGATTTATAGTTGCCTGTGTTATCATCGTTCTATAATAATTAGCACAAGTTGGCTATATAATGCATATTTTTGTGTACATATTATAATGTCATGCTTCAAATTATAATTTAAAAGCTTTTATTTACAAAAAATATAGTGAAAACGAAATATTATTTGTTATTTATACAAATAATTCTTATATATGAATGATATGTATTGAAACTTTGCCATAAAAAGGACATAAGTTAAGTAATTTTTAATAATTTATCACTAGAATCGGTAGAATTGGGTAGAATCGTATATAAAATATGTTTGAGATCCCATAAATTTTTTTGCTAGAATCATAATGATATTAAAATTCTATCTAGGATCGGACTGCTCCACCCAATTTAGGATCGTAAGGTCTTAAGACTTTAAAACTCGGATCGAGATTCTGACAACCTTTGAACAGACACCTACCAGCATTGTCTTTTCTAAGCGAAAAGCGAAAATCCAGTCAGCGTTGCTGATCGGCTAGAATATATGCGCTAACAGTATGATGTACAATTGACATATATATAACTATAGTTTGATTTAACAAATGATGCTCATGCTATGCTAGACATTATTTATTTCTACATAAAATTGGAAACAGCATTTGTAGAATATTGTACATGATTATTATTCTGCACGGGGGTGTGCTCCACTCACGTGTGTTTACGTGTGATGTGGGTACGTGGTGATGTATGCGCGTGTGTCTTTTTTTTAATCGCAAAAATAAAAGTTAAGGTGGACAAGATTATTCAGAGCAACGTTAAGCGACCCTACCCACATACTATTTGCTAAGTTTTTAAACTGTAAATTGACACAGCTGTTCTGTAAAAGGGTTATCATACCATAAATAACAAAAATGCTATAATGTAAATTACATAATCCTATGAAAAAAAATGTTGATTATTGTTACATAGAAATATTTATGATGTGTTTTGGCTTACTTTAACAATTTAACTAACAAACATAAAAAACATCAGTATTATAGGAGTTAAAACAGAATGAGGATAATCTGCACAATGGTGCTCAGGTACATATACACCCATTTTGATTTGTACATGAGTTTAGCTCAAAAAATCTCTCCAAAAGAAATGGCATGCCATACTATTGAGCTCCTCGCAACCTCCCGATATATGCTATCCTTTATCTATTTTTTTTTTAGAAATATGTGCTATCCTAGAACATGAAAAAGTTATATCATCATTATCAAATCCTGTTTTTCAAAAAAAAATCATCATGATATTTATAGCTTGTTAAATTGCAAGAAACGTGTACGGAGTTGCAGGCTATACATATATATATAGTTTTATTATTTATACATATGCTATTATAATATTTATTTCAATTTATCAAAATTGTATGGGTACGAGATCGATGACAAGTGGCTTAGAGCTTAACAGTTGAAACTTCTTTCTGTGAACTTCTAATATTTCTTCACAAAGTTTGGTTATTCACTAGTAATTATTATTATGAAATCGATAGCCTAGTGAATGAAAAAGCACAGTAAAAATAAAGTAGACCTAATTGGGGTATTTTGACGAAGGTTTCTAGGTTCCCGAAGGGCGTTAAAACTTTTGTAATTTTGTTCCCCACGGGATAATGAGAAAAATACAATATAGGTTGTTAAACTTGTACGGTGGTCCTACCTTGCTGCTTGGGTTCCTAGCTTTATTTAATTGAGACAATAGGAGAATAAGGTTGCATGGCTATTGATGCTGACTGGCTGACGTGTCATTGACAATGTGCTGGTGTTAAAGCAAAATTTTCCTATCACGATCCCAAAAGACGACCCCGGACATTACGTATTAGTCTCTCCGGTTTATTTTTAACATATTTAAGGTCCGTTTGGAACACATGAAACAGTTAATCTCGCAGGAATTGAGAAAAAAATCCCTTGTTTCAAATGGGCATTAATGTATGACATCCCTATATATAGTTATAGACCTTTCTTCCTCGTAGAAGCTAGATGTCCGTGGCCTTCACAACTCAGCTTTCTTCCCCTACTTGAGAGCATAGTTTGGAAAAACTTTAGTGCCTTTTTGGATTGTAGGATTTTTGGAGGAATTTTGAAGGAATCCTATCCTATAGGAAACTTTCCTACATAGCCCTTTGGAACAAAAAATTAAGCTCATAGGATTCCTATGAAATTCCTATGGAATGACAAGTTCCATAAATTTTTTGAAGAAATTCTAACATGAGGTAGTGGGTCTATGCAAAAACACATAGGAGCATAGTTTCTAGCCATTCTTGCTTTTTCTAGCTGTGGGTTTAAGATTTCAATAATCTCCACATATTGTACAATGAATCACTACATTAGTACATTTCCCTAAAATAGCTACAATGAAACGCTATAGCAATCTTCTTCACACAGGTATATTAGCTTACCTTCTTACCGTTTAGCAGCTGAGCAGTAGGGCAACTTGCCGATTTTTTTTATCAAGGAAGAAGTCCATTTTACCCCATCAAGTATCGGTATGCGGACACCTAACTCCCTGAACTAAAAAATCGGCCATTTGACACCCCGAAGTTGCAAAACCGGATAACCTACCCCTGAGGTTGTTTCGTGCGGTGGTTTTGTGTACGTGGCGCCAGGTCAACTGCTGACTAGGACAAATAATGGACTTCTTCCAAGTGGGTCCCAAGTGTAAGTGTCACAAAGAATAAAGAAACAAAGGAGAAGAAGGAGAAGCGGTGCAGGGAGCTCCAGGCGCACGGTCATGGGAGGCGGCGTCGACGAAGAGAGGTCTGGCGACCTGCGAGGTGGCCCAAAATGGGTCTCCGGCGGCCACAGGAGGGGATAGGAGGTGACGGCGCGGCGAATGGTAGCCGAAGGTGGTGGCGGTGCAAGGGGAGGCGCATGGCGATGGCAGGGTACACGGGGCGGCGATGCTCAAGCAGTGGAGCACGCAAGGGGAGGCGATGTAAGGACCCCGAAATATTGGAAATGTGCCGAATTAAAATTATACTAGTAGCATGATTCTTAATTAAGGAACAGTTCAGTTCCCTCATTAAAATCATACTAGATGTATAATCATAATAAGTAACAAATCCAATATTCAGGTTCCCGGATATGTGCCTCAAGTTAGCTCCCAGAATCAGCTGCTAACATACACATATCCTTACAACATTATATCACAAGCATGCACAAATAGAATCTGCATACACAGCTAACATATATATATCGATAAAATTTTACAGCGGAAACATTTAGTAAATATGAAACAGAAGAAGAAATAAGAAAATAAACTTTCCAGTGGAGCGCCACAACCCAAGGGCAACTTGACTGGGATTAAAACCGAAGAAACCAATACAATCGTCTCAACTTGAAATATTAATTAGAACGTCTTCACCTGCAACAAGTGGACAATTTCCACTGAGTACGGAAGGTACTCAACAAGACTTACACAAACTACTAAAATGAAGTGTTTAATAGAACCTATACAAAGGATTAGAATTGATATATGCATAAGGTTAACAACAGGAAGGTTATAAGAGTTCAATTTTGCGTAAAGCAATACAACTTAACCTACCATTGCTAAATTTTCATAAAGCAATTTAATAAATCAATTTGGACTAAAACAGTAAATAAATGAAGAATAATCGTAAACAATAACCAATAATGAAGTGGTGTTACACCACCAACACACCAATACATAATTAACCATATAACCAAATTTCATCCACCAAATAAAATTGGAATGTAAAATCTATACAACGCTAATCAAATTCAAGCATTGTCCGTAAATCGGGACACGGCTATTGAATAGTTTTAAACCTCGCAGGTGTACATCTTTACCCACACGACTTAGTTAGCCCGTAGCCCCTAGGATAATAGCACACCGCCTTTGGTATGCCGGGTAAACTAAGATTTGGTATTTTTCAACAAGTTAACACTATTGAGTTGGATGACCCATGTGAGACTGATCCCGCTTAAACAACGACTGATAGCATATATTCAACCGGGGCCCACATGTTGTACCGGGAATGCTGACCCAATCAATTAAATGCAAACTCGTGTTAACCACACATATTAGACCGCAGTCAGGGCCCTGAAGGTACGTACATGCGATGGAACGCATCTACGCCCTTACCCTTCTAAGAACATCTGATATCAATATAAACTCCACATGGCATATACACATGTCCTTACTCTCCTGTTTCCAACTCAATAGTATTAACCCTTTACTTGACCAAACAGTGCCCATACACTGCGTGTGGAAGTACGTTGGGGCTTGAATCATCCAAAGATGTTCACCCTTAATCAATCCGCATAAGACAACCACATTTCCCAATTCTCGTGCACTATGACACCATCACTAGCATCCACTTGTCCAGATTTGAAATAAGTTTAACAACAAGATTGGGAGTCCTTTCAGATTTAAATAAATTGAACAAAGAATCAAAATAAATAAAATTTATTTGTTGTTCCTGTGTTTGACAAGATAAGCTTGCCAAACACTACCGTTCTATGGATTGCATGGCTAAGCAAAACCCAAAACTAATTAGTATAATACCACAGCACTACCTTAGGTTAAGTGTATGATCAAATTTAAGGTAAGCCACAAGTTATGGGTTGTAACTAGATACTACACATGTCACAATTAATTTTTAAGGAAGTAGCATGCAACAGTTATCACTGTATTTTGTAAATCTACAGTTCCAAAATTGGGATCAATATGGTGCAGAGAGGATGCTTGCCTTGGTAGAAGTCCACTTGTTCACTCTTGTAGGCGTAGTTATTCACTCCGCGCAATTCATAATCTAGAGAGAAAATGCGATAGCAAATAAACACCAATAAAATCGAGAAATCCAAAAT
Source organism: Phyllostachys edulis (assembly GCA_036346405.1). Lineage (NCBI taxonomy): Eukaryota > Viridiplantae > Streptophyta > Magnoliopsida > Poales > Poaceae > Phyllostachys > Phyllostachys edulis. The sequence goes on along the minus strand of CM070567.1, from coordinate 31,859,665 downwards.
GCTCAAAGATGCATGATAATTATATATATTAATGAAGTTATGATTCTATATGCATTTAGGTATAGATTTTAGTTTAATTGGAGTTCAACTTCTTATGAATTTGTGGAGGTTAATTCAATTTCTGAGGTAATCATAATAACTGACGATACTTAGAGTTTAGGTGGTATAACTTTCCTTAACAGGACACCTAGTACTCACAAACACTCTCTCTAGACGTTTCTATGCATACATCCACGATGATCATACAGTCAAAATTAACCCTCTTATATGTTTTCTTATCAATTGATCTTTTAAAGTCTTAACAAGTATTCAAAAGAATAGCTTATTTCATTATCTTGTTAATTACTAAGATACTATTCACACAAATGGAAAGACAACAACGTTCTGAGTTTTAACTTGGCTAAACTTGTTTTGGTTAACTAAATTAATGCTTATTCTTTAGATGATTAGCCTTTGTTAGTTTAAGGGCTAAAGTTCAAATGGACCAAAAAGCTACATCTAATCTAAATAAGAGCAAAAGCTTCCAGTTATCTTCTATTGCTACTAGTTGTCACAATTTAAAGTCCAATCTAGAATTACAATTTCAGATTTAGAGCAAACTGAAAACAGGGCAAAAAGAAGAGTGGGCTGCTTTAAACATTGTGAGTAAAGTATTATTTTTGGGTTTAATTTAAAGCTAAATTAGTATAGCTAAAAGTTGAGTTTAATACTTACAAACTTACTAACCAGTTTTTGGAGAAATGAGAGGTTGGTTCAGTTTTTGCTACAGTTTCAGGTGTTGAAACTGAAAGTGAGACAGATTAAGAGAAAGGTTTGCTGATTTATACATTCACAAGTGGATAGAGTTAAAAGTCTAACTGATACCAGGGCTACATCTTGCTGTATATGTGGTCAACATGACCGGCAAGAAAACAGCAAGACCGAACTGAGATTCGGTTAGCTAAAGTTTCAGATTTTGGCAAAGCTGAAAGTGGACAGATTTCAACATGGTCGGAAAGAAACGGCAAGACCGAACTGAGATTCGGTTAGCTAAAGTTTCAGATTTGGAAAAACTGAAAACTGGGACAGATTACAATGGTAAAGTTTGCTGCTTTCTCAGATCATGAACAAAATGATGCTTTAGCTTAAGTTAATGCTAACTCGTAAAACTTAAAGCCTAACTTTTTACTTGATACCATTAACTGACAGCAAGTAACAGGAATAGAACAACCTGCTGCACATTGTCAGTTTGCTGAAAACAGAACAGCAGAACAGGGATTGGAGATTTAAGGTTGATTTTGAAATACTCTAAGCACAAGACTTTTGCTAAGGCTAAAGCTAACCTTAAACAAGCATAATAACCCATTTTAATACTTGTTAATACTAATTGTTCAAGAATTAATATTCAGTTCCGAGTTACAGTTTTTGATATTGAAACCGAAAATGGGACAGATTATAATAAAAAGATTTGTTGTTCCATTAGACTATGACAAAAGAATACTTTTGATTAAGTTACAGCTAGATGAGTAGAATTCAAAGCCTAGCTTACCACTTAGCATTAATTAAGACTAATCATCAATTCTCAGTTGAAACTGGACTGCAGTTTGCATATTTGCAAAAACCGAAACAAGGCAGATTTCAGATTTCGAAATCTGGAAACAGGACAGATTCCAAAGAATGATTTGTTGCTCTAAACATACACAAGTAAAAGTGCTAAGCTCAAGTTTAGAGTATTCTCAACTAGGTTAGGAAGTGAACTCATCACTTACTGGCACTAAGTGATAAGAATTAATGAAGTGGTTGTGTAACTGTTAGTTCAACCGAAAATGGACAGGGCACAATTGGCTGTTTGACAGATTACAGAATTTGGCTAATTTGAAAAATGCACTTAAGCGAAAATTGTTTGCTAAAGCTAATCTTCAGAGAAAGGGGTACAAGACAACTAAAACCTACTACAACGTTCTACCTAATTCCTTGATTTAGCCATTTGAACTAATCTTATACTACCTCTGTTTATATATCAAAAATAGGACAGCAATCTCAACTAAAAAGTTAACATCTAATCTTCATACTAACTCAAATTACAAGCTTTTGTCAGTCAATTGAGTGGTTTGAAACATCAGTCACTAGGTTGGTTAGCACTAAGTGGGTGATGTATTCACTAGTTCCTTGCCTCTCATACCTACATAGACTAAGGTTCACAAGAGAATAGAAATCAAAGACAAACACTAGATTATACCCACTGATAAAACAAGTAATCATCTAATGCCTTCTTTATTCAATCATTTCATCAGATTTTCATTGTCTAATTCTAATCTTGTATTGGCTCTATACATCTGCTAGCATTGCGCTTTACATCTCAAATAGCACAAGTACTACAGAGAATGGTGAGGGGCTCACCTATCATGGAAACAAGAAAGGAAGCACGGAGGCCGAGGAGGGCCGAATAGGGAAGGCTCAGGGGCGGCTCAGGCATTTTGGCGAACACCCTTTGCACACACCGAGTCCTGGCAAGAGGGGCGCGCGCACACGAGGTCGTGGGCGATGTAGTCGGAGGAGCAGAGCAGCATGGCGACCTTGGCAAAGCAGGTGTAGCAGATCGTGGTGTAAGCTGACATGAAGGTTGCGTCTTGGGCGCGCTCCAGTTGAGCTTGTGGAGCACAAAGATCGACGGGGTCACGATGGCGGCGTCGATCGCGCCTCAAGCTCGGGAAGGCCGGCCGTGAGTAGCGGATGAAGGCGGCGGGCGGAGCCGAGACGGCGAGCCTGAGACGCAGTGGCGCAGGGAGTCGGAGGTTGAGGGAGGCGCCGAGGTGGATCCAGGGCGGAGCAGCCGGGCCGGGGCAAATCCAGGGCGCACGGGCCCTAGGGCGCAGAGCGCGGCGGCGGCGGCGGAGTTGAGGACGACGGAGGGAGAGTCTGGAGATGAGGGCATTGTAGGAGGCGAGGTCGCGGGAGGGCATGCGGCGGAAGCGGCCGAGGGCGGCGTCGGCGACGGCGTGGGAGAAGCGGGCCGGAGAGGCGCAAGGAGCCGAGCGGAACTGGTTGCAGAACCGGCGGCGTGGAGGGTGGTGGCGGAGAAGTGGAGGCCGGGGAGGTGGTGCGACGGCGAGGCGTGGAGGAAGCGGCGACCAGGGGAGGCAGCGCCATGGAATAGGAGGATGGAAGAAGGAGAATTGGGGGAGAAATGGAAGGGAAGACTAGCCTGGTGGTTAACCAATGGGGAAAGATATTTGTGGGGGAGGAAGATTGGTCCTGTGTTGTTGACCGAATGGGGGGAGGAAGAAAAAAATGAGGCGCTGCCCCTACGGATGAAGATAAGAAGCTTCAGGATGGGGTGTCGTGGCGTGCGCACAAGTTTGCTTCGATAGAGGTTCTGGCGCGTGCCCCTGGTGCTGCAGCGGCGAAGGAGTTGCGTGGCGTCGGTGAACGCTCTGGAGAAGAAGGCAATCGACGATGGAGTAGGGCCCGCCAGTCAAAGAGATGAAGGAGGTTGGGTTTGGGTTAAACAGTGACTGGCCCGGTGCGGTTAAGTTAGGACCACCCGATCATGGATGGACGGTCAAGATTACGTGGAACGTTCGGACCATCTGATCAGGCGTGAGATCTGAGCCGCTGATTTCCAATCGAACGGTCCAGACATATCGGGTGCGGCTCGGTGCAACTAATTGACTCCACCGAGTCAATTTGGCCGGGTCGGCTCGAGCCTAATGCACAGTGTCATGAGTTTGGGTCAAGGCTTTTGACTAAGGTTTTAATTCTGATTCCTACTTTGACCGTGGGTTTAAAAATAGAAATAAAATTTGTAAAATCCTAAAATAATTTAGGTGAGTTCCTGGGATAGTCTAATGTTTATAAAAATTATTAAACCTTACTGTTCATATAATATTTTGTATAATATAAATTCAAACTTAGTGTAGGTTATAAATATGTGTTTGAATTTTCGTGATTTGAATCTAATCCCAAAAATTTGGGAAAAACTATATTAATTCATGATAATTATTCTAGTATTTAAATAAATTATTTTCCGAGATCTTATGGACATTTATTTAAAATTTCTTTTATGGCTTTAGTTTGAATTTAGAGATTTACATTTGATTTTAAGATTTACATTTGATTTTAAGATTTTCTAATGCATAATTTATGCACATGCTCCAGAAATAACAATTATAATATAAAAATACATATAATTACTGTTTATTAAAATTGGGGCTGTTACAGGCGAGCACCAGGTGCGCCTCGGCGAGAGGAACTTCATGGTGGGGTCGGAGAGGCAAGGGGGTGGCCGTGGAGGTGTGGTGACGACGCCGAAGGCGGGGAAGAAAGGTGCGGCGGTGGGAGAGCACCACGGCGAGCAATCGGCTGGGAGAAGTGGGGGGAAAAGAACAGGAGGTTCTGGAACATGGGATGACAAAGCTAGAGGGGTGAGAGTGTCACTGGAGCGGAAGAACAAAGACAAGGCGGCGCGGCCGGTGGCAGGGAAGAAAGAGAAAGACAGCAGCGTGTGTGCTTCGGTGTGGGAGGGGAAAGGGGAGCCAGAGCCTGCGCGTGGCGCTCCTTAGTCCTCAGCCTTTGCTGCCACGTCGACCCCGGCCTCTCTATGGACTTGCTCCGCGCGGTCACCGCCTCGGGCGGCCGCGTCCCCAGCATGCTCTGGTCTGCACCCCTCGCCTGCCCCTCCCCCTCCCACCTCGCATGGCTCGCCGTGCTTTGGTCCGAGCCGCCATCGGATTCGGCGGCCGAGCCATGACGCGTGTGGCCAAGCCGCCATGGCCACGGGCACAGCCATGCGCGGGCGAGCGTGAGCCAGGGGACGCGCAAGCCAGGGATGCAGCGCATAGGAGCAAGCTAGGGAGGCGATGCAGACGCGCAGGCGGCGGCGGCGCCCGGAGGAGATGCGGCCTTTGCTCCCTTGGGAGAAAAATGAAGAAATGGAGAGAGGAAGGAGACGAGGAAGAGAAGAAATGGAGAGAAACGCCACATCAACTCCTCTCTAGCGAAACCGGGCCACTCGGACGCCACATCAGCAAAACCACCGCACGAAACAGTCTCAGGGGTAGGTTATCCGGTTTTACAACTTCAGGGTGTCAAAAGACCGATTTTTTAGTTCAGAGGGTTAGACGTCCGCATGTCGATACTTGAGGGGTTAGAATGGACTTCTTCCTTTTTATCAAAAAGACACTAAAAAGACGAAAGAACATAGATAAGAGGCTTGATTAAATTGACAGATTTACTGCTATTTACTCCCTCTGTTACTAAATACATGTATCAGACATCAACATGGTCTTAAAAATGCATGACTATCAAATTTTCTATTTATATGCTAGTAAAAGTTTTAAAAAATGTAATATTGTGGAAGTATTGATGAAAAATATACCAATATTATTTTTATGTGACCAATGTAAATTTTGTGAATACTAGTAGTCAAAGTTCAAGAAAATTGATTGCCTGCATTCTAAAACATCATCTATTTACTATTTAGTAACACAGGGAGCAGAACGTTGTTCTGAAGTCGCATCTGTTATTATGTTCTTTCGAATTTCGAGGCCAGTCAAAAGTGGAACAGATCGTGGAAGTTTTAACTCATAAGATAGCATAACTGATCATAGTAAACTGCTAAATTATCATTACAATCAGGATCCTGGCTAGAGGATGCATGTCATATTCAGAATTACTGCAGGTCTTAACAAATGTCTAAATAATAATTGGTCATGAGAGGCCAATCGCTAGTCCAAACACGCTGCACCTACCCTAATAATATCCATGATGACAGGTTAACAGAAACATAGAAGTTAGTTGGAGCTCTTGGGTTTTGGTGCTGCTGATGCTTCTTCGGAGAGCTCAAGTGAAACAGGGCAGTGATCACTTCCATAAAATCCTGCAATGATGAACGCCAATGAATTAAACCAAGGCCAAAAACCAGCCATGTACACTTTATGACAGTTTGGAAAAAACATCGGTAGCAACTGGATTCATATTACCCTTGACAACAACAAATAAAACAAATAACTGAACATACCAATGCCACATAAACTATATGGTCTTAGGTGCCAAGCAAACATTAGCAAATAAATAAACCCGTTACATCACTTAGTACTAGGGCTAGTGGGCTACTTAAACACAATTGGTTAGTGGATGTGATTATGTCAAGAGATAAATATGCCCATAAGTATATATAGTGAGAACTCCAAAATGAAGTGTCATCGGATGCACGTTGGATTCACAAACTATAACTATAAATCAACATGAATAGTACCTGATAGCAATTTAGTCTGAATTGTGATATTGTTGACATGTATCAAAGTTGATATAGGTCAGTTTTAACAACATTTCCTCTTGTCCTTGCCAAACTAGGTTACAGCTGTGGTCGAAAACATATTTTGTATCACGCCGCTATATTTTATAAGTAGAATAATATGTTTCAATGGCAACAAAAAATAACAAAAGTAAAGTGCCCAAGTATAAATTTTACCATTATTTTGCTCCATTAAACAAATATATGGAGTAGTGACGTATCATTCCTTTAAATCTTCAGTATAAGAATGTAGATGGGTTTTTCCAGATGAGAAAACTACAATCTATTTATATTCAAGATTATTTTGCATAATTTGTTAAAAAAAATAATTGAATCAGGCCATATATTATTACTTGTAGGTAAGTTGCTACAGACTAAAGAGATAGTTGCTTTACAAAATTGTAAATGATGAGAGGATTCATTATATATCAAGACACACAGTACTTGTAACTGACAACATTTTCATTCAGGAAAACAAGTTGGCTTTCATGAGAACTTTGAGTTGGCATGGCTTAAGCAAAAACGATAAAGCCAGGGGCTCAACCCATACTTCAAACATATCGGGATTGGCTCCTAATTTCTCGTGTCAAAATCTCCAGTTCACAGAGAACATTGAAACATCTGGTTAGCCAGGTTTTACAACACGAGCCTATTTGCTATCACATTGCTTGCATGGGCCCAGCTCATTTGCAGCTGATGATGTGCAAATAAACTTCGAAGACAGAAACATCCAGACAGTTGCATAATATATCACCACGCAAAGAAAGTTGTGCAATATTTTAATTTCATACCTTCTAGTTCAATTCCACGACCATGCATTTCACAGGAAACTATTCTGTCCTTCAACCGTTCTGACACAATGAAATAGTCAATCCGCATTCTCTTTGCTCGGTACCTGGAGAAATATTTAAGCAACAAATCAGTCTCTATGGAAAAAAGACGTAACACACACACACCAGCATTAGCATTCATAGTTAGTAATAACATATCAGTTAGCATACTAGTCCTTATGTTCGTCTTGCTTTGAGGATCAAGTTTAGGACTAAGAAAAAAGAAAACAGATTATATGAAGAAAAAAAAGTATTTGGGTGCACCTACGCAATATTCCAACTGAAATAACACAACTGTGTACAAACTTTCAAAAGACCAGTTAAAACTCTAAAAAGAACTTTGCATAGCAGCAGAACATAAACAACTGCATTCATGCTGTCAATTTCTTTTATAAATGGCCAAAATAAAATCAGATTGTTGAGATGGAGGATAATATTAATGGCAAACATTGGAAGACCACATTGTTATGAAGCACCATATCTATACAATAGGGGAACAAATTGCCCATCACGGACATAAAAGATAACATCAGAATAACATTTCACATGGGCACATCCTTCAACAATGTAGAGATAAACTCTGATAAACAAATGAACACTATAACTGACAGTAATAAAATCATGGAAATGTTTCTTACTTGCCAATTGGATGCCCAGACCAAGAGAAGCCACAGTCCATGTCTTTTTCTTTGTGCAGGTATCTGTAAGCATCTATCAGCTTTCCCCTGTATATCCAAATTGTAAGTCCATAAGGTAGTCAAGAAAATAAATAATCAATAGTCCAATACTACACAAGTCTCTGATTCAAGTATCTGAAGAAAAACACAGGTGGATGTATATTTCGGATTCATCTAATTTCTCATCGGCACAAGTGTATAAATTTTTATCAGGTTCTACCATTCTAAGAAGAATTCCCCACTTTACACATGAGAATGGAAGAACAAGTGCATGCTTAAGCATAGGGTATCCCTCTGGATTTTATTGCATGGCAAGCCCAACACGAGGTATATGATGAGGAAGAAGCATTTCTTTGTGGAATCTGAGCTTCACGCTTTTTGTTCTTTGGGTGAGCTAGAAAATTGGGAACACTTATTTTTGGATGCTCTTTTAGTCAAGAGTTGTTAAAGCTTGCTTGGTCTCACGCGATTTTTCACTGGACATTATTGACATGTTGCAAGTTGCTAGAAGCCAGGCCAATGGTTACAAATCATTTTTCAAGGAACTGATAACCTTGGGCTTCTGGCATATATTTGGATTCAACGAAACAGATGTATTTTTAACAAAATTCCCCAAACAAATTCAGACGGAGGAAGCTCCTGCTTGTTGATGTTGAGCTTCTGAAGGAAAGGGCCTCACAAGCCTTACAATGTCAACTAAAAGCAAACTAACTAATTAACAAGAAGAGTAAAGAGAAATTTGTGGTCAAAGTTGTTTTTTGGGTACCATGTCAATTTCCATACATCACTTATTTGTGACTGGAGATATATCATAGACTGTCACTGGCATATCCTATTTTATTCTTCTTGATCAAAAATAATTAATAGATTGTCAGAGTGCAATACATTATTTGTTGTTAAGGACTTCTTTATTTTTTTGGTAGAGATGTATGTTTTAAATGATATAGTGTATATTGAACATGTTGTTAGATGTTAGATCGTATAGGTGTTCTTTGCATATTTACCTACACATATAACATGTATATTTTGGCCTCCTTTGGCCCATTGAAATAGATCAATGGTTCATTCCAATATGGTATCAAAGTCATGGCTTTCTCCTCTCCAAAAACCCTAACCCTAGACCACTCCTCCCCACGTGACCACCGCCGCTGTTCACTGGTCACTACCACCACCGTCTGCCCCACCCCGCGTTCCTCTCCTCCACGCGCCTGAGCCACCGAACCCACTGCAACGTGTGCGCCCGAGCCGCCAGCTCTCATCTGCTCCGTGCGCGAGCCCCGTGCCGCTGCCGTCGCGAATCCGCCGTCGACGGCCCAGATCCGTCTCTGCAGCCTCTGGATCAACCTCCTTTGCTCCGGGCCGCGCCGCCGCGCCCTCGAGTGGCCTCCTTCGCCCGAATCTGTTCTTCTTGCTTCTTGAGCTCCTCCTCTGCCGGATACACCGCCGCCCCGCTTCTCGAAGCTTCGTCGTCGCTTTCTGCCGCCTCCCGAGCTCTCTACTACGCCTGGAAGCTCCTCCCGAGTCTGCCGCTCTTTGCTCACCGAGCTCTCCTCTGTTACGACCGCACCCCGCCTGAGCTCGCCTCCCCCGATCTGGAAGCCGATGACCCTCAGGCACCTCTGCTCTGCCCGAGCTATGCCGCCCGGCTGCTCTACCCTACCTCACCTTCGGTCGCCCCAACGCCACCGCCCCTCTGCTCCGGATCCGAGCAGCTACCGACTCCAGGCCGCACCTCTGGCTCCGAATGGCTACCGCTAATGGCTACTCTGCCATCTCGCTCCCCCATGTTCGGTTCGACGGGACGAACTTTCGAGAGTAGGCTGTTCACCTGAGGATTCATCTGAACAGCCATCGCCTCTGGGGTCACCTCACTGGCGAGCACCCGTGTCCGCCTCGGCCTACTCCATGAGCTGCTCAAGAGGCTGCCACCGCTACTCTGAAGGAGGTCCTGGAGCTCTACCAGTCTGAACTGCACACCTATGAGAGATGGCAAGATGCCGAAGCTCGTGCTACCGCTATCTTGGGAGGAAGCATGCCAATGGCCATCTCCATGGATGTGGCAGAGCTACCAATGACTCAGCTGATGTGGGACCGCCTCCGAGCTCACTACCAGTGGACGAGTGATGATATGTACCTCTCTGTCGTGCACCAGGCGCACTCCCTTCAGCAGTTTGATGCCACCTTGGACGACTTCTACTAGCAGATGTCTGCTGTAACATCCCAAATGTGTAATTAGGGTTAATCAAGTATAATTATATGTGTAGAAATTAAAACTTTTTCTCACATCTTGAAAAACCCTAAAATCTCATGTGATTCTTGTCCAAGAGTTGTGTAATCCAAAAACACAAAGCTCTTGTTGACCAAAAGTCAAATTCATATTCCATCCATCTTAAATCTTGTGCCAATCAATTGGAAATATTTTCCCTTGGTCCAAAAACTGATGTGGGACCCCTCCGAAAAATATCATGAGTTATAACACTTGTTGATAATTTTGGAGGCAAAATGAATCATTGAACAACCTTAATGAATTTCACGAGAAAAATGCATTGCATAATAACCTCTGGAAATTTTATGTAAGGTTAATCTTCTTGTCAACAAGCTCCTGTAAAAATTTCATGAATTTTGGAGTTGAAATGCTATCCCAAATAATTACGCTAAGTCCCATTGTTGAAAACTAAATTCAAAAGCCTACACTGTTCCTTGGGCTAGCCATGTTCAAAGTTGGTCCACCTCGACCAGTGTCTGCACCCCAGCAGACCTCCTCTCCACTTTGATCAGTCGCACTGCTTGGATTTACATCCAACACCACGACCTCCTCATGGTCAACACCGCCAAGACCTCCCACCTTGTTGAGGTCTTGGCCCTTGGATTAAGATCCAACCGGCCCTGACCTCCCCTTGTTATCAAACCTCAAAAACCACCTTCCACCTTGTTGAGGTCTTGGCCCTTGGATTAAGATCCAACCGGCCCTGACCTCCCCTCACTGTTAAGCTAAGCAAACATCCCACCTACATGAGGTCACAGCCGTTGGATCAAAGATCCACGGTCATGACCTCCCCTGTGTGTCAAACCTCAAAGTCTACATCCCACCTTGGTGAGGTCACAGCCATTGGATCAAAAACCCATGGTCACGACCTCCTCCTCTCAATCTAACTAACAGACCTCCCTTTTAGCGCTGTTGAGGTCGTAGCCGTTGGATTCAGATCCAAAGGCCACGACCTCCTCTGAAAAACATCACGGCAAGGTCCTCCCTTGTGCGTTGCGCAAGCTCAGGACCTCCACCTCTTCTGATCGTAGCCCTTAGATCTAAATCTAAAGGTCCTGACCTCCCTTGCCTGTGGCGCATCATATCAGACCTCCCCGGTCATTGTGTGCCCTTGGATTTAAATCCAAAGGCCATGACCTCCCCTCATGTCTTTTTGATCGCGTGCGGTTAAGTCCTCACTGGAGGTCCGCACCGTTGGATGGAGATCAACGCTTTGGACCTCTGTCCCCTTTCCTCATGTGCGTTTTGCGATTAAAAATCGGAGGGCCACGACCTCCCGGCCTTGATCGTGTGGTGGGACTGCTCCCGATCCTTGAGCGTAACGGTTCAAAAATGACATCGGAGGGCGGGACCTCTCCTGTGTCTTATCCAATGGTCATAAGGACCTCACTGTTCTTCTCCTACCTTGGTCACGCATCGTGCTCTGAGCGGTGGAGTTAATGCGCGCCGAGCCACTGTACCTTTATGACTCTCTGTGACCCGCATTTAATCAGGTCGACTTTCATCTTTCAGTCGGACAGCTGCCCTTGTCAACCTCATGTCCTTGCCACCCCATGGACCAACCGTGGGCTAAGCTCACCATGGAGCTTAGCCCCACTCATAACCATCACCTCGGGCTATAATTATCCCTTGAAGCCTCCCTTGGCTTCCTTTGCACACAACCGATCTCGGCCTTGCATTCTTGTGCGTGGTGAGCTCCTCCTCACTCACCTCCTCACCGGTGGTCGCCATTGTTGAAGTCCTTGGAGCTCCTCTGTGGCACAAGAAGTTCCAGTGGCTCCTTTTCAAACCCTCGCTCACTTTTGCTCCCAAAACCTCTTGAAGTTAACCCTAACTTAATTTGTTTGGGCAATTTTCAGAGGTGGACAAAGTTGAGCTTGGAGGCTGGTGCCTTGGGTCGTGAAGCTTCACCGCCTTCCCCAACTCCCGGTCATCACCTCCACGACCTCCCGGCACCTTAGGACCTCCGGTACACCTCCTGTTAGTCCTTTAGATCTTGGCACCCGCTGAATGCATGTTGCGGAGCTTAAGTTTTGGCACTGCAGCTTGAATGTCGCTACGAGCTTCCTTTTTGCATTTTGTCTTTTGGCCGTCTGGTCATCTCTGTCTCTCGGCTCATGGCGATTAAAATCGTCGTCGCCGTCGAGTGAGCTCATGGTGTGCGCAACACTATTGCGCACACGGGATATCTTTGGTTGTCGCCCGTGAGGTCCGCATTGCCGCAATAACCACTTCTTTGAGCTCGAGATCTTGTCGGACAAGCTGCGGCGCTATTGCCGTTTTTGGACAAAGATCCGCCGAGTTAATGCACTAATCATGTGCTCAAATCATTGAAATCATGGGCATGTCTTAGCTGCATTTAATCCTCCCGTGTTGCGCATTTAAGACCTCCCGACGCGGACCTCCTTGTTGTCGGTAGCGCATTTAACCTCTTGTCGAGGCGCGCGCGTGCGCAGCACGTGGTTGTGAGCTCGGGGCGTCGGACCTCCTCCAGAAATGCTGGAGCGTCCAAGACCTCCTTGCGAAATCGTAGCCGTCTGGACCTCCACGGAGGTGCAGTGATGTTTAGATCTATCGCTTAGGACCTCCTCGAGGTCATCTCACCGCTGAGGACCTCCTTTAGATCTGGTCCGTTCAGGACCTCCTTTCAGTGTTGTGGTCCGTTGGACCTCCCATCTCGGCCACGACCTCCCCTCACCTCGCATGTGAGTTGCTAAGAGGTCCAGACCTCTGGACTTCACGTCTTGGCGTGTGTGATGTTCTCTGGGAGGTCTTGAGCCGTTGGATCTGAGATCGTGGCTCACGTCCTCCCATACCCTTGTGAGTTTTAGAAATTCGGTGAAGTCTTAGTTATAGACCCAAATAAGGTATAGACTTTAGAATTTCATATCTTTCTCATTTTAAATCCATTTGAGGTCATTCAAATCGTGTTGGCTCTGTCTTGAACTTAACTTTAATCCAAAAATGATTGTAAGTTGAGTTCACTCAGAGCACAGATTTGCCATTAGATTTTAAAACCAACTTTAAAATATACACTTAAATCAATGCTTAACTTGTAAAATACAAAACTAATGCTCAGAGGTTATTTGTGAGTAAACCCAATTTTGTTAGCTTCCTCTAATAATGAACTCACTTGTGAGAATTAGTTACGAGCATGTTGTTTGTTATAGAAATGAGGACTTGTGCATTATAATTTTGTTCAAGTTCTTGTTTTTGAAAAATTATATAAAGTGCATAATAGCTCCAAATAAGATGAACTCAATTGTGTTATTCATCTCATGAGGTGCTGGTTTTACAATAAAAATCTCAGCCTCACCACTTTTCTAGAAAATGTTGCCTCATAATTAAATTAGTGAATAGTGCGGTTTAGTAATTTTTAGGTTGAGCGCGAATTGTTTTGCTCATATCTTTTGCATTGAGAATCCAAATCCATTGGTTCTTGTTGCAAAATTTCCTAAAAATCATCCCCTTGTCTGCTGTAGAAAATTCAGGGTGTTTGGAGTTCGTTTCTTTGTCTTTGTCTTTGTTGCCTTTAAATCGTTCTTATCGGTTCTTTATCGCTTTTCCGTTAGGTTTCGACATTTGTGGTGATCCCGAGAGCGACCCTCTGCCACAATTTGAGCAACAGACAACAAGGCAAGCAGTTTGACCATTTCCCATCATGTCCCATTACTTTAAAGCTTAATACTTTGTTTTACTTCTATGTATGCATGCTACTTTGTGTTAAATGTCGTTAGTATTCCTATAGTCGCATAATCAGAGGAAATCCTTATCCTCCACTACCAATGAGCCTAGGTTATTATTTGTGGTTTGAGCTCGTTGGATGAGCTCTTATCACTTAGTAGTTGCGTTTTCTCTTGCTTAGACATGCTTAGCTATCGGTAGTATTGGGCGATCATCGACTTAGTCGATGATCTTGATCACTCAAAATGATTATTACTCCTATATGTCCAGCACTTGTGCTTTGATTAATTGTAAAATCAAAAGCTGAAAATAAAAGATTGATTTAGACTTGGGCATATTGGATGGATGGTGCGGTTTTGGAATGTGGTGGTATGCTGGGTCCCTAAGGACCAAGTACTTGGGTCACTAAGCCAAGCGCTTTTGCGTACTAACCACGCGAGGGCATATGGAACCCTCTTGACTAAGTACTCTAGGAGGTGTTAATTATGAGCGAGCTCGGTTGGTGTGTTTTCAAAAACAAATGTATATGTATAGTGTGGGAGGAGCATTGGCTTAGGGTAGGTCGTCTAATGTCTCCTTCTCCCGTGGGTTGTCTGACTCGTAATTAGCATTCATCCTTTGGAAAGGTCTCGTAGGACTTAGCCGTGCAAAGACACCTTCTAAGTGTGCGTAAAGGAAAGGCGATGCGGCGTGTGGGTGCAGTGGTACACCTGCGCAGGATAAAACTATTGAATAGCCTCGTCCTAGGTTATGGACATGCTTGGTAAGGTCGTTCAAGACTAGACTACAACCTTTAATTAAAAACTTGACATGGTTGGTATGAGCAGGGAGTTCATGCTATTGTTGTGGTGACTTGGGTTAGTCACTTCGAGTGATTGTTCTTGTTGTTGTTATTATGTTATTTATCTCGTTGTTATTTCAACAATTAAAAATGCTTTGTCAAATTGCTTTCAATCTACTATATTATTGCAAATGAAACTTGCTTTATGCTAAAATGAGTCCAAAGCCTCCTCCACTTAAATCAAGCTTGCATGTAGCTAAATTATAGTTCTCATTATCTTACGTCGGTCTTGCAGTACAATAAACAAGTTATTGTACTCATTTGCTTTGCTTAACAACTTTGTTGCAGAGGAGGTAGAGCCCAAAGGGCTTTACTTTTCTTGTTGTCTTGATGGTTGGGAGAGCGACTAGCTTGGCGGTCCTGTCGATTGCCTTGTGGGCTAAAGGCACACCTTTGGTTGGCTCTTATTTTGGCCATCTTTATGGCACTTTTGCTTCATTGTTATCTTTTTGTAATTATTGTTATTGGGCCTAAGGGCCTCTCTTTTGTAATATCTATTCCATATTAATGTTAACTTCGGTTTGTTGCTTATGTACTATGTGTTGTATGGAATTGATGCATTCTTTTGTTGTGAGGTATGTGTCTTGCATTCAGGAAGTATACATCTCTCGAGACCGAAGTTTATTTGGTTGATAATACTATGGTCAATTGGATGACTAAGTATTATGAGCCTAACAAATCCGGGTGCTCACAAAAGTTGGTATCAGAGCCGTTATGACCGTAGTAACGCAAGCTTGGTCGTCCTTAGGATATTTTGAAAACCTATTTTCAAAGCATCAAATGAGTTTTGAAAGCTTAGGTAAATTCTCGGATTTTATTCCTTACCTATCTTAGCTTTCTCTTCTCATCCCACTCTAAATTGAGTTTTAAAAGTTGTTTTCCTCTCTTCCCTGCCACAAAATAGTTGTTATCGATTAATGGGGTTTTGGGAGAACCAATGAGATTGGCAAATTGAAGTGTGAGATGCCCACTACAAGGTTTTGAAGTTCTGGAGTCGGTGATTCGACAAGGAGCTTGGATGCGAAATCTGGACAGCAAGCATCAAACTTCCGGACAGCAGTCTCAAAGGTTTCTAATTAGGATAGATAATGAGAGGTTAATCAACTAAAACTTGTGGGAATAAAAGGGTAAAATGTGATACTAGTTAGCTAAGTATCTAACACTTATTTCGCTGATTTAACATTGCTCTTTAGTAGCATTAGCTCTCACCCTACAATCTGTTTTTTGCTCTTCTCGACCAATTACTCGTTCATTCAATACGGGGTAGTTGAGTTGAGAAGTTGAGCCTTGCTTTTAGTGTTTCTTGGCTGTTTTTAGAGTCTTTTAGAAGCTTTTTAAAGTGTAAATAACCGCTGATTTTGGCTTTCGTTTAGGGTGATATTCCATTCCCTAGTCGATCGCTTTTGTTTTCTTTAAGGCTTTGTTTTGAGTCTAGTTGCTAACCAAAATTCCTTGTAACAGATGGCGGGCGCGATCGTAGCGGTAGAGGCCGATCACCGGTCCGGACGAGGAGCTTCCTCCTCCTCCGACCATGGCCGAGGTTCTTCTTGGATCGGCGCAACCGCGCGGATGGCCGGAGAGTTCTCTCGGGCGTCATCGCGCGCAACACCATCGCACTTACCGGAGCTTGGGATGCGGGCGAGAATGCCCATCGGCGCGTGGAGGACTCGCGGAGTTTCTTCGTACTCGACCCTCTACCTTTTCCCGGTCGAGGACCCGCTCGATCTGAGCGATTAGCCCGTTTGGTTGAGCGGAAGCTTCGGCATAGCGATGCCGAGCACGAGAAGGCGCTGCTCGCGATCGCACCACCGGAGGTGCACCTTGTCATGGTGGGAGAACTTTCTCGCCATGCGGCCGTGGATCACACCGTCTCTTGGGAGGAGTTCCGTCTTTGCCTTCCGCGGGCTCATATCCTGCCGCGATGGAGATCAAGCGGGGAGTTTCTTCTTGCGCTCAAGCAAGGCGTGGCTTCGATCATGGAGTATGTCTCTGAGTTCAACCATCTAGCTCGTTATGCTCCCGAGGACGTGGCCTTGATATAACTAAGCGAGGCCAAGTTTAGGCGTGGCTTATGCGAGGAGAAGGACAAGCTATCCATTGTCGACTTTCACGATTTTCGGACCTTGGTCGACAAGGCCATCGTCGGCGAGCATGCGGCTCGAGCTTATGGACTCCATAGCGCAAGTGGGAGGCCCATAAGTCATCGAGGCGATTCCTCCGTCCCGCTTGGCGATCTCGGGTACCACTCTCACTCTTGGCGCCCGAGGTCACCCCCTTCCTCGTCCTTCGCAGGCGTGTCTCGATCCACGTGCACTGCGAGTCGTGATAGGCCCCCTAACCCGGCGGCACTGGGGTCACATGCTTCTCATGCAACCGAAGGGCATTATGCGAACCAATGCCCTAAGAAGGCGAGGCGGCCCTCGTCCTAATGGAGGACGGGCGAGGTGGTGCATCTCGGGACGGAAGATCGTCCGGCTACCCAAAGGCGTGGGTAGTGGTCGCGTCAACGCCGTCCTGCAGAGGAGGCTCGGAGGCACCCGCGTCGTGCTAGGTACACTTTCGTTAACTCTCATCCCGCCTTCGTTTTGTTTGATTCAGAGCATCCCATTCATTTGTTTGAGTCTTTTCTTTCTTTGTTGGAGAGCTTCTTTTCTCTCCATTGTCGGTCCCGCTTCTCATTCGCTCTCCGGTTCGGAGTTGAAGGTGAGGTTGAGTGTAGGGATGTCCCTATCAAGATCGGCGTGGGGTTCTTAGCAAACCTTATCCTTCTCCATTCAAATGAGTCTTGGCGTGATTCTTGGCATGGATTGGTTGTCCCGGCACATGGGGCAAATCGATTCGCCAGAAGCTCATCTCTATCTAGTCCCTCCGTGGCGGGTTTGCTTCTCAGAAGTGCTAGATCCTCATCTCTTCGCGCTTGAAGCGAAGCCCGCTCTAGATATTAGCGAAGTCCCAGCAGTTTGTGACTTTGTTGATGTCTTTCCGTGATCTTCGAGGATGCCACCCGTTCGAGACCTCGAGTTTGTCATTGAGTTGGCTCTGGTACGCCCTATCTCAAAGAGGCCTTATCGGATGCCACCGAGCGAGTTGGTGGAATTGAAGAAGCGATTAAGTGGTTGCAGAGAAGGGTTTCATCCGCCTAGCTCATCTCCTTGGGGTTGTCCGGCAATCTTCGTAAAGAAGAAGGATTCGGTACTTTACGCATGTGCGTTGATTACCGCCAGCTTAATGAAGTGACGGTAAAAAAAAACAAGTATCCATTGCCCGCGTCGGCGATCTCTTGATCAATTAACCGGAGCTCGAGTTTTCTCCAAGATTGATCACGAGTGGGATATCATCGAGTTGGATTCGACTGAGGATATTCCAAAGACGGCGTTCTCTACTCGCTTCGGCTTGTACGAGTACCTTTCATGTCGTTAAACAACCAATGCTCTGCCTTGTTCATGAACCTCATGAATTCGGTATTCATGGAGTATTTGGATAAGTTTGTCGTGGTCTTCATCGATGATATCCTTATCTATTCCAAGAACGATGAGGAACATCTTAGAGCATCTGAAGCTTGTGTTAGGCAAGCTACGGGAGCACCGGTTGTCTGTGAAGTTGACAAGTGTGCATTCTCGGTTGAAGGAAGTGGCTTTCTTAGGCCATATTCTTTCAGCGGGAGGCGTAGCTGTTGATCCTAGCAAGGTCACCGATGTTCTTTCATGGAGTCCGCCCACTTCGGTCACCGAAGTGCGGAGTTTTCTTAGTTTAGCGGGATATTATCACCGCTTTATCGAGAACTTCTCCAAGATGGCGAAGTTCGTTGCCGAGTGCGACGTGTGTCGTCGTGTCAAGGCCGAGCATCAGCGTCCTGCTGGACTGCTGCAGCCTTTGCCAATTCCTGAGTGAAAGTGGGATTCGATCGGAATGGATTTCATCACCGGTCTACCCACATCCCCGAAGAAGAATGATGCCATTTGGGTCGTCATCGATCGATTGACTAAGGTGGCACATTTCCTTCCCGTCAAGGCGAACTTGGGTAGGTCTTTTGGCGGAGCTCTACATCGCCCGCATCGTGAGTTTGCGGTGTCGAAGACGATCGTGTCGGATCGTGGATCCTTTTCACGTCTCGTTTTGGCATAGCTTGCAAGAGGCTATGGGAACTCGTCTTGCTTTCAACCTGGCATTTCACCCCAAACCGATGGTCGGGCAGAGGGTCCACCAAGTTTTGGAAGACATGCCGTGCTTGTGTCCTTTCATATGGGAAGCATTGGGAGAAATGCTTGTCATTCGCCGAAGATTTTCTTATAACAACGACTTTCGGGCCGATCTCGGCATGGCACCATTTGAGGCCTTATGCGGAGAAAGTGTAGAACCCGTTGAACTGGAGAGACCCGGTGAGAGACCTCTCTTTGGCGGACTCAATCAATGAGGCCGGCGCCAAGTCCGGCTTATTCGTGGCGTTTGCGCGCAGCTCAATCGAGCAAAAGAGCTATGCGGATCGCCGTCGGCGTGAGTTGCGTTTTGAGCCTAATGACTTTGTTTATCTCAAAGTCTCTCCTTTAAAGGGCCATCAACGTTTGGCGTCAAGGGCAAGTTAGCTCCTCGATATGTCGGTCCCTACCGCGTTATCGAGAATAAGGGGCTGTTGCCTATAAGTTGGAGTTGCCGGTACACTTGAGGGTATATGATGTTTTCCATGTGTCCCGGCTTAAGAAGTGCCTTCGTGTTCCAACCGAGGAAGCTCGTTGGAAACTCTCGATGTCAACCCGATTTGACCTATCGCGAGCACCTGTTCGCGTGCTCGATGAGTCGAGCGAAGGACAAGGAATAAGACCATCAAGTTCCTTAAAGTTCGATGGTCAAACCATTACGAGGATGAGGCTACTTGGGAAAGAGAAGATCGTCTGCGTGCGGACTATCCATCTTTCTTTCTCGAGTGAGCCAAATCTCGGGGCGAGATTTACTGTAAGGGAGAGATTTTGTAACATCCCAAATGTGTAATTAGGGTTAATCAAGTATAATTATATGTGTAGAAATTAAAACTTTTTCTCACATCTTGAAAAACCCTAAAATCTCATGTGATTCTTGTCCAAGAGTTGTGTAATCCAAAAACACAAAGCTCTTGTTGACCAAAAGTCAAATTCATATTCCATCCATCTTAAATCTTGTGCCAATCAATTGGAAATATTTTCCCTTGGTCCAAAAAGCGATGTGGGACCCCTCTCGAAAAATATCATGAGTTATAACACTTGTTGATAATTTTTGGAGGCAAAATGAATCATTGAACAACCTTAATGAATTTCTGAGAAAAATGCATTGCATAATAACCTCTGGAAATTTTATGTAAGGTTAATCTTCTTGTCAACAAGCTCTGTAAAAATTTCATGAATTTTGGAGTTGAAATGCTATCCCAAATAATTACGCTAAGTCCCAATTTGTTGAAAACTAAATTCAAAAGCCTACACTTTGTTCCTTGGGCTAGCCATGTTCAAAGTTGGTCGGCCAGGCCAGGTATGCACCCCCAGCAGACCTCCTCTCCACTTTGATCAGTCGCGTGGTTGGATTTACATCCAACACCACGACCTCCTCATGATCAACACCGCGAAGACCTCTCACCTTGTTGAGGTCTTGGCCCTTGAATTAAGATCCAGCCGCCCTGACCTCCCTTGTTATCAAACCTCAAAACCACCTTCCACCTTGTTGAGGTCTTGGCCCTTGGATTAAGATCCAACCGCCCGACCTCCCTCCTTTGTTAAGCTAAGCAAACATCCCACCTACATGAGGTCACGGTAGTTGGATCAAAGATCACGGTCATGACCTCCCCTGTGTCAAACCTCAAAGTCTACATCCCACCTTGGTGAGGTCACGACCATTGGATCAAAACCCATGGTCACGACCTCCTCCTCTCAATCTAACTAACAGACCTCCCTTTTAGCGGCTGTTGAGGTCGTGGCCGTTGGATTGAGATCCAAAGGCCACGACCTCCTCTCGAAAAACATCAAGGCAAGGTCCTCCTGCATGCGTTGCGCAAGCTCGGGACCTCCACCTCTTCGATCGTAGCCCTTAAATCTAAATCTAAAGGTCCTGACCTCCCTTGCTGTGGGCGCATCATATCGAGACCTCCCGGTCATTGTGTGCCCTTAGATTTAAATCCAAAGGCCATGACCTCCCTCATGTCTTTTTGATCGCGTGCAGTTAAGTCCTCAGCTGGAGGTCCGCGCGTTGGATGGAGATCCAACGCTTTGGACCTCTGTCCCCTTTCCTCACGTGCGTTTTCGCGATTAAAAAAATCGGAGGGCCACGACCTCCCCATCCTTGATCGTGTGGTGGGACCTGCTCCCGATCCTTGGCGTAACGGTTCAAAAATGACATCGGAGGCCAGACCTCTCCTGTGTCTTATCCAGCGGTCATAAGGACCTCACTGTTCTTCTCCTACCTTGGTCACGCATGCGTGCTCTGGCGAGTGGAGTTAATCGCGCCCGAGCCCTTGTGGTACCTTTATTGACTCTCTGGCGACCGCATTTAATGCAGGTCGACTTCATTTTTCAGTCGGCCAGACAGCTGCCCTTGTCAACCTCATGTCCTTGCCACCCCATGGACCAACCCGTGGGCTAAACTCACCATGGAGCTTAGCCCGACTCATAACCATCACCTCGGGCTATAAATTATCCCTTGAAGCCTCCTTGGCTTCCTTTGCACCTAACCGATCTCGACCTTGCATTCTTGTGCGTGGTGAGCTCCTCCTCACTCACCTCCTCACCTGGTGGTCGCCATTGTTGAAGTCCTTGGAGCTCCTCTGTGGCACAAGAAGTTCCAGTGGCTCCCTTTTCAAACCCTCGCTCACTTTTGCTCCCAAAACCTCTTGGAAGTTAACCCTAACTTAATTTGTTTGGGCATTTTTCAGAGGTGGACAAAGTTGAGCTTGGAGCTGGTGCCTTGGGCTGTGAAGCTTCACTGCCTTCCCCAACTCCGGTCATCACCTCCACGACCTCCCGAGCACCTTAGGACCTCCAGGTACACCTCCTGTTAGTCCTTTAGATCTTGGCCCGCTGAATGCATGTTGCGGAGCTTAAGTTTTAGCTGCAGCTGAATGTCGCATGAGCTTCCTTTTGCATTTTGTCTTTTGGCCGTCGGGTCATCTCTGTCCTCTCGGCTCATGGCGATTAAAATCGTCGTCGCCGAGAGTGAGCTCATGGTGTGCGCAACACTATTGCGCTGCACGGGATGTCTTTGGTTGTCGCCGGCGAGGTCCGCATTGCGGCAATAACCACTTCTTTGAGCTCGAGATCTTGTCGGACAAGAATCTGGCGCGCTATTGCCGTTTTCGGACAAAGATCCGCCGAGTTAATGCACTAATCATGTGCTCAAATCATTGAAATCATGGGCATGTCTTAGCTGCATTTAATCCTCCGTGTTATGCATTTAAGACCTCCGCGCGGACCTCCTTGTTGTCCAAATAGCGCATTTAACCTCTTGTCGAGAACGCGTGCGTGCGCAAGCACGTGGTTGTGAGCTCTGGGGCGTCGGACCTCCTCCAAGGAAATCTGGAGCGTCCAAGACCTCCTGCGAAATCGTAGCCGTCCGGACCTCCTCGGAGGTGCAGTGATGTTTAGATCTATCGCTTAGGACCTCCTCGAGGTCATCTCACCGTTGAGGACCTCCTTTAGATCTGGTCCGTTCCGGACCTCCTTTACGTGTTGTGGTCCGTTGGACCTCCCATCTACCCACGACCTCCCTCACCTCGCGCATGTGAGTTGCTAAGAGGTCGGGACCTCTGGACTTCACGTCTTGGCGTGTGTGATGTTCTCTGGGAGGTCTTGAGCCGTTGGATCTCGAGATCTGTGGCTCACGTCCTCCCATACCCTTGTGAGTTTTAGAAATTCCATGAAGTCTTAGTTATAGACCCAAATAAGGTATAGACTTTAGAATTTCATATCTTTCTCATTTTAAATCCATTTGAGGTCATTCAAATCGTGTTGGCTCTGTCTTGAACTTAACTTTAATCCAAAAATGATTGTAAGTTGAGTTCGACTCCAGAGCACAGCTTTATCATTAGATTTTAAAACCAACTTTAAAATATACACTTAAATCAATGCTTAACTTGTAAAATACAAAACTAATGCTCTGTAGGTTATTTGTGAGTAAACCCAATTTTGTTAGCTTCCTCTAATAATGAACTCACTGTGAGAATTAGTTACGAGCATGTTCTTTGTTATAGAAATGAGGACTTGTGCATTATAATTTTGTTCAAGTTCTTGTTTTTGAAAAATTATATAAAGTGCATAATAGCTCCAAATGAGATGAACTCAATTGTGTTATTCATCTCATGAGGTCTTTGGTTTTACAATAAAAATCTCAGCCTCACCACTTTTCTAGAAAATGTTGCCTCATAATTAAATTAGTGAATAGTGCGGTTTGGTAATTTTTAGAAATTTGAAAGCGAATTGTTTTGCTCATATCTTTTGCATTGAGAATCCAAATCCATTGGTTCTTGTTGCAAAATTTCCTAAAATCATCCCTTCTGCTTTGTAGAAAATTCAGGTGTTTGGAGTTCGTTTCTTTGTCTGTCTTTGTTGCCTTTAAATCGTTCTTATCGGTTCTTTATCGCTTTTCCGTTAGGTTTCGACATTTGTGGTGATCCCGAGAGCGACCCTCTGCCACAATTTGAGCAACAAACAACAAGGCAAGCAGTTTGACCATTTCCCATCATGTCCCATTACTTTAAAGCTTAATACTTTGTTTTACTTCTATGTATACATGCTACTTTGTGTTAAATGTCGTTAGTAATCCTATAGTCGCATAATCAGAGGAAATCCTTATCCTCCACTACCAATGAGCCTAGGTTATTCATTGTGGTTTGAGCTCGTTGGATGAGCTCTTATCACTTAGTAGTTATGTTTTCTCTTTGCTTAGACATGCTTAGCTATCGGTAGTATTGGCGATCATCGACTTAGTCGATGATCTTGATCACTCAAAAATGATTATTACTCCTATATGTCCAAAGACTTGTGCTTTGATTAATTGTAAAATCAAAAGTGAAAATAAAAGATTGATTTAGACTTGGGCATATTGGATGGATGGTGCGGTTTTTGGAATGTGGTGGTATGCAGGGTCCCTAAGGACCAAGTACTTGGGTCACTAAGCCAAGCGCTTTTATGTACTAACCACGCTGAGGGCATATGGAACCCTCTTGACTAAGTACTCTAGGAGGTGTTAATTATGAGCGAGCTCGGTTGGTGTGTTTTCAAAACAAATGTATATGTATAGTGTGGGAGGAGCATTGGCTTAGGGTAGGTCGTCTAATGTCTCCTTCTCCCGTGGGTTGTTGACTCGTAATTAGCATTCATCCTTTGGAAAGGTCTCGTAGGACTTAGCCGTGCAAAGACACCTTCTAAGTGTGCGTAAAGGAAAGGCGATGCGGCGTGTGGTATGCAGTGGTACACCTGCGAGGATAAAACTATTGAATAGCCTCGTCCTAGGTTATGGACATGCTTGGTAAGGTCGTTCAAGACTAGACTACAACCTTTAATTAAAAACTTGACATGGTTGGTATGAGCGGGAGTTCATGCTATTGTTGTGGTGACTTGGGTTAGTCACTTCGAGATTGTTCTTGTTGTTGTTATTATGTTATTTATCTCGTTGTTATTTCAACAATTAAAAATGCTTTGTCAAATTGCTTTCAATCTACTATATTATTGCAAATGAAACTTGCTTTATGCTAAAATGAGTCCAAAGCCTCCTCCACTTAAATCAAGCTTGCATGTAGCTAAATTATAGTTCATTATCTTACGTCGGT
This sequence comes from Phyllostachys edulis, assembly GCA_036346405.1. Taxonomy (NCBI): domain Eukaryota; kingdom Viridiplantae; phylum Streptophyta; class Magnoliopsida; order Poales; family Poaceae; genus Phyllostachys; species Phyllostachys edulis. Next base: position 31,835,312 of record CM070567.1, on the reverse strand, counting down.
CTTGCGAGTACAATAAACAAGTTATTGTACTCATTTGCTTTGCTTAACAACTTTGTTGCAGAGGAGGTAGAGCCCAAAGGGCTTTACTTTTCTTGTTGTCTTGATGGTTGGGAGAGCGACTAGCTTGGCGGTCCTGTCGATTGCCTTGTGGGCTAAAGGCACCTTGGTTGGCTCTTATTTTGGCCATCTTTATGGCACTTTTGCTTCATTGTTATCTTTTTGTAATTATTGTTATTGGGCCTAAGGGCCTCTCTTTTGTAATATCTATTCCATATTAATGTTAACTTCTGGTTTGTTGCTTATGTACTATGTGTTGTATGGAATTGATACATTCTTTTGTTGTGAGGTATGTGTACTGCATTCTGGGAAGTATACATCTCTCGAGACCGAGTTTATTTGGTTGATAATACTATGGTCAATTGGATGACTAAGTATTATGAGCCTAATAAATCCGGGTGCTCACATCTGCGGTGTGGCATCAACTCGACTCACTGGGGCCGATTGTCTGCCTTAGCTGTCCCTGTTGTGTGCGGCTCCGTGCTCACCAGGGGACTCACCATATCTACGACTTCCTGGCGCGTCTCTGGCCTTAGTTCAAGATCGTGCATGCTCAGCTCCTAACTCGTCACCATCGCTCGAATTTGGTGGAGGCCCTCACGGGTGCTCATGTTGAGGAGACTTGTCTTTGTGGCACGGCTCAGATGCAGGCTGTTTTGTCGGCTTCAACGCTCGCTCCTTCAGTATCGACCATGGTTCCTCTAGCTCCCAAAACACCAGTGATTGTTGTCTCTACTACGGGTCTCCACTACACCTACTACCAGCGTGATGGCCACAGGTACCAGGACTACTACAAGTAGAGGACGAACCAAGGACGCCGGGGTGGACGTCCATCGAATGGCTCTAGAGGTTCTTCCCACTCAAGAGCTGACGCCTCTCGCTAGAGCTCCTCTGGTGATGCCATGTAGCAGCTCCTCTCCCTGCTCTAGCGCCTTGGTGTCGGCTTGTCCTCAGACTCCTCGGGTTTTGCTTGTCTGGCTTTGTCTTTCTCGCCTCCGTCTCCTCACTCGTTAGGTATCTTGTCTCCATGAATCTTAAACTCTGGTGCTTCTTTTCACATGACACCAGATTCAACTCACCTCACTTCTGTGAGTCCCACGGCTCTTTCTTCCACTGTTCAGACTACAGGTGGGACCTCACTTCCAATTGCAAGCCAAGGCACCTTTTCCACTTTTTTCATGTTCCTAAACTTACTATGCAACTTATGTCGGCCGATTAGATCATTTGATCACGATTGTCATGTTGTTGAGTCTTGACTCTTGTTGTGTCCAAGACTTGGCGCCGTGATTCGCAGTGTCTTTGGAAGCTCGACTGGCTGCACCTTCCTTCCGCTGTCTCCACTAGCCAGTCAGCCACTACCAATGCCTCTGTTTTTGCTGCGTCCTCTACTGCTTCCTTCGCTCAATGGCACCTTCGTTTGGGTCATCTCTATGGATCACGTCTGTCGTCACTAGTAGGTCATGGTGTCCTTGGGTCTGTTTCTGGTGACACCTCTTTACATTGTATGGGTTGCAAGCATGGCAAGCAGCTATAGTTCCCCTATCCCTCTAGTGATTCTGTTTCTACTTGTCCTTTCGATCTTGTTCACTCTAATGTTTGGGGTCCGACTCCCTTCGTTTCAAAAGGAGGTCATCGATACTATGTGATCTTTATTGATGATTATTTTTGTCATACTTTGATCTACTTCATATCCTCTCGCAGTTAGGTTCCCTCTATTTACCAAATATTTGCCATCATGGTTTGCACTCAGTTTGATTCGGCCATTCGTATGTTTCGAGTTGATTCTGCTGGTGAATACCTATCTGCTGCTCTACATCGCTTTCTCGCTGAGCAGGGTACTCTTCCCCAGTACTCTTGTCCTAGTGCTCATGCTTAGAATGGTGTCTCTGAGCGTAAGCATCATCACTTGCTTGAGACAGCTCGCATTCTCATACTTACCTCTTCTGTTCCACCTCACTTCTGGGCTAAGGCTATCTCCACTTCTGTTTTCCTCATCAACATGCAGTCTTCCACTGCTCTTTAGGGTTCTACTCCTGCCAAGCGTCTCTACGGTCGGGCTCCAGAGTACAGTCACATTCGTTGTTTCGGTTGTGTCTGCTTTGTCCTTCTTCCACCTCGTGAGCACACCAAGTTGATTGCTCAGTCAGCTGAGTGTGTGTTTCTTGGCTACAGTCTTGAGCATAAGGGTTATCGCTGCTACGACGCTCACCAAGTGAGGATCTCTCAGATGTTACCTTCGATGAGTCCCAACCTTACTACCCTCATCCCTCTACTGTCAGCTTAGATTCTCTTGTTGAGTCAATCTCCTTTTTTACTTTTCCTGACCCTCCGCTTTCCACTTCTGTTTCATTTCCGTCTCCACCTTCTCCGCTTCCCTCTCGTTCGGCTCCACCTGTTCCTTATCCTTCGAAGGTTCCTTCCAGCCTTTTTTATTGAGATTCCACTCTTTCCCCTACACTATTCTCACCATCCTCGCCCTACTTCTCTAGTTGAGTCTCTATCTTTGCTGGGCTCTGTTCCCAGTTCTTCTTCGTCCTTGCTAGGTCCTGCTCCACCTTCTCTCAGATACAATCTTCGTGATCGTCGCACTATCAGGCCTCCTAAGCGCTACGGCTCCGCAGCCACCACTATTTCTAAGCCTACAACCTACTGCAAGGCTGCTGCTCACCCTGAGTGGTAACTCACGATGTATGAAGAGATTGCTACTTTTAAACGTACTGGCACTTGGGATCTTGTGCCCTTACCTGCGCGTCACTCCTATTACGTGCTAGTGAGTGTATAAAATCAAGACTCGCTTGGATGACTCTCTTGAGAGCTACAACGCTCATTTTGTGACGTGTGGTTTTCAGTAAGAACATGGTCGTCACTACGATGAGACCTTCGCTCATGTCGCCTACATGACCACTGTTCGCACTCTCCTTACTGTGGTCTCTATTCGACAGTGGTCTATTTCTCACCTGGACGTCAAGAATATCTTTCATAATAGCGAATTGCGTGAGGAGGTATACATGCAGCCGCCCCTGGGTATTCTGTCCCTGATGGTATAGTTTATCGCCTTCATCGCTCTCTATGGGCTGGTTTGACCGCTTCTCTTCTGTTATCACTCAAGGTTCATTCTAACATGTTAGATTTGGTATAGAACCATCTTTTTCACTATTATGTTGAACATTTATCTCACTGAAATACTCAATAATAATCTGTTTATGTTTGCATGATTCATCATTCACATATGAGATGCTCATTTTGGTATGTTATGTTGTTGCTGGATCTAAATAGAGATGCTAGTACGCTCAAGCTTATATGAATGTGGGACCAAAGTTGAGGCGAAAATGGGATTGCTGAGGTAGACTGAGGATGTGAACTAAACAATCATTGAAGAAATATAAAAGACTCGGTGGTGAGTGGCTGGTGAATATCTCCTCCCCATTCCACCTCTCCAAAAAAACCTCTAACGAGAAAAAAAGAAGAAAGAAACCACTCCCAAACAAACAAATTAACTTCTATCAAATTTTATTCTTAACCTAATAAAAAACAAGAAAAAAACCAATGCAAAGCTTGAGGGCGAGGCACAAGCCGAGGCCAGCAACAACGGCTTGACATGCTGAGGTAATATGATTATTTTTTATCTGTGGCAAAGCACAGACATTCAGCGAGTGTATATAAGTTGTCGAAGTTTTAAAGCATTGGCCGCACTCGTTCTAGGATGATATCTATTTGAGAAGGGAGTGTCACTTATCAAATGAAAAAAAATACCGAGGTTGAATCTGAACTGTGCTTTTCGTGGGAAAATATTGACTTGTATTAGTTTTCACCTACTGGGACAATATATTGCCAAAGCGCTGTCTCTCTGCTAGCGTGAATCCTGGTTGTCCACAGTCCTGCAGAGTAAGTAAAGAGATTTCATTGCATTAATGCAATAGCCAAAAAAACATACATCTGTAAAAGGATACAAGTGGTCTAGTAAAACCGAAAGATGCACTCAAAGATGTGAAGTCGCATATGATGGAGAATAGGTTGTCATATGAGAGTCCAGCTATTGAACAGGACATTGGCTGTTAAGGCTCTGTTTGCGATTGTTGTTTTGTGCTGCATTATGCTGTCAAATTATGTCTTGGTGAACAACAGATCAGAATAAGTTTCAGTACAGTGTCTTGGTAAAGACACTACTTTTATAGCTTATTATCGATAAGACAATCCTTATAGTTATATGTTGTATATGAAGTTGGAAGGATAAATAGTAGTAGTATTCGAAGTCTGAAAAAAAAAAAGCAAGAACAACATAATTTAGTGAACTATGGGTCAGCACCTAATGAACTGTTGTTAGCCTATTTGCTTTAACTTTTCACAGGATTCACAAGCTTGCGAGCTAATGCCACAGACCTAATCCGAAGGAGCTAATTCCCAAGGCCAGCCTGTTTGCTGCACTGGCTAGCACCATCTCCAATGTCCTGTAGGCTAATTAATGAAAATATTTTTGTCCTGAGTTTGCTTTTGTTTTTGTAGACATGCATTATTTTGTTTGATAAAATAACTTAAATAGGCCAATTGCAAAGCACTACATTGAAATTTCGAATTGAAAACACAATCAGTAAAAAATGATAAAATAAGTATTGAATGAACATATGAATAGATGTTTATTTAGCAAAAAGTGGTAATATAATAGCTAGATGACCCATATTGGTTTTCCATGGCATGCATCATATACGGGAGTATCGAAGGATGCACAAAGAATTAAGGCAAGATAAAAGTTTTTGCCCAGACTGATGGCATGATAACAACAATCACCTAGCTAAACTTCATGTTGTCCAACAGTATCCAAAACTTGCATTTGTAAAGTAAATAGTACCTCTTTATTTGGAGGGATATATCCATTGAGCTTAGCACTGCTAAAAAAGTCAGGATGGCTGACGTCAATTTCTTCATGGCTGAAAATTTTCAAAAAACAAGTGAAGTTAAAGCGCTAAGGTTGGCTGATGAAAATTTCAAAAGGTGATTATTACTATTTTTTGTCTAGCAAACATGAATTCCTCTAGGATGTCCACATAAAATTTTGAAATTTTGCTCCCTTTGAAACCTTTGGAAATTATAGTACATGTTTGGAAATCAATTATGAACTTCAATTCTGAAACAACTGACTATGATTTGCAATTACTTGAAGTGCATTTCCTAAGTATGAAGTCTTGGTTAACCAAATGAAAAGTAAATAAACACCTCTAATGTTTTGTTACTGCATGCGATGTTCAGAAAACATAAACTAATTTATCAATAATGAGCTAAATATATCAAAATGATCAACTGGAAAATGTTTCAATCAGTGGAAGATGCTATTAGAAAGAATAACTTTTCCGACATATTGCACTGAAGTTAAAAAAGTTTGACAGAGCAAAAAGCATGTCCCCTGGTCAAGGAGCATCCTGTGATTTGCGTTGAAAATATTGAAAGCTCGGAGATGGACAATAGTTTTGTTTGAGAGAAAGCAACAACATGACATCCAACAACTAGTTAATGTTAATTCGATTTCTACAGGATTAGCATGTAAATTTATTCTTATGCAATTCTTACATTAATAATTGATATTTAACTTCTGAGGTTCATATCGTAGTAATTGCGCTGAGATGTAAATAAAGATCCAGCCATGACAATGATCAGAAAAGGTAATAATCCCAAACGGCAAATAAATCAATAGCAAGGGGTCATGACCCTGCTAAAAAATTTGAAACCAGTTTTGTTGTTTAGTGGAAGCCAAACTTGGAAAACAAATCATGGAAGTAGATGGATGCAAGAGTGCAGTGTCAAAACACTATTGGAAATAAGAGAGTTTGTCCTGCACAATTTATCTTGCAATACCTCATGAATAATACATTATATAATATATATTATCTTTTTTCAGAATGCAATACATATCACATCTGACTATGTGTATGTAATTAGTTACCATAATACCATGCACTATCAGTAACCATGACAGAAAATTGTTCAGAAGCTTTTGCTGGATATTGGTTTTATGCTATACACCAAGATAATTCTTACACCAGGATTGAATTTAAATACTAGTAAAGGTGATACATGAAGATGTAACTGCATGACAGAAAAAGGCGTATACAAAAGCAATACAAAAGAATCAGCAATAGGTTCTTAATTACCTAACATTCAAGTCTCCACACCAGATTAAGGGTTTGTCTACCTGTTGAACAAACTCCAACATTCTTTTATCCCACTTTCTTCTTCTTTGAAATGAATTTTCCTCCTCCTTCCACCCATTGTTTGGAGCATATGTGTTTAGTAACAGGAATGATTCAAATTCTGCAATGATGACACGACCGTCTGTTTCATGCCTAGAAGCTGAAAAGGATGGGAAACTGGACTGTAAGAAAGAATAATAGTTCATGCGAAATTTTATCATGAAAAGCAGACCATAGTTCAAAATTGCCAGTTTGTTAACAAACTTTTTGCCCTGTACCTTGTCATTCTTCGATTTAAGTTTTGCTACAGAATAAAGGTGCATATTTGTGTGTTGAACATATCTAGAGATGACGAAGAGGTACAAACTACAAAGTGGCACACCAATGTACTATCTTAACTCCAAATATGTCAAGTATTTTTTTAACATGTTATACATACAGTTAAATGATATCCCTATATCCAATTGCCCCTTCATTTCAAAACGACCATAATTTTTTTGGACTTTGTTTGACACTGTGAATACACCCATATAATTCCTACCATAAAAAAACATGAGTATTGGCTGTGGCTGTTTGGAATATATATGCTTTGTCCTCGTACCACTACAGATTTAATAAATGCCAAAATAAATCCATCAATGAGTTAAAAGGAGCAAATGCCATCATAAGATTACTAGCTTACCGTGCTTATTAAATCAGATCCTATAACACAATCACAACACTAAACTATGAAATTCAGAAGAGCTGTCACATTAGTGTAGAACATGGGACATTATAAAATACACTGGTAACAGGGGAAACGATTGCCCGTGCAAGGAAAGTCTAAAGTCAAGCATCTCCAAAGCAATCTTACATGTTCTATCCAAATTGAATGACACCTTCTTTGGTTCAAATTTCTTCTTTATAAACACAGCTGTGCCAGCGTATTTGGAATCTGAAAGAGACCACCAGACACGAAAGTCTTTGAAAGATGAACTTGACAAAGCACGCAGCACTATCTGCATGACAGCAAAAAATGATTGAAGAACAACTTCATTGAGCACAGCAAATGCAATTGTAGCAAGGATAGCGGAAGAAAATATCAGAGTCCAGACTCTGGAAGGTTGTTCGTATTGCAAACACATAAGTTGATATTAGTTCAGACTTCAGAATACTTTACTGCTTGCACATTGGGGCCAGTTTTGAATCTTTTAATTGAAAGAAACACGTTCCAAATATGCAATCATCACACATACTGCACAGTTTTGGGGTACAATTGATAAGAAACAGAAGGGGCCAATTTCAAATAATTTAGTATCCTCTCAAGATCAAGCAAATCAAGATGAAAAATCCACTTTGGAGACTTCGAGTGATCTAAATATTCTAGCTTATACAGCGATCCACTAATGTTGAGAAAAGCACAATGATTGTAGTTTTGTGTAATCACAGAAAGACACAATAACCTTAGAATTTTAGCAAATGCTTGCGCTACCTGCTTCTCCTCGCGTGATGAGCTTGTGTCATCTTTTAGTTCACTAGGATTTTTTGGTGCCCCTTTGGAACCAGCCGCCGGCATCCGCACTTCCTGGCAAAGAAGTTCAGTTAACATCCTTCTCAAACATTTATGAATAATATGCTTAAATTGTATTTCTGAAGTAATACTAGTAAACAAAAATTATAGCAGAGCCTACCTAGAGAACAGCATAAATAATTGTGGCCATTCTTTAAAAAAATGAAATAATAATTTGTGGCTAGGCCAACTAAGCTGATAACATTAGGGTTACGGCTGCTCCAGATGTCATAACCAATCTAAGGGGATTGGAAAAGGAAAAAAAATACATCTACATGTCCTTCTTTCCAAGTTGCTCCAAAAATGGGGTTTGGGGACCCCTGATCCTAATCCATCGAAACAAAAACCTAAGGTGGATTTGGACTTTAATTATAAGGCTTCTGAAGGAATTGGGCTTAATCGGCTAATCCACCCTATCCAACACCATATCCAGTCAGCAGAATGATATAAAAATGCTCATGTGTCAATATAGCATATGTTTTCTCATATAATGATTTAGCTTGAGAAAAATACTTCAGGATATGGTCTACCATTTGTTGTGATTGTACTATTGCAGCCCATGGTATGGATGCCAGTACTTGTGGTACCATCACAAGTGGCTAACTGAGCCAACAAATAATTGGGATCTGAACACTAGGGCCGATAAACAAGTAAGAAACCAACTGGCGTCAAGTTGTTCTCAGCAGCAATGTTGCCAACATTAATCCATGGTAAAAAGGATGGACAAAAGATTGTCAGTCCACATATCTAAAATTATTTTTATTGCATTTGGTCTGTGTGACAAAATGCTCACCACAACCTCTGCAAACACCACCCTAGCAAGCAGATTCTAGAACCCTCACGATTGTGTGTTCCCACAATTCCAGCAATCCAGCAAACCATAATACCAAGGGTTGAGCATGATGTTCAAATATGACACAGCACACCAAAACCTGCAAAATGAGCAGCAGGACTCCTCAATGGGCATCATCGATTACCAGCTACGAGCTACTGCAGTTGGCACCTGCCTACCATCACTCTAAAAGAAATGTGGCACGCTGGCTTCAAATCGCTTCAAAATACAATGCAGGGAACCGATGCCCACCATGTACTCCAAGATATCATCTAGAAGGCTAATACCCTGTCGGGCCATAAACATCAAACTTACTTGAATCTATACCTCCTTAAATTAATCTACGCCTAAAACAGATAACCAAAACAAACGCCCCCAACCTGCTCGATGAAATGCCTGTGAGCAACCGCAGTTCTTGCATGCCACATTGTAGCATACTCGCCTAAAAATCGCTCCGCACAGCACATAGCATTGCAGATGAAGCCCCTAGGGGAGCAAATCCGGGCCAAGAAAGAAGGCCCAATCAAACCCTCTCGCTCACCTGGACGCAGATGACGTCGGGGTCGAGGCGGGAAACGAACTGCGTGAAGGCGGGCCAGTCGCTCTTCATCCGGAGGAGCAGGCTGTTGGCGTTCCACGTCACGAACTTGCGCGGCTCCTCGCCAGGGCTCCCCTCCCCGCCGCCAGCGGCCGCGGCGGCTGGGGCATCGCCGGAGTCGGAGGCGGCGGGTCTCTTCTTGGCCGGGGAGCCCTCCTTGGACACGGGCTGGAAGAAGCGCTTCATCGCCTGCTGCTGCTGCGGCGGCGGCGGCGGTTCCTCGCGTCTGTCGCAGAACGGAGGAGGGATCGCCGAAAGCGAAAGACACAAGCAGAGCGCTATCGAACTAGCGAAAAACGAAATACAAGTTGCCGCAGGCAGAGGATACGTGTGGAAAGAGGATTTTGTACAACCGGTTGCATTCGCAACCTTATTATAGATCGTTCGTTTTTGCATGAAGATTTGTGCATGAGAAAATGCAATACGCAAATACACGTATAATGTCCCATCGTCTACTGCAATTTATTACATGTTAGGCCCACTATACACACCCACCCAAAAAGATACTTCTGACCGGTTTTCCTCGCTCATTATATCTGTCATCTCTCTCCTCTCATATCCATCCATCGACGACGCGAGACAAAAGGTTCGACGGCCAGCAATAGAGAAGGCTGTTAAGAAACCGGTCCCACGCCGGAGAATCTTGGTTCAGATGGACTTGACTTCTCATCTTAAACTCTAACAGGGTATTTAGCCTATAAATAGGAGGTGTTATTCATTGTAAATAATTGATTGATAGATAAAGGAATAAAGAGAAGCAAGAAATCTCCTATATCTCTGTGTTCAATCAACAATTTTGTTCTTGTATTCTTGCATTGTTGTTACGATTCTGAGTTTGTCTACGAGGTAATCGCTCGGACTGCACTCACCAGCGACGGTTTCTCAACACGTTATCAGCACGATCGACTCTCCTCTGATCAAAAGATAACTGTCGATGAACGACGCTCGTAGATCGAATCGTTTTTTCTAGATTGCTTTTAATTCTGCAAATTTGGCTTTCTAGATTATAACATACAGTGCAAATATGCTTTAATCTACCACGAGTCGACTTGAAGTCGCCGACATAATATCGATCGGTGGATTGTATGAAAAGGTGGATGTTGATTGTACCGTTGATTGGAAATTGCAAATTCGTTATAAACTACTGCGAGCCAACTTGAAGTCGCCGGCCAAGCCGATCGGTAACAGCATGAACGGCAATTGCATCGCATGAACAGTAGATTGCATTATGAACAGTGATAAAAACAAAAAAAATCACACGCCGCCCATATGTGCCGTGCGACGCCGACCCAGAGCTGTGCAACCGTTGCCTTGAAGCACCGCCACCGCGCCTCCCCGGCTGCCTCCGCTTGTAGCGGCACCGCCACCGTGCTTCCCCGGCTACCTCGCTAGAAGCACCACTACTCTGGCGCTTGCAAGACGGAGCCCGCCCGCCGAACGCCAGACTCTCCATGCCGCATGCGAGACCAGGACTTACGCCGCTGAAGCTTTCCCGCCGCCCGCCGCTTGAAGCGGCGACCGAGCCTCCGGCCACCTCTCACAACCCATGGGGCCACCGCCCGGCCACCAGACGCATGGCCATGGGGTCGTCGCACACATGCCCATGGGGCCACCGCCTCCGCCATACCACGCGCAATGGCAGCCGTGCCGCCGCCACACTCACATGTGGTGGCTGAGTGCCGCCATGTACTCACGGCACCCATGGGGCCACCGCCTCCGGCCGCCATTGCTGTGTGGGAACTCGCACATGGGGCCGCCGCAAGTGGCGCCTATGGGGCCGACGCCAGAGTCGAGCAGCTCTGCGGCACCATGGTCAGCCATACCACGACCGCCGCCGCCACCTTGCACAGTGGGTAGAAACCCTACCTCACCTTCCTTTCAGCGGCTAAGTGGTAAGCCCTTTTAGGCTAGAAATTGGGTCGGGGATAATGAGCTGCGGAAATCGGTGGAAAGGAAAAAAAAATTCGGGAAAAGCTAAAGAAATCCAGAAATTTGCAAAAAGTCCCCCCGAAAATCTAAAAATTACGCGAAAATTTTTCTCTGAACTGAAATTTTGCGTTTTAGCCCCTAGAAATAGCAGAATTCGCCGAAAATTCATTTTCCAGCAAAAAAGGGCCTCGGGAATTCATTTTTTGCATTTGAAGTATGTTTAACTTTGTTATTATTATTTCTATGCAATTTATTTATTGTATTGACTGTTTTGATTATCTATAATTGTTTATATTACTTTTAATCACTGAAAATAGCAGTAAATCATGAAAATGTAAAGAAAAGTACGGGAACACGAACCGGGAGTTCGAAAAGCATTATGAGAATTTTGCAATCATTTTATGTAAATTAATAGCAGTAATCTTATGAACTCTTTGTATGAATATGGAAATGACTGGTATCACGAACCAGGAGTTCGAAGAACTGACCCAACATGGCCAGAATTTATGCAAGTCTTCAACTCTATGATAATGTAATCACGGATGAGCAGAAGATTGAGAAGACTATCTCTACCTTTCACCCAAATACGGTGCAATCTGTATGCAACTATCGTCAAGACGGCTACACAGAGTATGCCACATTAATTGACAACATGCAAGTTGTGGAAACTCAAGATAATGTTCTAAGAAAGAATTACATCTCACAGTCACCTAGTAGCAATGTTGGCCATGAAGCCAATGCTAGCAGCTACAAGGTGATAAAGCCTCTCACGAAGGAGAGGGGCTAGAAGGGTAAGGTCATGGGTTGCACGTTATTGATGTTTTTCAATCTAAGAAGAAAAGCAAAGGACAGCATAAGACACACCTCGCTATTGCAGGCACGGAGGATCCACATCCATTAGTTGCACTCATGGATGTGGACAGCCTAATAGCAACCCCCATCATCCCTCCTTTGGACATCGTAGTGGCCCTAGCTGTAGTTGCCCAAAAGGAGAAGATTGCCATGTAGCAGATTGAGGCAGAAGTTTCTGAATACTTCGCTGATTCGATCTAATGCACGCATTGCACTTGGATCTTTTATAGTAACTTTCAGTTTGTAATTGAAGCAGAACATTGAATTATTTTTGAATAATGGTTGTAAGCTCTAGGAAATAAAAGCATTAAATTCTTATGACGAGTACTACAAGACTTATTGTAACGTCCCGTTTTTCCGGAGTCTTGAAAAGCTTTTAAAAATGAACCATTTGGTTTTGTTGAGAGTTCAAAGCTTAATTTGAAGATTTCAGAAATTTGGAGGTTTAACTTGAACTAACCAAACTTCAAATTAATCCTTTCTCGGTTGAGTGGAGTTATTCTTTGTTCTTTGGCTTTTAGCCTCTTTTTCTCTCTCGCCTTGTTTGTCCTCCGTGCTAGTCTCTCCTCCTTTTGGAGACATCCTCTCTTGGGTCCTTCCTTTCGCCTGCACCTCCTCCCAAATAGGACCTCTTTATAGGTTCAACCCTTCATTCTCTGGACCTCTCTTTGTAATCTTCTGTTTGGACTTTCCTTAAGTCCGGACTTTCCCTTTGTTGGCTTGAATCTCTTTGTGCTTAGACCTCCCCTTGGGTCTAAGCTTTCATCTTTGACTGGATCTTCCCTTGGTCTAAACCTCTTTCTTTGTTAGGACCTCCTCTCTGGAGATCTTAGCTGCTCAGACCTCCCCCTTGTTGAGATCTGGCCGTTAGGACCTCCTCTCTGGAGATCTTAGCCGCACAGACCTCCCCCTTGTTGAGATCTGGCCGTTAGGACCTCCTCTCTGGAGATCTTAGCCGCTCAGACCTCCCCCTTGTTGAGATCTCGACTGTTAGGACCTCCTCTCGAGATCTTAGCCGCTCGACCTCCCTTTGTTGAGATCTCGACTGTTAGGACCTCCTCTCTGGAGATCTTAGCCGCTCAGACCTCCCCTTGTTGAGATCTCGCCGTTAGGACCTCCTCTCTGAGATCTTAGCCGCTCAGACCTCCCCTTGTTGAGATCTCGCCGTTAGGACCTCCTCTCTCGAGATCTTAGCCGTCCGTGTCCTCCTTCGTTGGATCCAAAGGTCCAGACCTCCTCGAGCCCAAGACCTCCTTAGCGCTTGGACCCTCTTTGACTCGTGGTCAGACGCTTAAGGCTTTGCCTTTCTCACTAAGGGCCGTCCGATCTAAATCGAGCGGCCTAGCCTTGCTTGTTCTGTTAGCTCGGTCCGAACGGCCTCGCGTTCGCGCCATCCGATCTGGATCTCGACGGCTCAATCGCTGAAAGTGACGCTTGGATGGTCCAAACGTTCCTTTCCTTCTGGACCACCCGATTACGATCGAATCTCTGCTTTCTTGCGCGTTTTCCTTGATCCCGTGACCTCCCACGCTGTTTTGTAAGGACCACCTCCTCGATCCTTGCCGGTCTTTTGTAAAGACCACCCTTTTAATCTTGAATATCCTTGACCGTCAGACCTCCCGCACCCTTTAATCTAGACCGCTGAGGTCCTCCGTTTGAGATCTTGGCCGTTCAGCTCTTCTTTTGAGATCTTGGCGCCAGACCTCCCTTTGCCTTTTGATCTTGACCATTCAGTCCTCTCCTTTTGATATCTTGGCCGTCGGATTTTCCCTTTTGGGAGATTTTGACCGTCAGACCTCCCCGCCTCGGGGCCTCCTCGGCGCCTTACCCCTTGCGCTTGGGACCTCTTTTGAGGTCCTGGTTCTCTCGTGATTTAAACCTCCTTGGGGTCTAGATCTGCTTGAGGGTTGGATCTCCCTTGAAGTCCAAACTATCTTTTGTCTTTTGGACCTCATATCCTTAGGACCTCTTTGTGTTTTGACCTTTGTGGTCTAGACCTCCCTGTTGTGTTTGGACCTCCTTTAGGTTCAGACCTCCCTATTGTTTTTGGACCTCCTCGTGTTCGAGACCTCCTGTTGTGTTTGGACCTCCTTTGGGTTCAGACCTCCTGTTGTGTTTGGACCTCCTCGTGTTCGAGACCTCCTGTTGTGTTTGGACCTCCTTTAGGTCTAGACCTCCTGTTGTGTTTGGACCTCCTCGGGTTCAGACCTCCTGTTGTGTTTGGACCTCCTTTGGGTTCAGACCTCCTGTTGTGTTTGGACCTCCTCGTGTTCAGACCTCCTGTTGTGTTTGGACCTCCTTGAGTTCGAGACCTCCTGTTGTGTTTGGACCTCCTCAGGTTCAGACCTCCCTGTTGTGTTTGGACCTCCTTTAGGTTCAGACCTCCCTGTTGTGTTTGGACCTCCTCAGGTTCAGACCTCCTTGTTGTGTCTGGACCTCCTTTAGGGTCAGACCTCCCTGTTGTGTTTAGACCTCCTTAGGTTCAGACCTCCTTGTTGTGTTTGGACCTCCTTTAGGTTTAGACCTCCCCTTTTGTGTTTAGACCTTTGCGGTCTAGACCTCCCTTTTGGTCCTAGGACCTCCCGCAGGACCTCCTTCTTGGACCTCCTCCTTGGACCTCCTATTTGGACCGTGGACCATGTCCTTTGACTGGTCTGCACACCTTTTTGACTGGCCCTTTTGGCAGTCTTAGTGCTTTTAATGTGGGTCGAGTCACATTAAATGCTGCCACCTACCTTTGTACTCTTTTTCTACTTTGTGTCACATCCCTTGCTTTCTTTATTTCTTTTCGTACCTTGTGGCAGTGTGCCCTTGTCCTAAAACCTTGAACCTGGTCGCTTCTTTGGGTTGGTGCTCTGTTCCCCTCGCTCTTTAAATAGAGCACCAGAGGGCACCGCCTCCCCTCGCTCCTCATTTCAACTCCTCGGTTTCTTCCTGACCTGGTGGATCTCCTCCTCCTCCTCCCTGGTGGATCTCCTCCTCCTCCTCCCTGTGGATCTCCTCTTCTCTCTTGGTTTTGAGTAAGTTCTTTTGGTTTTCTTGGAAATTATTTGCTTATTTGGTTTCTTTTGCGAACGTGTAGATCTCGGGTGATCGTTGAGAACTCGTGAATCAAGCTCCTTCAGCCGAAGCTTTTCTTTCTCCAACAGAGGCAAGTCGTGGCCCTTGATCATCTTGATCCCACTTTGCAAAGCTATTTTGATTCATTAAACTTGCATGGCTATCTTTATAAAGCATGTTTTGGGCAGTAGCTATCCTCCTACTTGACATTATGCCTCCTTGATATACTTGAACTGAACATGTTGACATGAACTCTTTGGACACCTTAGGATGGATATTTTGGTTGGTATTCCTTGTTATTGCCAACTTTGGGACCGTATGTTGTATGCTTAGCCTTGCTTTAGAAACCGTGGGTCTGTGAATCATGCCTCATCAATTAATAATCTTGACTAATTGAAATATGGAACCTGTGGTTGGTGCCATTGTTAAGCAACTATGGCAGGATGCCTAAGTTGTGTTGATTGTGGTGCGAGATCACATTAATAATTGTTGTGCCAGGACCGGGTGGTCTTTTGGCAGGGTTAATTACAAATTGTTTTGCTCGGGCAAGAAGGTCGGGAGTGAGTAGTGGATGCTTCATTTTGGGGTTGTGGATGTCTTGCTGAGCGCAAATAAGGACTTAACTTTGTGTTCATTGATCTGGGCCAATCGGTGCAACCACAAGATCATTTTATGGGAATGGTGCAGGTGAATAATTAGCAATGGATTGGCTTGGGGCTCTTTGGGTTGAGCGTGTGATTCGTTGGCGCAAGAGGGCACCCCATAACCTGCGAATTCTAGACCAAAGGGGATTAGCGAAACCTTAGCGGGCGACTATGAGTCAATTCAAAGCTTTGTAAAGCCTTGTCGCTCTCCAGATCGCTCACCTTCTAAGTGAGCAAGGGTGACCGGAACCCGCCTCACCGGAGAGATCGTGGATTGTGGGTAAAGTTGTACACCTCTGCAGAGTGTAAAATCTATTCAATAGCCAAGTCCTTGGTTATGGACATGCCCGTGAATATGGTGCAAGGGGTAGCTTTGTGAAATTGTGTCCTGGCGCTTCATGAGAGATCGTGGCTTTGCCTCGAAGAGACCTTGGCCGGCTTTAGAGGGTCATGGTTGGCTCGAGATGAGGTCCAAGGCGGGTTAGGGAACTCTGAGCGGGTGCTCCAGGGGTGGTCGTGGCCGAGGTCCCGGTCATGGGTGTGACCAGACCTCCCACTGTTGGTCTTTGGAACTTTGGAGTGGGTGCTCCAGAGTGGGTTTTGGGAGTGAGCGGGTGCTCACGACCTCCTCGAAAACAAATGTACTTATGTATTATTGTTTTAACTCGAGCATTTCAATCTACTTATATTATTTGTTGTCAAATACTGCTTTACGCCTAACCTTCTGACTCTCTTTTGGCAAGCCTTGCATGATTACTTATTGCATGCACTCCCACGGCTTCTTGAGTACATTCAATGTACTCATGGCTTTTGCCCTCTGTTTTAATCAGCAGTTGCAGTTCCCGAGGAGCTCAAAGCTCGGTGAAGAAGAGGTCTTTGGAGACCTTGCGACCTAGGGGACGTCCTCCACTCGATAGCCGGTGGGCTGATCGGTTGGACCTACTGCTTAACGTTTTGCTTTCATTGTTCTTGCTCTTTTGTCGTAGCCCATGAGGCAAACTCTGTAAGAAGCTTGGCCGATTTGGTCTTTAATATTATTTGTTGTTCGTCTCTTGCTCTTCTTAGTCTCGTGTATGGACTTGATTACACTTGTGTTAGATCTCGCGCGAGCTAGCCAATCCGTTCTCGGGACTAGCTCAGTGCACAGGCGAGATCTCCGGGAGGTCCTACGGGACTTAGCTCGAGATCCCGTCGGACCTCCCCGATGATATACCTAGAGGTGCCACTGCGGGATGTTGGCCAAGACCTCCGTGAGGTCTTGAAGACCTCTGGGAGGTCTGGAAGACCTCCTCGGGAAGTACCGAGCGGTATTACCGCTCCTTCATGAGGTAGTACCGCAAAAAAAAAAAAATGGTCCTCCCGGACCTTTGCGGTATATCAAAGGGTGGGTTGTCACACTTATTTATGTATTTATAATAGCAAGTTATGTTCTAATATCTAAAGTATTTTATTTATGTATTGCTTGCTTTCTGCTGCATATTAATAAAGTACATTATATTAGAACGCGTGTGGCACCCTATGGAGGGAATGTGCTTAGCAGGTATGCTTAGCAGGTAGCAGCACAATGAATACCATCTTGAGAGAGACGAAACTTTTTCAGTCGATCAGTAAGAATGCTGGTAGTCTTACGACAATCGCAGGCATCAATACTTGTATAGTAGGCTCAGGAAGGGCCACAATTATACTTCTGATGGATACAACTTTGGTCATTAAAGAAGCCTTGTTATACCCGGAATCGACTAGAACTCTCAAGGATATTCGTGCTAACAGTTTCCACGTAGAGACGGAAGAAGAGTATGGTAAGGAATACTTGCTCATTACAAAGCATGAAGAAAGTAGAAAAATGGTACTAGAATGACTTCCTTCATATGAATCTAGGCTATACTACACTAATATTAAGGCACCTGCAGCCTATACTGCCCTGAAAACCGTATTTAGAAGCTCTGAATCTTTTCTATCTCTAGCATGATAGATTATGCCACCTAGGTCTTAGGATGATGAGAAATGTAATTAACAATTCACAGGGATATAATATCAATGTAAAGAATTTCCTGAATCAGAAAGATTTTGTGTACCCCACATGTGCCACCGGGAATTTAATTACTAAACCTTCTGCTCTGAAAGCGAAGGATGAAGTCTCTACATTCCTGGACCGTATCTAGGGAGACTTTTTGTGGTCCTATACAGCCCCTGTAAGGGCCATTTAGGTATTTTATGGTACTCATTGATACTTCCTCGAAATGGTCGCATGTATGTTTATTGTCTACGAGAAACTGCGCTTTTGCAAAGCTAAATCTCACAGATAATTAAAATTAGAAATAATTTCCCCGATCAACATGTGAAGTCCACCAGAATGGACAACGCTGGGGAATTTACTTCAAAGGCATTTGATGATTATTGCATGGCAATGGAAATTAAAGTTGAGCATTCCGTACCGTATGTCCACACCCAGAATGGACTAGCGAGGCATTAATTACAATTATTAAATTTATTGCCCGACCACCTTTGAAAAATTGTAATTTACCAACTGCATGTTGGGGACATGTAGTCCTGCTCGCAGTAACCGCCGAATTATAACATACATTCACCTATGCAACTAACGCAAGGGTCAGCACAGAAAATTTCTCATCTTTGAAGATTTGGTTGCAAGGTTTATATACCTATGCCACCACCACAGCGAACTACAATGGGCCTTCTCCGAAAGTCTAGGATATACGCTAGTTAAGCGACAACATCCATAATCAGGTATTTGGACCCTATGACGAGAGATTTGCATACTGCCCGATTCGCTGATAATATATTAGATGAGGCTAGTTTTCCGTCATTAAAGGGAGGAAATCAACCCCTTGATGAAAATATCAGGAAATAGAGAAGTCCAGAAGATAATTGAAGTCTAGAAGACAATTACAGTCCAGAAGATAATTGAAATCCATACACATGACCCGCGCACTAGTGAAGCAAATAGAGAAGTCCAGAAGATATTTGAAGTCTAGAAGATAATTGAAGTCTAGAAGACAATTGCAGTCCAGAAGATAATTGATTTACATGCATTAGCAAATCATCTGCCTGACCACTTTAGTGATTTGAAGAGCGTGACCAAGTGCATATGCCTGTACGCAATGCACCGGAGAGGATTGAAATATTGATGAAGTTATCCCTAATCCCGTCCTAAGGCCTCTGAAAGGACGAGAACTCTGGTCCCTCGAATCCGAAGTAACCGGGGACGCTTGGTGAAAAATGATAAGAAAGACTTGACAGAGCCGATCACCGAAATTCCCTAGAACTAGAAGGGGAGCCAGTTGAGACCTAGCACTAGTATGGAACCTTCATAAATGTGAGACCCCGACGTTTATTAAGCTCATAATACTTAGTCATCCAATTGACCCTAGTATTATCAACCAAATAAACCCAGTCTCGAGAGATGTATACTCCCCAGAATGCAGTATACATACCTCACAACAAAAGAATGTATCAATCCCATACAACACATAGTACATAAGCACTAAACCGTGGTTAATATTAATAAGGAAAAGCTATTACAAAGAGGGCCCTTAGGCCAAATAGCAACAATTCTACAAAGATAACAATGAAGCAAAAGTGCCATAAAGATGGCTATAACACAAAGCCAATCGCAGTGCCTTAACCCCTAGGCATCCGACCGACCGCCAAGCTAGTCGTCAAGAAAGCGCAACACGTAGCACAAAAGAGAGGCTCTTGGAGCTCTCCTTCTTCCTCTGCAACAAAAGCCACAAAATTGCCACAACCACGGCGATGAGTACATAAAGTACTCCGCAAGACTTACGTGTGAGATAACAGAACTATAAATAGCTACATGCAAGCTTTATTTAAGTGGATGAGGCTTTGGACTCATTTTAGCATAAAGCAACATTTATTTGCAATAACATAATAGATTGAAGGCAATTTGGCAAAGCATTTTTTAATGTTGAAGTAACAACGAGATAATAACATAATAACAACAACAAGAACAATCTCGAAGTGACTAACCCAAGTCACCACAACAATAGCATGAACTCCCGCTCATACCAACCATGTCAAGTTTTAATTAAAGGTTGTAGTCTAGTCTTGAACGACCTTACCAAGCATGTCCATAACCTAGGGCGAGGCTATTCAATAGTTTTATCCTGCAGGTGTACCATCTGTACCCACACGTCGCATCGCCTTTCCTTTAGGCACACTACCTTAGGTGTGCTTGCACGCTAAGTCCTACGAGACATTTCCAATGGACAATGCTAATTCGAGTCGCACAACCCACGGGAGAAGGAGATATCACACAACCTTCCCGAAGCTAATGCTCCCTCCCACATCACACACACATTTTATCTTTAAAAACACACCAACCGAGCGACCCCAATTAACACCGCCAGAGTACTTAGTCAAGAGGGTTCCATATGCCCCTCGTGTGGTTAGTACGCAAAAATCGCTGGCTTAGTGACCCAAGTACTCGGTCCTTAGGGACCCAGCATACCACCACATCCAAAAACCACGCCATCCATCCAATATGCCCAAGTCTAAATCAATCTTTTATTTTCAGTTTTGATTTTACAATTAATCAAAGCACAAGTGCTGGACATATAGGAGTAATAATCAGTTTTGAGTGATCAAGACCATCGACTAAGTCGATGATCGCCCATTTCTACCGAAAACTAAGCATGTCTAAGCAATTTACATCGAAACTACTAAGTGATAAGAGCTCATCCAATGAGCTCCCACCACAGCAAATAACCTAGGCTCATGGTAGTAGAGGATAAACAATTAAATGCAGATTATGCAACTATAGGCTTGCTAGCGACATTTAACACAAAGTAGCATGCATACATAGAAGTAAAACAAAGTATTAAGCTTTAAAGTAATGGGACATGATGGAAATGGTCAAACTGCTTGCCTTGTTGCTGGCCAAGTTGTGGCAGAGGGTCGCTCTCGGGATCACCACAAATGTCGGCCTAACGGAAAAGCGAGAAAGAACCGATAAGAACGACGAAACACAACAAAGACAGCACAACAAACGAACTCCAAATTCTCTGAATTTTCTACAGCAGCAAGAGGGTGATTTTAGGAATTTTGCAACAAGAACCAATTGATTTGGATTCTCAATGCAAAAGTTATGAGCAAAACAATTCTGCTCAAATTTCTAAAATACCAAACTGCACTATTCATTAATTTAATTATGAGGCAACATTTTCTAGAAAAGTGGTGAGGCTGAGATTTTTATTGTAAAACCAGCACCTCATGAGATGAATAACACAATTGAGTTCACCTCATTTGGAGCTATATTGCACTTTCTACAAATTTTCAAAAACAAGAACTTGAACAAAATTATAATGCACAAGTCCTCATTTTTATAACAGCAACAAGCTCAAAACTAATTTTCACAGTGAGACCACTAAGAGAGGAAACCAACAAAGTTGGTCTCACCCAAAAATAATCTATAGAGCCTTAGTTATACCTTTTACAAGTTAAGTATTGTTTTTGAGTGTATATTTTAAAGTTGGTTTTAAAATCTAATGGCAAACTGTGCTCTGGAGTTGAATTCAACTTTCAATCATTTTTGGATTAAAGTCAAGTTCAAGACAGAGCTAACACAAGTTGAATGACCTCAAAAGGATTCAAAACGAAGAAGATATGAAATTCTAAAATCTATACCTTATTTCAGTTTAACTAAGACCTCACCGAATTTCTAAAACTCACAAGGGTATGGGAGGACGTGAGCCACGATCTTAGACCCAACGGCTCAGACCTCCCAGTGAACAACGCCTGCAGCGCCAGAGGTCCAGAGGTCCTGGACCTCCTAGTAACGCACATGCGCGAGGTGTGGAGAGGTCGGGGCCGTAGATGCGAAATCCAACGGACCACAACACAGAAAGGAGGTCCGGAACGGACCAGATCAAAAGGGGCGGTCCTCAACGGTTGAGATCTTCCAAAGGAAGGTCCAAACTATCAAGATCTCCCTGAGGAAAATCTACATCGTCAGGACCTTACGGGGGAGGTCCTAGACGGTCCAGATGTTCCAAGGGAGGTCCTTGATGGTCCAGATCGTCCGAGGGAGGACCTTGACGGTCAAGATCTACCCGGGGAGGTCATGAACGGCTGAGATGGCTACGGAGAGGTCCTAAACGGAGGTCTAAACGTCACAGACCTCCAGGGAGGTCTGGACGGCCACGATTGCGCAAGGGAGGTCTTGGACGCCCGGATCTCCTCGGAGGAGGTCCGATGTCCTGCACCAGCGCTTTAACTCGCAGCACGCACTTAGACATGAATAAATGCGCTACCGACATCAAGGAGGTCCGCGACGCTACGGAGGTCTTAAATGCACGCATTAAAGGGTGGATTAAAGGCGCTTAAGACATCCAATGATTACAATGATTGGAACACATGATTAGCGATTAAACATGGAGGATTTCGTCCTAAAAACGACAACGACGCCGCCGTTGTGTCCGACAAAACCCGGCGAAGAAGTGATCCTCGCCGGCGATGTAGAGCCCGCCGGCGAGATCCATGATACCGCGGTCCGCAATAACCATGCGCACTCAATGGTCCTCCTCTCAACGGCGGCGACGCCTTGAACGCCGCCGAGCCGGAGAGGTCAAAGGATGACCAAGACGGCCAAACTACGCAAATGCAAAATGAAGCTCATGCGACATTCAAGCGTGAGCAAGAAACAAAAGCTCCGCAACATGCATTCAGCGGGCCGCCGCGTCAAAGGACTAACAGGGGTGTACCGGAGGTCCTAAGGTGCTTTGGGAGGTCGTGGAGGTGATGACCGGAGTTGGGGAAGACAATGAAGCTTCGCAGCTCACGGCACCAGCTCCAAGCTCGGCTTTGTCCACCTCTGAAAAATGCCCAAACAAAATAAGTTAGGGTTATTCCAGGAGGTTTGGGGAGCACAAAGTGAGCAAGGGTTGAAGAAGGGAGCCACTGGAACTCCTGAGCTACCGAGAAGCTCCAAGGACTTCAACAATGGCAGCCACTAGAGAGGAGGTGAGTGAGTGAGGAGCTCAGCCACGCACAAGATGTAAGGCTGAGATCGGTTGTGTGCAAAGGAAGCCAAGGGAGGATCCCCAGGGTGACTTATAGCCTGAGTGAAGGTTATGAACTGGGGCTAAGCTCCATGGTGAGCTTAGCCCACGGGTTGGTCCATGGGGTGGACATGACATAAAGTTGACAAGGGGCAGGGTCAGGCCGACTGAAGAAGGAAGTCGACCAGATTAAATGCGGTCAAGAAAGAGTCATTAAAGGTGCAGAGGCTGGCGCGATTAACTCCACTGCGCCAGAGCACGCATGCGCCAGAGAAGGAGAAGAACAGGAGGTCTTGGTGACCGTTGGATAAGACCTGGGAGAGGTCCTAACCATCGGATCCAATTTTTGAACCGTTATGTTTTAAGTGGCTGGGAGGAGTTCCCAGCCACACGATCAAGGATGGGGAGGTCGTGGCCCTCCGATTTCCTTAACCGCGAAAACGCACGCGAGGAAAAGGGACAGGAGGTCCAAAGCGTTGGATCTCCATCCAACGGTGCGGACCTCCAGTGAGGACTTAACCGCACGCGATCAAAAGGACATGAGGGGAGGTCATGGCCTTTGGATTTAAATCCAAGGGCACTGACCTGATGGGGAGGTCTGATATGATGCGCAACAGGCAAGGGAGGTCAGGACCGTTAGATTTAGATCTAAGGGTTCCGATCAAAAGAGGTGGAGGTCCTGAGCTTGCGCAACGCACAAGGGAGGTCATGGCCTTTAGATTTAGATCTAAGGGCTACGATCTCACGTCTTGTTGGGAGGTTTGATGCGATAAGACAAAGGAGGAGGTCGTGACCGTAGATTTTAATCTAACGGTGCACAACAAAAGATGGGGGAGGTTGTGAGTGCTTGATAACACGGGGAGGTCGTGAGCTGTTGGATTTGATCCA
This sequence comes from Phyllostachys edulis, assembly GCA_036346405.1. Classification (NCBI taxonomy): domain Eukaryota; kingdom Viridiplantae; phylum Streptophyta; class Magnoliopsida; order Poales; family Poaceae; genus Phyllostachys; species Phyllostachys edulis. Next base: position 31,811,687 of record CM070567.1, on the reverse strand, counting down.
ATGGCTACGACCTTGGTTAGGTGGGAGGTTTGTTTAGTTTAGGTTGAGAGGAGGAGGTTAGGGCCATGGATCTTGGATCCAAGGGCTATGACCTCACGTAGGTGGGATGACCTGACTGAGTATGTTGAGGAGGAGGTCGTGGTCGTTGGATTTGATCCAACGGCCACGACCTCAACAAGGGATGACCTCATTGCGATGGTTTAACAAACTCGAGGAGGTCTTTGAGGTTTAACACACAGGGAGGTCATGACCATGGATCACGGATCCAACGGCAATGACCTCATGAGGTGGGAGGTCCTTGCGGTGTTGACCATGGAGGAGGTCGTGGATGTTGGATGTAAATCCAACTACCATGACCGATCAAGGTGGAAATGAGGTCTGTTGAGGTGCAAACATGGTTGGGCTGGACCAACTTGAACATGGCTAGCCCAAGGAACAACAGAGGCTTTTAAATTTAGTTTTTAACAGCTGAAACTTAGCAGAATTATTTGAGATAGCAAATGAACTCCAAATTTAATGAAATTTTAACTGGAGCTTGCTGATAATGAGATCAACCTTGCATAAAATTTTCAGAGGTTATTATGCAATGCATTTTTCTCAGGAAATTCATGAAGGTTGTTTAAAGGATTGTGTTGCCTCCAAAAATTATCAACAAGTGTTATAACTCATGATATTGTTCGAGGGGTCCCATATCAGTTTTTGGGACCAAGGAAAATATATTCCAAATGTTTGGCACAAGATTTAAGATAATTGGAAAAAGGAATTTGATTTTTGGTCAACAAGAGCTTTGTGTTTTTGGATTACACAACTCTTGGACAAGAATTACATGAGATTTTAGGGTTTTTCAAGATGTGAGAAAAAGTTTTAATTTCTACACATATAATTATACTTGATTAACCCTAATTATACAGTTGGGATGTTACAATAAAAGGCATACCGGATTTAAACATCCCTAGGAAGGGAGACATCAACATGGATGTGTGCGCACACATCGGAGCTGAAAAACTAAAGGGACTTGCCCCCGTCATTGGAAGTAGCAGTGACTAAGTAGAAGCATTAGAAGAATCGTCCCTTGAAGAAATAGCTATAAACTTTGTGACCTCGGGAGAATCTATGAATATGACAACAGCCAATGTCGACATTTATTTTGCAAAGAAAATTGCAGCAATCATCGATCTTGATCCAGAGCCTGTATCGCTCGCTGAATGAAAGGAAAGATCAGATTGGAAGAAGGCAATAGAAGCAGAATTATTATCTCTGAATAAAAGAAAAGGTGTTTGGGCCTGTAAGCTGTTCGCCTCCCCATGTGCACCCTGTAGAGTATAAGTGGGTATTTGTTCGAAAGATAAATGAAAATAATGAAGTAAAGCAAGACTTGTTGTACAAGGTTTCATTCAACATCCAGGAGTTGTTTATGAAGAAACCTATTTCTCGGTCATGGGTGGAACCACCCTTTAGATATTTAATCTCAATGGCAGTAAACTTGAAGTTAAAAGTGTGTAGGATCAAGGATAACCGACTAGAGGGGGGGGTGAATAGGAGGTTTTTAAACTTTTTAACAATTTAACAATTTAGCCAATTAATAACTTAGTATAAACAAGTTATACTTCTAGCTAAGCAAATCAGTCACAATAAACAAGCTAGAAATATAAATGCGGAAAGTAAAAACTAGAGATAACCACAAAGACACGACGATGTTTTTCCCATGGTATCGAAGACATGCCGGTCTTCACTAGTCCATGTTGAGGAAGCTTGACGCCTCAAGCCGGCTCAACGAATTAAGCCTTCCCTCAATTCACTATGGTTGTTCTTCCTCCGCTCCGGAGATGGTGAACACCGAACCACTCACAAGTATGCACCGGGCCTCTTTACAATCTTCTTTGAAGAGATCACCGTGCTCCACCACCAAACCGTCTAGGAGTGCGGCAACACTCCAAGAGTAATAGACCAACGGTCTTCACTTGACGACACTCAAGTGCAAATGGATCAACTAGGAGTATGAATGCACTTGAATGTATCTCAACAAGCTCACAATGAATGCACAAGAGTGTTTTTGAGTGTTGAGTGAATGCACAAGGCTCTCAAGGCTCTAGAGATGTTAAATGGGCACTAGCAGCCTTGACTTGAGCAGTTGGGGAGGTATTTATAACCCCCACCAACAATTATGACCGTTGGGGACGAAACCCCAACTTCTTAGAGAAAATCGAACGATCATCTATTGAGCTAAGATTTACCGCACTTCGATCGAAACACACCAACGGCTAGAACAAATACTAAGAATGAACAAACTAGCCATTGATCGACCCAAATCGAACTAATCGCAAGCAAACAAGCGGTACGTCTGAAACTCCCCGGTCGTTCCGCATTTACGAGCGGTACGACCGAAAGTAGGGTTTCACAATTTGCTGAAGATTACAAGCGTTCTGGAATTTTTGTACCGCCATATAAAAAACGGAATGACTGCAGGCCAATACGACCGTTCCTAAGCGCGGAAAGTCCGATTTCCAAATTGAGTTTTTGAGCAGATTTACACTTGTTCTGTTTTTATTGAACCGCCTCACAAATTTTGGTACGACCGCACATCGGTACGACCGATTGTCACGGGCGGTACGACCGATTTTCATAAGAGATTCTGAGGCAAATTGCATCGCTTCTGGTTTTCTTAAACCGCCAACTAAACATTGAAAGATCAAGAATGCGGATACGACCGCTCAAGGAGCCGTTCCCGCTTGAGCACTTAGTTGGTCGTTCCTTCAAAATACTGATATACCGCCAAGTAAAGTCCGGTCATACCGCCCCAAGCGATAATGACCGTAATTATAATCAAGTACTACCGATTTTGGATGTATACTTAATGTTTTTAAATTCAATTTCAAGTTTAAATTCAAATACATGCATGATCCTAAATTGATCCATGTGGCACAAGAACATGCTATCAAGCTACTAACCATGATCCCTCTTAATAGTACGGTATTTATCCTATAATCCGGTCTTTCAACCAAAACTCCTAAGACCGGTAAAATAGAAAAAGGAAACCTAGACTACTTGTACCTTGTCTTTGCGCCAAAAGATCTTCATGAAGTCCATTTGCATGCAACTTTGCATCAATACGTTCACCAATGGGATTTAACGTTGTAAATACTCAATAAACACGTGAATCCCATATTCACATATTATCATTAATTACCAAAACAACTTTTAGGGGCCTAGATGCTTTCAATCTCCCCCTTTTTGGTAATTGATGACAACACTATTAATATGTGAGAAAGATTGGTTTGAATATACTGTGAGTGTATATTCTTTTTGATATCTTAACAATAAAACAATTCTTGCAATAAGCACAAATGAATGAAAGAGAATTATTTTCTTGTTAAGTCTAATTTAAAGAAGGCTCCCCCTAAACATGTGCATATAAAGATAGAAAATTTTTCAAGCATATGTAGAAATTTTGGCGGAGTTTCTTTAGGATATTTGAACTTGAGAAAATGCAATATTAAGATATGACAGTAATTGAAATTGCATTTAAGATAATAACATAAGCATTCAACAAGTTCAACAAGTTAAAAGACGCAGAATTAAACTATTCACTACAACAAGATTAATCTATCCTAACACACACTTGCAACATATATAGCATGTGTTGCAGGAAAACTGTACTGCAACACATATTTTCATGTTGCTACGATTCAAGTGTAGAAAGCTCCAAACATACTCAGCCCCTAGTATGTTACCACACTTTATAGTGTAAGTTACAACACTTAATAGACATGTTGCTAGGTCAATAAACAAATTTTATGTCTCATTTAATTACCACCTAATGTTATAGTACTAATTAAAATAAATTGATAATTATAGTAGTAGGAATGATGGGCTAAGATACTTCGTTGTTCTAATTCTATTAATCTGCTTATTTGTTTTTATAAGAAAGGAATATACACGCCATCAAAATATGGTTGTCTATTATCTACAACTATTTCATTTCTATATTCTACAGTAACTACGATCTTCTATACTAACAAAATCTTAACTACTAAACATTCGGAACGATCTTCTGTACTAACAAAATCTTAACTACTAAACATCCGAGTTTACCCCGCGCCAGCGAACAATCGCGCACACACACACCCACGACTCACAACGTAGGGGTGCAAACGGAGCGGATAATTCCCGATCGACTGAATAAATGCGGGCAATTTTCGGACTTTTTTTTCGGATATCCATTTTTTTTTTCAGATTCGGATTCGATAAAGATATATCCGGTATATTCGGAGCTATCCAAAAATTAAATCGGAACTATCCGAAAATTATCCGACTACTACCCGAGCTCGAGCGACAAGTCCAATATCCATCCACCGTCCGCGACTCCTTGCTCCCAAGATCAGCGATCCGCCCAGCGCCAGATCTCCGCCCACGTCTCCCAAATCTCAATCCACCGCAAGATTCCTCCTCCCTGCGCCGCTTCTCTTTGCCGGCTCCTCTCGACCCACCTCCCTAGCCCAGCGCCGCCTCTAGCCCCTCGGCGCCTCGCTCGGCCCAGGCTTTCGGCAGCGTGGCCTCGGCCGTCGGCGTTGTTTCCCCAGTCTTGCCACTTCTTGCGCCGCTCCCCTGGCGCCTCGGCCTCCGGGCCCCGTGCCCTAGTGGCCAGCCGCCGCCACTTTCCCACTCCTACTGCCCTTCCCTTCCCCTTCGCTCGGCCACTCCTCTAGTCGTCGGTGAGACGCAAGCCAAGCCACCACGCGAGTCGAATCGGATCGAGCCCAACACGAGAGGAATAAACCACTGGACAAGGAGGAGGAAGGAGACGAAGAGGAGGAGGTGGGCCCCGCGATGCAGGCGCAAAGATCCCCGACGATGGTGGGGGGCGGCGCGGCGGCGGTCTGCTCGCCGTCCCCGGCGAGGCGGCGCTACGAGGGCACCACCGTGGGGGCCATCACCCTCGACCTCCGCCCCGGCCTCGGCGTTGGCCCCTTCACCCTCGGTGAACACCCCCAACCCTGACCACACACCGTCCCGATCCACTCCGGTTGGGATCGAAGGTCGTTGGTTGCTTGCTCGCTCTCGCTTCGCACGAGAGAAGAGAGAGAACTTGTGTTGTAAGCAACTGCTTACCTGAAAGTTTCAATTTATGGGGGTTAATTCTAATGTTAGAGCTCGCAATTTGTGTAGGGATGCCGATTTTCGACGCGTTCACGCAGATAGAGCACCAGCCCAACATCTATGATGTTGTCCACGTGAAGTACCTTGATGAGGTTTGTGATGAGCGGCTTTGTTTGATGATACCAGAGCCACCGAAATAAGCTTAACCGATTGTTGCTGTTGGCTCTGTGGCTTCAGGAGCCTCTAAAGTTGGATTTTGTCATAAGCTTTCTGGACCACGGGTTTCACCTACGCTTCGATCCTTGGTCGGAGGAACACAATAAGATCAACAAGAGGCCGAGATTATGAGACAAGAGATACACGAAGTGTCGAAGGCCCGTTGCTTACTGTACGACCTTGTCGTCGACGGCAGCGACGTCCAGCTTGCTTGTGCTATAGATGCGAACCTTTGGTGGTGCAACAGGTGGAGGAAGCCAACCCGTTCGACCTCCACCGGCTCGTCGTCGTAAGAGGGCTCCCTTCCTTTTCCCCGTTCTTGATTTATTTGTCTCTTGCTCCTTATAATTCAGTTTCCAAGTCTTCTATGCTGCTAGTTTAGTCAGATGTGCTTGCCCTTGTCACCAGCTGCAGGGCTTGGGTACCGTCGCAGAGCTAGGCAGCTAGCTTAGAGGGCCACTGCCAATTCACTATTAACAAATGCATAGTGAGAGCTTGGTGGATTCATATGGGTGTCGGGTTGATGCCTCCAAGTTCAGCCCGTAATCAGGCCTCCAGTCTCATGGAGTCATGGGCTTACGTATTCTTGCCATGTCCGCCACCATCATCCCTTCCGAATTGGCAATGCTTGACGATGAAAACATTTGATTCTTGCCAACATTGTCCGCAGCCAACGTGAGTCGACAACAACCGTTGTCTGGTATTCAAGATATTAATTTGAGCAATTGCTTACAACTATGACTAATACGTAGGATAGCTTTGTGTAGTCAGTTATCATTTTTTTGGTTTTGTGATAGCCTGACGAGAACCTTGATGGTCTATTTCTGATAGCCAGTGATCAGGTGATCTAGATGGAGGTCATGTTGGCATTCCAACATGCTTCTTGACAAAAGATATTGGTGATTATTAGCAGTCGTATCAGTTTGTTAACATCCTCTGAGGATCGACATCAATCCCCAAAGGTGAGTTTTACAGAGCCTCTGCTGGTGCAAGAAAGTATTGCAGTGATGATTAGCATGCTACCATAAAACAGATTCTAACTAATTTTTATGCAGACGATTGTGCCAATAAGCTTTCAGTTCATAAATGGCTACGCAAATGGTGACGATCGATCAAACAATCAATCGCCTGCTCTCATTGGTTGCTGCAATGGTATCCAAGCTCACGGTTTATACTGTTATTTCATACACTCATAGTCACTTCTATGTATACCATTTATTTTTTTCTCTACTTGCAAGTCTTCAATCTCCCATCAAATTTCCAAGGAGGGACATCTTAGCCTCTATTTCTGGTTTAGTAGCACACATTAGTTCATGTATAAAAAGCATGTACAGCCATGCAGGGGTTGTTGTTTACATGTCTTTCCTTTCTGGCTTCTTCCATCGATGCTCATTGTGGAGGCAAACAATGGGAAGAGCAAGAAGATATCGAGGTTTCAGAAAGTTAACTCTTGATGATCTAAAGAATTATTTGGATAATAAGAAGCAGGAGAAATATTTTTATGCAAGCATTCTGCCACACACCAACATGCTGCAAGGTAAGTCTTTTATACTCTGTGACTCATACAAAGCATATTTTGTTTTAGAAATCAAACACCTTTATGAGGTTGGTCTAAATTATTAAAGCTCAAGCTGCTTCCAATACATTAGTTGTTTACTCACGACACAATAGTGAGATTAGCAGTGATGCCTCCTCTACATTTTTATTTGCACTCGGAACCAGGAAGATTCATGTTGGTTCTGCTTTCTATTTACTTCATTTTATCCATCGTTTTTTGGTTTATGAATGTGCGAACAAGGTTTTGTTTTTGTGAACTAGAAATCCTCAAGTCTTTGAGGTCAAACTTGTATGTACTATAGAATCATTCAGGAAAAAAAAGCAAAGTATGAATTTTATTTTCCATGAACTAAAGCTTCCTTCTTGATTTACTTGGATATATTATACCATGATGCACGCATAGATTCGTATAATTGGTTACTTATGGTCCTTGCTTTTATCAATTAAACTGGTTTTTGCAGGATACCATTCGAGGAAATCTATAGTTCTATGCGGAAGAGAGCGTTCCACTTCCACCAACATCATATAACGTTGTGAAAGGTGAACACTACTGTGGAGAAATCAAAGTTTCCAAAAAGATGCCTCGGCATTTATATTTCTACTGAATTCTTGAATTTGATTAGTCAGGGAACCATGCACATCATCCATTTAGTAACAGAAATCTGCGGAGCATAAGCCAGTCCTTATACTATGCCAAGCGGTATCTACTTGAGTGATAATCTTTCATTTGCCTTTGCAGTCTATACAAGTATTTATGTTTTTTAGGAAAGCATCCAACAAAGAATTATTATTATTTGCCTTGGTTCTAGAGTTAATTTGCCTGATTGCTTCTGGAATTGTAGACTTGTAGCACACAGGAGTTCAGTTGAAGTCTTGTGGAGAGTTATTTTTTAGACTACGGATACAATATTTTTTGTACAATAATGATGATTGATGAAGTGTATTGGGTTAGATCCCTTATGTAAACCGTAGTGCGTGAAGAGTTGGTAAGAGCCAGACATTGGTATCGATTTCTTTTTAGTACAATAATTAAAACTCTTGTTTCATGGTTACAACCCATGATTCTGGAATTAATTTACCTGGTTACATATTCAGAAATCTATATCCCTTAGATTGCAGACATTGCTACTTAAGTGTGTAGAATTTTGTTTTGGCACTCTTGCTACGTGTGTAAGATAAAAAAAACATATGTTCATTGTATGGTTTATCATCACGATGATACGTATCAAGGTGAGGGCATTTGCTATCTTTACTAATAATAAAAAACGGAATTTACCCCCACGTTTTCTTGTTTTGAGCGTAATTTATGTCACAAATGTTTGTGATCCGGTTTCAAGTAGGAGTTGGTAGACTTTAGTTTAGCAGGTTCATGGGGTTCTCTTAGTTAATTTAGGAGGCTGTTTTTTGTTGGTATTTTCTGTAAGATTTATCTTGATTTGTGAAACAAATAACACCAGTGTATTGTACTATTATGTTTTATAATATAAAGATAGAGGGATGTCTTTCGTCTAAATAGATTGATGTAGAGTGTGGTTAGCTTGGTGCTTTCCATCTACAGGTATCTTGTTTTCGGTTTGTCTGAACTCTGGTTGTAATAAATATGTGAACTCTGGTTGTAATAACATCTAATTTATTTCTTTGCTAACTGGAATGGTCATGAAAGCATTTGTTATATATGATTACTTTGATTTGATCAGTTTTACATTCTTTATATAAAGAATCACTTTGGTTAGTTCTTAAGTGGTTTTGAGATCATGTAGTATAATTTATTTGGGATCCGTTGCAACGCACGGGCACCCTACTAGTTAACTTTTCAATTATCGCACAAATGGCATGCGCTATCTTGGTTTGCATATGCTTTAGTGTAATTATTGGAAGCATGTATGTGCACTAGCATATTTTATACTATACTGAGCTGGTGAGATGGAAACCAAACTGAGCTCTCAACTCTTAACTTCTGAGCATGCTAGAGAAGTCAGAGTTCTATCCAGTTCTATAGGAGATCAGTGTACCATGCATGATCCCATGCACACAGGCAATTCAATATATGGGCCAACAGATCTAAGGGCATCTCAGTATACCATGCATGATCTCAGTATAGGTTAAATTTGATCTTTTAGTGAACATCATCCTGAATCTGTTATACCTATAACATGAAGTTCAAATTTATAGCATCGTGGCTTTGTATTTTGCAAAGGTGGCGGTATGCATACCTACACATAGTTTTCAACATGCGACTTTGTGGATGGTGCAAGCTTGTCAAGCTTAGAGGAGAAGCCATGCGAGGTTAGTGTCATGAGCACTATGAGATATGACTCTTGTGAGTTTTTACTTTCAAAATTGATTGTAATGTTCTTTATATATGTAGGATGCTTCAGATGCTGCCAATAGTGCGATGGTTAGTGTGATTGGTCTAGATTCAGAAAAGGTGCAACAACTATGCGTCCTATAAGTCTTTCATCTGATGCTATTAGTTCCCTACTGGGTCTTGCTAGGTTTCAATGCGCTGTAATTTTGTTGCATTCTGGCTTGGATTACACAGGATTAACTGTATTTAGAATTGCTTCACATGGTTTAGACATTTTAGTTCTATTTTAGTTTCAGTTTAGCTGAGGTTTGAACCCAGCCCCATCGCTTCGCCGCGATCCAAGTTGTTTCTTTGCTTTGCTCATCATCTGAGGAGATGCGTTGTGGTGAGCGAGGGCAGATTGAGGTGGAGGCTGATGGGTCTGTGGTGGACGAGTAGTGATCTAGATACACAAGTTGGTGGTTTCAAGCTTGGTAACCAATTTTGGAAAGTACATGTTAATTATCCTATTGAAGAACATAGGGTGCTAGTAAGACCATAGGAAAACTACAGGACAATTGGCCAAACCAAAGGGAAAGCAATTGCCTGGCCTTCAATTTGTGTATGTTAATTTTAGCTAGATTTAATTTATGTCAGATTCACTTGTCCTACATCATATTACATCCTTGCAATTTATTGTTATCCCTGCAGGTTGAAAAGATCAACAGTTGAATTACTATATTTGGATATTTATCTCTTTGATCGGCGGATCAAGAAGCAAGGAACTTAATGAAGAAAAGAAAGTAGTAGTTAGATTTTATATTTTTGGACTCAAATTTTACTCCTGTTCAAAGCTCTTGTGTTGGCAACAAATCAGTTGTTTTTTGTGATGTGGAATGATGTTAACAATACATATATTTATTTCCTTAATACAATGCAATCTACTTTTTAAACATTGATCATGTTGAGTTGTGTTATATATTTTGCAATATGACATGCTTAATTAGCAAATAAGTTTTTTTGTAGCAATTATAATTTCTACGTATGTAGCACACAAATGAATCGTATTTTTCTTGTATACTAATTTGTGTTGCAATATATCAACTATATGTTGCTAACCGGTGTTAGCTATGTTTCGAAAATATGTGTTGTTACAAATAAAAAATTGTGTTGCAACTTTGCAACACCTTTTCTTTTGTATAATAACACCTAATTTGTGTTGCGGTAGACCTACCTTATAGCAATATGACCAACAACATCACTTATCATATGTGTTGCTGTGAGACCCCGACGTTTATTAAGCTCATAATACTTAGTCATCCAATTGACCCTAGTATTATCAACCAAATAAACCCAGTCTCGAGAGATGTATACTTCCCAGAATGCAGTATACATACCTCACAACAAAAGAATGTATCAATTCCATACAACACATAGTACATAAGCAACAAACCAGAAGTTAATATTAATAAGGAATAGGTTATTACAAAAGAGGGGCCTTCTGGCCAAATAACAACAAAACTACAAAGATACACAGCGGAAGCAAAAGTGCCATAAAGATGGCCCAAAATAAGAGCCAACCAGTGTGCCTTTAGCCCACAAGGCAACTGACCGGACCGCCAAGCTAGTCGCTCTCCCAACCACCGCCTGACAAACACAAAAGTAATGCCCTTTGGGCTCTACCTCCTCTGCAACAAAGTTGTTAAGCAAAGCAAATGAGTATAATAAATTGTTTATTGTACTGCAAGACCGACGTGTAAGATAACAGAACTATAATTTAGCTATATGCAAGCTTTATTTAAGTGGATGAGGCTTTGGACTCATTTAAGCACAAAGCAAGTTTTCATTTGCAATAATATAGTAGATTGAAAGCAATTTGACAAAGCATTTTTAATTGTTGAAATAACAACGAGATAAATAACATGGTAACAACAACAAGAACAACCTGGAAGTGACCAACCCAAGTCACCACAACAATAGCATGAACTCCCCGTTCATACCAACCATGTCAAGTTTTAATTAAAGGTTGTAGTCTAGTCTTGAACGACCTTACCAAGCATGTCCATAACCTAGGGCGAGGCTATTGAATAGTTTTATCCTGCAGGTGTACCACTGCACCCACACGTCGCACCGCCTTTCCTTTAGACACACTACCTTTGGTATGCCAAGCACGGCTAAGTCCTCTGAGACATTTCCAATGGACAATGCTAATTTCGAGTCGCACAACCCACGGGAGAAGGAGACATCACACAACCTACCCGGAAGCTAATGCTCCTCCCACATCACACACACATTTTATCTTTAAAACACACCAACCGAGCGACCCCAATTAACACCGCCCAAAGTACTTAGTCAAGAGGGGTTCCATATGCCCCTCGTGTGGTTAGTACGCAAAATCGCTTGGCTTAGTGACCCAAGTACTCGGTCCTTAGGGACCCAGGCATACCACCACATCCAAAAACCGCACCATCCATCCAATATGCCCAAGTCTAAATCAATCTTTTATTTTCAGTTTTTGATTTTACAAATTAATCAAAGCACAAGTGCTGGACATATAGGAGTAATAATCAGTTTTGAGTGATCAAGACCATCGACTAAGTCGATGATCGCCCATTTCTATCGTTACTAAGCATGTCTAAGCAATTTAATCGAAACTACTAAGTGATAAGAGCTCATCCAACGAGCTCAAACCACAGCAAATAACCTAGGCTCATTGGTAGTAGAGGATAAACAACTCCTACAGATTATGCAACTATAGGATTGCTAGCGACATTTAACACAAAGTAGCATGCATACATAGAAGTAAAACAATATATTAACCTTTAAAGTAATGGGACGTTAGAGGGGATATGATCAAACTGCTTGCCTTGTTGCTGGTCACTTTGTTGCGGAGGGTCACTCTCGGGATCACCACAAATGTCGAAACCTAACGGAAAAGCAATAAAGAACCGATAAGAGCGACGAAAAACAACAAAGACAGCACAGCAAACGAACTCCAAATTCTCTGAATTTTCTACAGCAACAAGAGAGTGATTTTTAGGGATTTTGCAACAAGAACCAATTGATTTGGATTCTCGATGCAAAAGTTATGAGCAAAATAATTCTGCTCAGCCCTAAAATACCAAACTGCACTATTCACTAATTTAATTATGAGGCAACATTTTCTAGAACAGAAGTGAAGCTGAAATTTTTACTGTAAAACCAGCACCTCATGAGATGAATAACACAATTGAGTTCACCTCATTTGGAGCTATATTGCACTTTCTATAATTTTTCAAAAACAAGAACTTGAACAAAATTATAATGCACAAGTCCTCATTTTCCTAACAGCAACATGCTCAAAACTAATTTTCACAGTGAGTTCATTAATAGAGGAAACCAACAAAGTTGGTCTCACCCAAAAATAATCTACAGAGCATTAGTTATGTATTTCACAAGTTAAGCATTAATTTGAGTGTATATTTAAAGTGAGTTTTAAAATCTAATGGCAAAACTGTGCTCTGGAGCTAAACTCAACTTACAATCATTTCTGGATTAAAGTCAAGTTCAAGACAGAGCTAACACAATTTGAATGACCTCATTCGGAATTAAAATGAGAAAGATACGAAATTCTAAAGTTTATACCTTATTTCAGTTCATAATTAAGAATTTACTGGAATTTCTAAAACCCATAAGGACATGGGAGGTCATGAGCCACAGATCACAGATCTAACGGCTCAGACCTCCCAGGTGAACAACGCACACGCGCTCAGGAGGTCCAGAGGTCCTGGACCTCCTAGCAACGCACATGCGCGAGGTGAGGGGAGGTCGGGGCCGTAGATGGGAAATCCAACGGACCACAACATGGAAAGGAGGTCCGGAACGGACTAGATCTAAAGGGGGAGGTCCTCAACGGTTGGGATGTCCTCGAGGAGGTCCCAGCGGAGGTCCTCAACGTCACAGACCTCCAGGGGAGGTCTGGACGGCTACGATTGCGCAAGGGAGGTCTTGGACGCTCTTGATCCCCTCGGGGGAGGTCTGGATGTCCCAGACCCAGCGCCTGGCGCTGACACAGCAGACAATGTCTTGCGCTGGACCACGAGGAGGTCCGCGCACGCGGGAGGTCTTAAATGCACGCATTAAAGGGTGGATTTAAGGCAGTTAAGACGCCCCATTGATTACAAAGATGGGAGCAAATGATTAGCGCATTAAAATGGTGAATCTTTGTTCTAAAACGACAATGACACGCTCGGGACGTCCGACAAAGATCCCGAGCGTGAAGAAGTGGTCCTCGCCGGCGATGTAGAGCCCGCCGGTGAGGTCCAATGGTACCACTGAGTGCACAATAACGTTGCGCACCCAGTGGACCTCCTCTCAACGGCGTCGGCGGCTTTGAACGCCGGCGAGCCGGAGAGGGCAAAATTGACCAGCACGGCCAAAACCGAAAAGCAAAAATGAAGCTCCGCGCGACATTCAAGCGTATGCTTCCAACAAAAGCTCTGCGACATTCATTCATGCGGGTGCCAGCAACTAAAGGACTACCAGGGGAGTTACCTGGAGGTCCAAAAGATGCCGATGAGGTTGAGGATGGTGCTGGCCGGAGTTGGGGAAGATGGAGAGCTCCACCGCTTCAAGTCCAAGCTCCAACTCCAAGCTCCCAGCTCCACTAGGCTACCTCTGCAAATGCCCCGACCAGTGAAGTTAGGGTTGAGGTCACAGAGATGCCCAGATAGAAACAGAGAGAGGGAGGAGAAGCCATCGAAATCTGAGCCACCGAGAAGCTCCAAGGACCTTGACAATGGCGACCACCAAAGGAGGAGGAGAGTTTGGGATGAGGAGCTCACCACGCACAAAGTGCAAGGTGAGATCAATTGTGTGCAAAGGAAGCTACGGAGAGTTCCAAGGGGTAACTTATAGCCCGAGTGAAGGTTATGAGTGGGGCTAAGCTCCATGGTGAGCTTAGCCCACGGGTTGGTCCATGGGGTGGCAAGGACATGAGGTTGACAAGGTGCAGTCCGAGATGACCAAAGAGGCGGAAGGTGACTGCATTAAATGCGGTCGACAAAGAGTCATGGAAAAGGTACCAAGTGGACAGACGTGTATTAACTCCATCGCCGAGAGCTCATGCAGCGCCCAGAGGAAGGAGAAGAACAGGGGAGGTCTTTATGACCGTTGGATAAGACCATGGGGAGAGGTCCTGGCCCTCCGATGGCATTTTGAACCGTTATGTTTTAAGTGGCTGGGAGGAGGTCCCAGCCATACGATCAAGGATTGGGAGGTCGTGGCCCTCCGATTTCCTTAATGTGTAAGCGCACGTGGGAAAATAGGACAGGAGGTCCAAAGCGTTGGATCTCCATCCAACGGCGCGGACCTTCTGTGGGGTCTTAACCGCACATGAACTTAAAAACATGAGGGGAAGGTCATGGCCTTAGGATTTGAATCCAAGGGCACACAACCAAAGGAGGTCTGAGGCTTTGCGTGAAGCGCGAGGGAGGTCAAGACCTTTGGATTTTGATCCAACGGTGTTGATCAAGACAGGGGAGGTCCTGAGCCTCGCACGTGGTGCAAAGGAGGTCTTGAGCTTGCACAACACACACGGGAGATCATGGCCTTTGGATTTAGATCTAAGGGCAACGACCTCACGTGTGCGGGGAGATCTGATGCGCATGAGACCAGGAGGAGGTCGTGACCGTGGATTTCAAATCCAACGGTGCACAACATGAGATAGGGAGGTCTTGTGCGCTAGATATTTTGAGGGAGGTCGTGGGCGCTGGATCTCGATCCAACGGCCACGACCTCGTTTAGGTGGGAGGTTTGTTTAGTTTAACGGGAGGGAGGTCGAGAGCGGTGGGATGTAAATCCAACAGCTATGACCTCGCCAAGGTGGAAGGTGGTTTTTGAGGTTTGATAACAAGAGGAGGTCAGGGCCGGTTGGATCTTAATCCAAGGGCTATGACCAGGACAAGGTGAGGAGGTCTTTGGGGTTTAACACACAGGGGAGGTCATGACCGTGGATCTTTGATCCAACGGTTACGACCTGATGAGGTGAGGAGGTCTTTGCGGGGTTGACCGCGGAGGAGGTCTGGCGCCCACGTTGACCCGAGGAGGTCCACGCGGTCCGAAGGACTACGAAGGGAGGTCTGGGTGCGTTGGTTGAGGGGAGGTCGTGGCCTTGGATTGGATCCAACGGCTCGACCTCATCAAGGTGGGGAAGGAGGTCGATGGGGTTGGGCTGGACCAACTTTGCAAAGTGGCTAGCCCAAGGAACAGTGTAGGCTTTTAAATTTAGTTTTTAACAAATTGAAACTTAGCAGAATTATTTGAGATAGCAAATGAACTCCAAATTTGATGAAATTTTAACTGGAGCTTGCTGACAATGAGATTAACCTTGCATAAAATTTCTAGAGGTAATTATGCAATGCATTTTTCTCAGGAAATTCGTTAAGGTTGTTTAAAGGATTGTTTTACCTCCAAAATTTATCAAACTAGTTTTACAACTTGTGATATTTTTCAGAGGGGTCCCACATCAGTTTTGGGACCAAGGAAAATATATTTCAAATGCTTGGCACAAGATTTAGACAACTGGAAAATGAGTTTGACTTTTGGTTCAACAAGAGCTTTGTGTTTTTGGATTATACAACTCTTGGACAAGAATTACATAAGAGATTAGGGGTTTTCAAGATGTGAGAAAAAGTTTTAATTTCTACACATATAATTATACTTGAATAACCCCAATTATACATTTGGGATGTTACAAAATCTCCCCCTTACAAAAATCTCGTCCCGAGATTTGGCTCACTCGATAAGAAGGATGGATAGTCCGCGCGCAGACGATCTTCTCTTTCCCAAGTAGCCTCATCCTCAAAATGGTTCGACCAATCGAACTTTAAGGAACTTGATGGTCTTATTCCTTGTCCTTCGCTCAGACTCATCGAGCTGCCAACAGGTGCTCGCGATAGGTCAAATCTTCCCGACATCGAGGGTTTCCAACGAGCTTCCTCGCTTGGAACACGGAGGCACTTCTTAAGCCGGGACACATGAAAAACATCATGTACCCCTCAAGTGCAGCCGCAACTCCAACTTATAGGCAACAGCTCCTTCTTCTCGATAACGCGGTAGGGACCGACATATCGAGGAGCCAACTTGCCCTTGACGCCAAACGTTGATGGCCCTTCAAAGGAGAGACTTTGAGATAAACAAAGTCATTAGGCTCAAAACGCAACTCACGCCGACGGCGATCCGCATAGCTCTTTTGCTCGATTGAGCTGGCGCAAATGCTCACGAATAAAATTTGGACTTGGCGCCGGCCTCATTGATTGAGTCCGCCAAAGAGAGGTCTCTCACCGTCTCTCACCAGTTCAACGGGTTCTACACTTTCTCCGCATAAGGCCTCAAATGGTGCCATCTTGAGACCGGCTTGAAAATCGTTGTTATAAGAAAACTTCGGCGAATGGCAAGCATTTCTCCCAATGCTTCCCATATGAAAGGACACAAGCACGAAGCATGTCTTCCAAAACTTGGTTGACCTCTCGGTCGACCATCGGTTTGGGGTGAAATGCCGTCTTTGAAAGCAAGACGAGTTCCCATAGCTTCTTGCAAGCTATGCCAAAACGAGACGTGAAAAGGATCCACGATCCGACACAATCGTCTTCGCACACCGTGCAAACTCACGATGCGGGCGATATAGAGTTCCGCCAAAAGACCTACCCGATGTTCGGTCTTGGCGGAAGGAAATGTGCCACCTTAGTCAATCGATCGATGACGACCCAAATGGCATCATTCTTCTTCGGGGCGTGGGTAGACCGGTGATGAAATCCATTCGATCGAATCCCACTTCCACTCAGAATTGGCAAAGGTCAAGCGATCCAAAGAGACGCCGATGCTCGGCCTTGACACGACGACACACGCCGCTTTTCGACAACGAACCGCGATCTCCCTCTTCATTCGGGTCCACCAAAATCTCGACGAAGATCTTGATACATCTTTGTGGCCCCGGATGAATGGATAAAGGCGAATCATGGGCTTCATGGAGGATTAAATTCGCAATTCCATGTCCTTTGGAACCACAAAGGCGTTCGAACCTCACAACACCATGCTCATCCTCGAGAAAAGCACTTGGTTGTTCCGTTCTTGATATTTGCCTTGATGTGGCTCACTCCAACATCCGACTGCTGAGCGGACTTGATCCGATCCACCAAGGTTGGTTGCACAACCAAGGCAGCGAGAGAACCATGCTCAACTAACCCCAAGTTGAGACGCTGAAATTCTCCCAGAAGAGCGGGCTGAAGCTCCCTGGACAATAAGGCATTGCAATGCGCTTTGCGACTAAGCGCATCGGCAACGACATTAGCCTTGCCCGGATGGTAGTGAATACCCACATCATAGTCCTTGATCAACTCCAACCATCTCCTTTGCCTGAGGTTCAGGTCAGGCTGTGTGAACAAGTACTTTAAGCTTTTGTGATCCGAATACACTTCACAACGATTACCGATTAGGTAATGTCGCCAGATCTTAAGTGCATGAATCACAGCAGCTAACTCCAAATCATGGGTAGGATAGTTAAGCTCATGAGGTCTCAATTGCCTTGATGCATAGGCCACTACCTTGCCTTCTTGCATAAGGACACAACCGAGGCCTCGACGAGAAGCATCGCAAAAGATATCGAAGCTTCGATGGATATCGGGAAGAACAAGAACGGGAGCGGTGGTCAAACGCTTTTTGAGTATTTGGAAGCTTTCCTCACACTCAGCGGACCACACGAACTTCTTGTCCTTCTTGAGCAACTCACATCGGCCATGATCTTGGAGAAGTTCTCGATAAGCGGCGATAATATCCCGCTAAACCGAGAAAACTCCGCACATCGGTGACCGAAATAGGCTGACTCCATGAAAGAACATCGCTGACCTTGCTAGGGTCAACGGCTACGCCTCCTGCTGAAAGAACGTGGCCTAAGAAAGCCACTTCCTTCAACCAGAATGCGCACTTGCTGAACTTCGCGTACAGCTGGTGCTCACGTAGCTTGCCTAACACAAGCTTCAGATGCTCGGTATGTTCCTCATCGTTCTTGGAGTAGATAAGAATATCATCGATGAAGACCACGACAAACTTATCCAAATACTCCATGAATACCGAATTCATGAGATTCATGAACAAGGCAGGAGCATTGGTTAAGCCAAATGACATGACAATGGTACTCGTACAAGCCGTAGCGAGTAGAGAACGCCGTCTTGGGAATATCCTCGGGCGAATACGAACTCGATGATATCCCACTCTCAAATCAATCTTGGAGAAAACTCGGGCTCCAAATCAATTGATCAAGAGATCGTCAATGCGGGCAATGGATACTTGTTCTTCATCACTTCATTAAGTGGGCGTGAGTCGACCTTACATGCATAAAATCTTGTCCTTCTTCTTTACGAAGATTGCCGGACAACCCCAAGGAGATGAGCTAGGCGAATGAAACCCTTCTCTTGCAGCTCACTTAATCGCTTCTTCAATTCCACCAACTTGTTCGGTGGCATCCGATAAGGCCTCTTTGAGATAGGGCGGTGCCGGAGCCAACTCAATGACAAACTCGAGGTCTCGAGCGGGTGGCATTCCCGAAGATCTGCGGGAAAGACATCAACAAAGTCACAAACTGTTGGGACTTCGTTAATATCTAGAGCGGGCTTCGCTTCAAGCGCCAAGAGATGTGGATCTAGCGACTTGGTAAAAGCTTAACCCGCCACGGAGGACTAGATAGAGATGAGCTTCTGGCGCAATCGATTTGCCCCATGTCTTTGGGACAACCAATCCATGCCAAGAATCACATCAAGACTCGCTGAATGGAGAAGGATAAGGTTTGCTAAGAAACCTACCCCTTCGATCTCGATAGGAACATCCCTACACTCAGATTCAGCTCTCAACTTCGATCTCGACAATGGAGAGAAAAGAAGCTCTCCAACAGCAGCAAAAGACTCTGAAACAAAGGAATGAGATGCTCCTGAATCAAACAAGACGATGGCGGGTGAGAGTTAACAGAGAGTGTACCTAGCACGACGTCGTGCCTCTGAGCCTCCTCTGCGGACGGCGTTGACGCGACCACTACCCACGCCTTGGGTAGCCGGACGATCTTCTGGTCCTGAGATGCACCACCTCCTGGCCCGCGCCCTCCATTAGGACGAGGGGCTGCTCCTGTCTTCTTAGGGCAAGTATTTGCATAATGGCCCTTCTGGTTGCATGAGAAGCACGTGACCCAGCAGGGGTTGCGGGGCGCTCTGGCGACTCGCAGTGCACGTGGTCGAGACACGGCTGCGATTTAACGAGGAACAAGGCGTAACCTCGGGCGCCAAGAATGAGACCGGTACTTCGAGACCGCCCGAGCGGGGACGGAGGAATCGCCTGGATGACTTATGGGCCTCCCACTTGCGCTTGCGGGAGTCCATAAGCTCTCGAGCCGCATGCTCAGCGACGATGGCCTTGTCGACCAAGATCTGAAAATCAGGAAAGTCGACAATGGATAGCTTGTCCTTCAGCTCCTCAGACAAGCCACGCCTGAACTTGGCCTGTTTAGCCATATCAGTGGCCACATCCTCAGGAGCATAACGAGCTAGATGGTTGAACTCGTAGACATACTCCATAACTGAGCTACGCCGTTGCTTGAGCACAGGAAACTCCTGCTTCTTGATCTCCATCAAGCCGGCAGGGATGTGAGCCCGACGGAAGGCGACTGAAACTCCTCCCAAGAGACGGTGTGGTCTACGGGCTGCATGGCGAGAAAGCTCTCCCACCATGACAAAGCTGCACCCTCCAGCTGGTGCGATGCGAACAGCGCCTTCTCGTGCTCCTGGCACTGCGCGATGCGGAGCTTTCGCTCCACCAGACGAAGCCAATCGTCCGCATCCAACGGGTCCTCAGACCGGGAAAAGGTAGGAGGCTGAGTACGAAGAAACTCCGCGAGTCCTCCACGCGGCTGATGGGCGTTCCTTGCCCGCATCCTCAAGCTCCGGTAAGTCACGGTGGCGTTGCGCGATGGCGTCGATAGAACTCTCTCATCATCCGCAGTTGCGCTTCGATCTGAAGAAGAACCTCGGCCATGGTCGGAGGAGGAGGAAGCTCCTCGTCCGGACCAAATGCTGCCTTGGCCGCTACGAGTGCGTCCGGCCATCCTGTTACAATGAAATTTGGTTAGCAACTAAACCCGAAAACAAAGCCTTAAAGAAAGCAAAGCCAACGACTAGGGGAATGGAATATCACCCTAAACGAAAGCCAAAACAGCGGGTAATTTGTGAGCACCCGGATTTATTAGGCTCATAATACTTAGTCATCCAATTGACCCTAGTATTATCAACCAAATAAACTCGGTCTCGAGAGATGTATACTTCCCGAATGCGGTACACATACCTCACAACAAAAGAATGCATCAATTCCATACAACACATAGTACATAAGCAACAAACCGAAGTTAACATTAATATGGAATAGATATTACAAAAGAGAGGCCCTTAGGCCCAATAACAATAATTACAAAAGATAACAATGAAGCAAAAGTGCCATAAAGATGGCCAAAATAAGAGCCAACCAAAGGTGCCTTTAGCCCACAAGGCAAGCGACCGGACCGCCAAGCTAGTCGCTCTCCCAACCACAAGACAACATAAAAGTAAAGCCCTTTGGGCTCTACCTCCTCTGCAACAAAATTGTTAAGCAAAGCAAATGAGTACAATAACTTGTTTATTGTACTCATAAAACGACGTGTAAGATAACAGAACTATAATTTAGCTACATGCAAGCTTGATTTAAGTGGAGGAGGCTTTGGACTCATTTTAGCATAAAGCAAGTTTCATTTGCAATAATATAGTAGATTGAAAGCAATTTGACAAAGCATTTTTAATTGTTGAAATAACAACGAGATAAATAACATAATAACAACAACAAGAACAATCACGAAGTGACTAACCCAAGTCACCACAACAATAGCATGAACTCCCGTTCATACCAACCATGTCAAGTTTTTAATTAAAGGTTGTAGTCTAGTCTTGAACGACCTTACCAAGCATGTCCATAACCTAGGACGAGGCTATTCGAATAGTTTTATCCCTGCAGGGTGTACCACTGTACCCACACGTCAGACCGCCTTTCCTTTACGCACACTTAGAAGGTGTCTTTGCACGCAGCTAAGTCCTCTGAGACCTTTCCAAAGGATGAATGCTAATTACGAGCTGCACAACCCACGGGAGAAGGAGACATTAGGCGACCTACCCGAAGCCAATGCTCCTCCCACACTATACATATACATTTGTTTTTGAAAACACACCAACCGAGCTCGCTCATAATTAACACCTCCTAGAGTACTTAGTCAAGAGGGTTCCATATGCCCCTCGCGTGGTTAGTGCATAAAAGCGCTTGGCTTAGTGACCCAAGTACTCGGTCCTTAGGGACCCAGGGCATACCACCACATTCCAAAAACCGCACCATCCATCCAATATGCCCAAGTCTAAATCAATCTTTTATTTTCAGCTTTTGATTTTACAAATTAATCAAAGCACAAGTGCTGGACATATAGGAGTAATAATCATTTTGAGTGATCAAGATCATCGACTAAGTCGATGATCGCCCAATACTACCGATAGCTAAGCATGTCTAAGCAAGAGGAAGCGCAACTACTAAGTGATAAGAGCTCATCCAACGAGCTCAAACCACAGCGAATAACCTAGGCTCATTGGTAGTAGAGGATAAGGAATTCCTACAGATTATGCGACTATAGGATTACTAACGACATTTAACACAAAGTAGCATGCATACATAGAAGTAAAACAAAGTATTAAGCTTTAAAGTAATGGGACATGATGGGAAATGGTCAAACTGCTTGCCTTGTTGCTGTTGCTCAAATTGTGGCAGAGGGTCGCTCTCGATCACCACAAATGTCGAAACCTAACGGAAAAGCGATAAAGAACCGATAAGAACGACGAAAGGCAACAAAGACAGCACAGCAAACGAACTCCAAACACCCTGAATTTTCTACAGAAGCAAGGGGATGATTTTTAGGAAATTTTGCAACAAGAACCAATGGATTTGGATTCTCAATGCAAAAAATATGAGCAAAACAATTCTGCTCAGCCCTAAAAATTACCAAACTGCACTATTCACTAATTTAATTATGAGGCAACATTTTCTAGAAAAGTGGTGAGGCTGAGATTTTTATTGTAAAACCAGCACCTCATGAGATGAATAACACAATTGAGTTCATCTCATTTGGAGCTATTATGCACTTTATATAATTTTTCAAAAACAAGAACTTGAACAAAATTATAATGCACAAGTCCTCATTTCTATAACAGCAACATGCTCAGAACTAATTCTCACAGTGAGTTCATTATTAGAGGAAGCTAACAAAATTGGGTTTACTCACAAATAACCTCTGAGCATTAGTTTTGTATTTTACAAGTTAAGCATTGATTTAAGTGTATATTTTAAAGTTGGTTTTAAAATCTAATGGCAAACAGTGCTCTGGAGCTGAACTCAACTTACAATCATTTTTGGATTAAAGTTAAGTTCAAGACAGAGCCAACACGATTTGAATGACCTCAAATGGATTTAAAATGAGAAAGATATGAAATTCTAAAGTCTATACCTTATTTCAGTCTATAACTAAGACTTCACTGGAATTTCTAAAACTCACAAGGGTATGGGAGGGCGTGAGCCACAGATCTCAGATCCAACGGCTCAAGACCTCCCAGAGAACATCACCTGCACGCCAAGCGTGAAGTCCAGAGGTCTGGACCTCTTAGCAACTCACATGCGCGAGGTGAGGGGAGGTCGTGGCCGTAGATGGGAGGTCCAGCGGACCACAACACGAAAGGAGGTCCTGAGCGGACCCGGATCTAAAGGGAGGTCCTCAGCGGTGAGATGACCTCGAGGAGGTCCTAAGCGATAGATCTAAACATCACAGACCTCCAGGGAGGTCTGGACGGCTACGATTTCGCAAGGGAGGTCTTGGACGCTCCAGATTTCCTTGGAGGAGGTCTGGACGTCCCAGAGCTCACAACCACGTGCTTGCGCACGCACGTGCCTGGACAAGAGGTTAAATGCGCGCTGGACAACAAGGAGGTCCGCGTGCGGGAGGTCTTAAATGCGCAACACGGGAGGATTAAATGCAGCTAAGACATGCCCATGATTTCAATGATTTGAGCACATGATTAGTGCATTAACTCGGCGGATCTTTGTCCGAAAAACGGCAATAGCGCCGCAGTTCTTGTCCGACAAGATCTGAGCTCAAAGAAGTGGTTATTGCCGGCAATGCGGACCTCGCCGGCGACAACCAAAGACATCCCCGTGTGCGCAATAGTGTTGCGCACACCATGAGCTCACTCTCGACGGCGACGACGACCTTAATCGCCGGCGAGCCGGAGAGGACAGAGATGACCCGCACGGCCAAAAGACAAAATGCAAAAAGGAAGCTCCGCGCGACATTCAAGCGTGTGCCAAAACTTAAGCTCCGCAACATGCATTCAAGCGGGTGCCAGCATCTAAAGGACTAACAGGAGGTGTACCTGGAGGTCCTAAGGTGCTGGGGAGGTCGTGGAGGTGATGACCGGAGTTGGGGAAGGCAGTGAAGCTTCACAGCCCAAGGCACCAGCTCCAAGCTCAACTTTGTCCACCTCTGAAAAATGCCCAAACAAATTAAGTTAGGGTTAACTTCCAAGAGGTTTTGGGAGCAAAAGTGAGCGAGGGTTTGAAAAGGAGCCACTTTGGAACTTCTTGTGCCACAGAGGAGCTCCAAGGACTTCAACAATGGTAGCCACCAAAGTGAGGAGGTGAGTGAGGAGGAGCTCACCACGCACAAGAATGCAAGGCCGAGATCGGTTGTGTGCAAAGGAAGCCAAGGGAGGCTTCAAGGGATAATTATAGCTTTGAGGTGATGGTTATGAGTGGGGCTAAGCTCCATGGTGAGCTTAGCCCACGGGTTGGTCCATGGGGTGGCAAGGACATGAGGTTGACAAGGGGGCAGGCTGTCTTGACTGAAAAAGGAAAGTCGACCGACACACATTAAATGCGGTCGTGAGAGTCAAAAGGTACACATGGCTCGGCGCGCATTAACTCCACCGCTCGAGCACGCATGCGTGACCAAGGTAGGAGAAGAACAGGAGGTCCTTATGACCGTTGGATAAGACACAGGAGAGGTCCCGGCCCTCCGATGTCATTTTTGAACCGTTACGCTCAGGATGGGGAGCAGGTCCCACCCACACGATCAAGGATGGGAGGTCGTGGCCCTCCGATTTCATTAATCGCAAAATACGTGAGGAAAGGGGACAGGAGGTCCAAAGCGTTGGATCTCCATCCAGCAGTGCGGACCTCGGTGAGGACTTAACTGCACGCGATCAAAAAGACATGAGGGAGGTCATGGCCTTTGGATTTAAATCCAAGGGCACACAATGACCGGGAGGTCTCGATATGATGCGCCACGAGCAAGGGAGGTCAGACCTTTAGATTTAGATCTAAGGGCTACGATCGAAAGAGGTGGAGGTCTGAGCTTGCATACGCACAAGGGAGGTCATGGCCTTTAGATTTAGATCTAAGGGCTACGACCTCACCAAGGCGGAGGACCTTGCCGTGATGTTTTTCAGAGGAGGTCGTGGCCTTTGGATCTGAATCCAACGGCCACGACCTCAACAACTAAAAGGGAGGTCTGTTAGTTAGATTGAGAGGAGGAGGTCGTGACCATGGGTTTTGATCCAATGGTGTGTGACCTCACCAAGGTGGGATGTAGACTTTGAGGTTTGACACACGGGGAGGTCATGACCGTGGATCTTTGATCCAACGGCTGTGACCTCATGTAGGTGGGATGTTTGCTTAGCTTAACAGTGAGGGGAGGTCAGGGCCGGTTGGATCTTAATCCAAGGGCCAAGACCTCAACAAGGTGGAAGGTGGTTTTTGAGGTTTGATAACAAGGGGAGGTCAGGGCCGGTTGGATCTTAATCCAAGGGCCAAGACCTCAACAAGGTGGGAGGTCTTGGCGGTGTTGATCATGAGGAGGTCGTGGCTGTTGGATGTAAATCCAACGGCTGCGACCTGATCAAAGTGGAGAGGGAGGTCTGCTGGGGGTGCAGACACGGTCGGGCTGGACCAGCTTTGAACATGGCTAGCCCAAGGAACAGTGTAGGCTTTTGAATTTAGTTTTCAACAGCTGGGACTTAGCAGAATTATTTGGGATAGCATTTCAACTCCAAAATTCATAAAATTTTTACAGGAGCTTGTTGACAAGAAGATTAACCTTACATAAAATTTCCAGAGGTTATTATGCAATGCATTTTTCTCAGGAAATTCATTAAGGTTGTTCAATGATTCATTTTGCCTCCAAAAATTATCAACAAGTGTTATAACTCATGATATTTTTCAGAGGGGTCCCACATCAGTTTTTGGACCAAGGGAAAATATTTCCAATTGATTGGCACAAGATTTAAGATGGATGGAATATGAATTTGACTTTTGGTCAACAAGAGCTTTGTGTTTTTGGATTACACAACTCTTGGACAAGAATCACATGAGATTTTAGGGTTTTTCAAGATGTGAGAAAAAGTTTTAATTTCTACACATATAATTATACTTGATTAACCCTAATTACACATTTGGGATGTTACATAATTATACTTTAAAAAGCTTCTAATAGACTCCAAAAACAGCCAAGAAACACCAAAAGCACGGCTCAACTTCTCAACTCAACTAACCCGTATTGAATGAACGAGTAATTGATCGAGAAGATTAAAAATCAGATTGTAAGATGAGATCTAAAACTATTAGAGAGCAAGGTTAATGCAGCGAAATAAGTGTTAGATACTTAGCTAACTAGTATCACATCTTACCCTTTTATTCCCACAAGTTTTTGTTGATTTAACCTCTCATTCTCTACCCTAATTGGAACCTTTGAGCTTGCTGTCCGAAATTGACGCTTGCTGTCCAGATTTTGCATCAAGCTTCCAAATAAATCATCCATTCCAGAAGCTTCAAAACCTCGTAGATGGGCAGCTAACACTTCAATTTGCCAACTCATTGATTCCCCAAAACCCCATTAATCGATAACAACTATTTTGTAGAAGGGAAGAGAGGAAAACAACTTTTAAAACTCAATTAGAGTGAGATGAGAAGAGAAAGCTAAGATAGATAAGGAGTAAAATCTGAGAATTTCCTTAAGCTTTCAAAACTCATTTGACACTTTGAAATTATGTTTTCAAAATATCCTAAAAGCGACCAAGCTTGCGTTACTACGGTCAAGATGGCTCGATACCAACTTTTGTGAGACCCGACGTTTATTAAGCTCATAATACTTAGTCATCCAATTGACCCTAGTATTATCAACCAAATAAACCAGGTCTCGAGAGATGTATACTTCCTGAATGCGGTATACATACCTCACAACAAAAGAATGTATCAATTCCATACAACACATAGTACATAAGCAACAAACCGAAGTTAATATTAATAAGGAATAGGTTATTACAAAGAGGGCCTTACGGCCAAATAACAACAAAACTACAAAGATACACAATGAAGCAAAAGTGCCATAAAGATGGCCCAAAATAAGAGCCAACCAAGTGCCTTTAGCCCACAAGGCAAGGCCACCGGACCGCCAAGCTAGTCGCTCTCCCAACCACAAGACAACTCACAAAAGTAAAGCCCTTTGGGCTCTACCTCCTCTGCAACAAAGTTGTTAAGCAAAGCAAATGAGTACAATAAATTATTTATTGTACTGCAAGACCGACGTGTAAGATAACAGAACTATAATTTAGCTATATGCAAGCTTTTTTAAGTGGATGAGGCTTTGGACTCATTTAAGCACAAAGCAAGTTTTCATTTGCAATAATATAGTAGATTGAAAGCAATTTGACAAAGCATTTTTAATTGTTGAAATAACAACGAGATAAATAACATGGTAACAACAACAAGAACAACACTCGAAGTGACCAACCCAAGTCACCACAACAATAGCATGAACTCCCGTTCATACCAACCATGTCAAGTTTTAATTAAAGGTTGTAGTCTAGTCTTGAACGACCTTACCAAGCATGTCCATAACCTAGGGCGAGGCTATTGAATAGTTTTACCCTGCAGGTGTACCACTGTACCCACACGTCGACCGCCTTTCCTTTAGGCACACTACCTTTGGTATGCCGCACGGCTAAGTCCTCGAGACATTTCCAATGGACAATGCTAATTCTGAGTCGCACAACCCACGGGAGAAGGAGACATCACACAACCTACCCGGAAGCTAATGCTCCCTCCCACATCACACACACATTTTATCTTTAAAACACACCAACCGAGCGACCCCAATTAACACCGCCCAAAGTACTTAGTCAAGAGGGTTCCATATACCCCTCGTGTGGTTAGTACGCAAAATCGCTGGCTTAGTGACCCAAGTACTCGGTCCTTAGGGACCCGGCATACCACCACATCCAAAAACCGCACCATCCATCCAATATGCCCAAGTCTAAATCAATCTTTTATTTTCAGTTTTGATTTTACAAATTAATCAAAGCACAAGTGCTGGACATATAGGAGTAATAATCAGTTTTGAGTGATCAAGACCATCGACTAAGTCGATGATCGCCCATTCTATCGTTACTAAGCATGTCTAAGCAATTTAATCGAAACTACTAAGTGATAAGAGCTCATCCAACGAGCTCAAACCACAGCAAATAACCTAGGCTCATTGGTAGTAGAGGATAAACAACTCCTACAGATTATGCAACTATAGGATTGCTAGCGACATTTAACACAAAGTAGCATGCATACATAGAAGTAAAACAACATATTAACCTTTAAAGTAATGGGACGTTAGAGGGGATATGATCAAACTGCTTGCCTTGTTGCTGGTCACTTTGTTGTGGAGGGTCACTCTCGGGATCACCACAAATGTCGAAACCTAACAGAAAAGCAATAAAGAACCGATAAGAGCGACGAAAAACAACAAAGGCAGCACAGCAAACGAACTCCAAATTCTCTGAATTTTCTACAGCAGCAAGAGAGTGATTTTTAGGGGATTTTGCAATAAGAACCAATTGATTTGGATTCTCGATGCAAAAGTTATGAGTAAAACAATTCTGCTCAGCCCCTAAAATACCAAACTGCACTATTCACTAATTTAATTATGAGGCAACATTTTCTAGAACAGAAGTGAAGCTGAAATTTTTACTGTAAAACCAGCACCTCATGAGATGAATAACACAATTGAGTTCACCTCATTTGGAGCTATATTGCACTTTCTATAATTTTTCAAAAACAAGAACTTGAACAAAATTATAATGCACAAGTCCTCATTTTCCTAACAGCAACATGCTCAAAACTAATTTTCACAGTGAGTTCATTAATAGAGGAAACCAACAAAGTTGGTCTCACCCAAAAATAATCTACAGAGCATTAGTTATGGATTTCACAAGTTAAGCATTAATTTGAGTGTATATTTAAAGTGAGTTTTAAAATCTAATGGCAAAACTGTGCTCTGGAGCTGAACTCAACTTACAATCATTTCTGGATTAAAGTCAAGTTCAAGACAGAGCTAACACAATTTGAATGACCTCATTCGGAATTAAAATGAGAAAGATACGAAATTCTAAAGTTTATACCTTATTTCAGTTCATAATTAAGAATTTACTGGAATTTCTAAAACCCATAAGGACATGGGAGGTCATGAGCCACAGATCACAGATCTAATGGCTCGAGACCTCCCAGTGAACTTGCCTGCGCGCTCAGGAGGTCCAGAGGTCCCGGACCTCCTAGCAACGCACATGCGCGAGGTGAGGGAGGTCGGGGCGTAGATGGGAAATCCAACGGACCACAACATGGAAAGGAGGTCCGGAACGGACCAGATCTAAAGGGGGAGGTCCTCAACGGTTGGGATGTCCTCGAGGAGGTCCCAGCGGAGGTCCTCAACGTCACGAACCTCCAGGGGAGGTCTGGGCGGCTACGATTGCGCAAGGGAGGTCTTGGGCGCTCAGATCCCCTGGGAGGTCTGCGACGTCCTGCACCAGCAGCGCTGGCAGCTTGACAAAGGCATTAATGCGCGCTGACCACGAGGAGGTCCGCTGCTGGAGGTCTTAAATGCACGCATTAAAGGGTGGATTTAAGGCGCTTAAGACGCCCATTGATTACAAAGATGGGAGCAAATGATTAGCGCATTAAAATGGTGAATCTTTGTTCTAAACGACAATGACACGCTCGGGGCGTCCGACAAAGATCCCGCGTGAAGAAGTGGTCTCGCCGGCGATGTAGAGCCTGCGGTGAGGTCAATGGTACCACCGAGTGCACAATAACGTTGCGCACCGGTGGACCTCCTCTCAACGGCGTCGGCGGCTTTGAGCGCCCGGCGGCCGAGAGGGCAAATTGACCAAAGACGGCCAAAACCGAAAAGCAAAAATGAAGCTCCGCGCGACATTCAAGCGTATGCTTCCAACAAAAGCTCTGCGACATTCATTCATGCGGGTGCCAGCAACTAAAGGACTAGGCTACCGCTTCAAGTCCAAGCTCCAACTCCAAGCTCCCAGCTCCACTAGGCTACCTCTGCAAATGCCCCGACCAGTGAAGTTAGGGTTGAGGTCACAGAGATGCCCAGATAGAAACAGAGAGAGGGAGGAGAAGCCACTGGAAATCCTGAGCCACTGAGAAGCTCCAAGGACCTTGACAATGGCAGCCACCAGTGAGGAGGGAGAGTTTGGGGATGAGGAGCTCAGCCACGCACAAAGTGCAAGGCTGAGATCAATTGTGTGCAAAGGAAGCCACGGGAGAGTTCCAAGGGGTAACTTATAGCCTGAGTGAAGGTTATGAGCTGGGGCTAAGCTCCATGGTGAGCTTAGCCCACGGGTTGGTCCATGGGGTGGCAAGGACATGAGGTTGACAAGGTGCAGTCTGAGATGACCAAAGAGGCGGAAGGTGACCACGCATTAAATCTTGGTCGACAAAGAGTCAAGTGAAAAGGTACCAAGTGGACAGACGTGCATTAACTCCATCGCCAGAGCTCATGCAGCGCGCCAGAGGAAGGAGAAGAACAGGGGAGGTCTTTATGACCGTTGGATAAGACCATGGGGAGAGGTCCTGGCCCTCCGATGGCATTTTGAACCGTTATGTTTTAAGTGGTTGGGAGGAGGTCCCAGCCATACGATCAAGGATTGGGAGGTCGTGGCCCTCCGATTTCCTTAATGTGTAAGCGCACGTGGGAAAATAGGACAGGAGGTCCAAAGCGTTGGATCTCCATCCAACGGCGCGGACCTCCTGTGGGGTCTTAACCGCACATGAACTTAAAATCATGAGGGGAAGGTCATGGCCTTAGGATTTGAATCCAAGGGCACACAACCAAAGGAGGTCTGAGGCTTTGCGTGAAGCACGAGGGAGGTCAAGACCTTTGGATTTTGATCCAACGGTGTTGATCAAGACAGGGGAGGTCCTGAGCCTCGCACGTGGCGCAAAGGAGGTCTTGAGCTTGCACAACACACACGGGAGATCATGGCCTTTGGATTTAGATCTAAGGGCAACGACCTCACGTGCGCGGGGAGATCTGATGCGCATGAGACCAGGAGGAGGTCGTGACCGTGGATTTCAAATCCAACGGTGCACAACATGAGATAGGGGAGGTCTTGTGCGCTAGATATTTTGAGGGGAGGTCGTGGGCTGTTGGATCTGATCCAACGGCTACGACCTCGTTTAGGTGGGAGGTTTGTTTAGTTTAACAGTGAGGGGAGGTCGAGAGGCGGTGGGATGTAAATCCATGACTATGACCTCGCCAAGGTGGAAGGTGGTTTTTGAGGTTTGATAACAAGAGGAGGTCAGGGCCGGTTGGATCTTAATCCAAGGGCTATGACCAGGACAAGGTGAGGAGGTCTTTGGGGTTTAACACACAGGGGAGGTCATGACCGTGGATCTTTGATCCAACGGTTACGACCTGATGAGGTGAGGAGGTCTTTGCGGGGTTGACCGTGGAGGAGGTCTGGCGCCCACGTTGACCCGAGGAGGTCCACGCGTCCGTGAGGACTACGAAGGGAGGTCTGGGTGCGTTGGTTGAGGGGAGGTCGTGCCTTTGGATTGGATCCAACGGCCACGACCTCATCAAGGTGGGGAAGGAGGTCGATGGGGTTGGGTGGACCCGACTTTGCAAAGTGGCTAGCCCAAGGAACAATGTAGGCTTTTAAATTTAGTTTTTAACAAATGAAACTTAGCAGAATTATTTGAGATAGCAAATGAACTCCAAATTTGATGAAATTTTATCTGGAGCTTGCTGACAATGAGATTAACCTTGCATAAAATTTCCAGAGGTTATTATGCAATGCATTTTTCTCAGGAAATTCGTTAAGGTTGTTTAAAGGATTGTTTTACCTCCAAAATTTATCAAACTAGTTTTACAACTTGTGATATTTTTCAGAGGGGTCCCACATCAGTTTTGGGACCAAGGAAAATATATTCCAAATGCTTGGCACAAGATTTAGACAACTGGAAAATGAGTTTGACTTTTGGTTCAACAAGAGCTTTGTGTTTTTGGATTACACAACTCTTGGACAAGAATTACATAAGAGATTAGGGGTTTTCAAGATGTGAGAAAAAGTTTTAATTTCTACACATATAATTATACTTGAATAACCCCAATTATACATTTGGGATGTTACAGTTGCTATCCATCCTAGCAACACATATTTGTAGATATAGCAGCATATACGCGTGTTGCTATAACCTAGTCCTGTTGTAGTGATTACAGGCACAAGAGTAGCATATAAGTCCAACATAAAACCTAACACATATAAGTCCATATATAATAGCAAAAGCTTGCGCTTGCTCCCCCTAAAACTATGTCTTCTCACTTCTCTCCCCCTTTGGCATCAACTACAAAAAACACTCAGACGGTTGGGTCCTGAGGAGGAGAGACGAAGTCCTGGGAAGCCGAGTCCTGGGCTGGAGCAGGAGCTGGAGCTGGATCCTAAGGCTCGGGGGCCGAAGGAGCTAGAACCTGAGAAACGGTGGCCTGATCTGGAAGAGGAGCTGATGGCGGATCCTAAGAAACTGAAGCAATGGGTGCCGGGTCCTGAGCTGCTGACTCTGTGTCTAGGGCTGGATCCTGAAGCACTATCTCGATAGCTGGTGCTGGAGGAGTGGAGTCTGGAGCTGGCGCTGATATGGGAGCAACAGGAGCAGGAGCAGAGGCTGGAGCCTGAGATGCTAGCACTACAGCAAGAACTGGAGGAGGTACATGTGTCACAGAAGATGTCCTGGAAGGAGGAGGAGGACGACGAGTGTAACGCTGAGGAGTCCTCAAAATCCCCTCTAAGTCAGTCATGCTCTCCATCAGTGCAGACATCCTGTTATGAGTTTCCTCAAAGAAATCATTCTGAATAGTTGCCATCTCAACCAACCTGTTGCGAGTCTCATTTTCAAATTCAGTTTGCTCAACCTTCATTTCTTGTAAGGTACTAAGAAGGAGCTACTGATTTTGAAGTACTTGTGCAAGAACACCCTCAGAAGGAGCATCAGTAGGAGCAGGTGCCTCATCAGTATCAATCTCAACACTGGCACGACTAGGAGGAGCACCATCTCGAGGCTTATAGGACTTATGGACTGAACCCAATCCACCATGAAACTAGATCTTTTGTGTAATCAAAGCCATGATATAAGGTGCACAGTAAATCCTCTTAACTCTGTCATTCTTGGAGGAAACTATGCCCCGAAGAATTACATCCACAACATCAAACTTTATGCCCCTCATAATATGATCTATAATATTCCAAGCATGTCCCCTGACTGCATCAAAATTACCACTCTTGGGGTAAAATGTATGATTAATTATCCTGTTAATTATGCTTGGTAAGGGCCTAAGTCCAGTGATGGTCCCCAGCTTACACTTGACAGAGGAGTCATAGTAATCAGACTAAGCAGGAGCTAGCAAACCTGGACTATCAAAAATCTTTTCCCAAGAGCTGGACCTAACTCTTAGAACTTGCTCAAACTCTTCTTTTGTACTCTGCAAGTCTCTAGTAACTGATATCCATCTAAATGACTGCAAATCTGCTGAGACATGTACAGTGGCATAAAACTGTCTAATGAGCTCATCATCATAATTTTGCTTTAATGCCACAAGGTCATGAAGACCTACTTCATGAAACAACTGATAAACACCACTATATTTGTTCAAGGTGTTTATATGAGACCATTTGATCCATTTGTGATCAGCAAATTTTCTATTACGGTCATAAAACTGCTCATAAACTTGTTCTTGAAAAGTGGTATGAAACCTTGGATTAACGCAGTCAGATTTGAAAAGATACTAATTTGCATGTCTCTTAATAGCATATTCATATGCTGACAGAAGCCGTAAATCAATTGGAGACGCTGGAGGATCTCCCAAATTATCAAAAGTACCTTATGGAGAATCGGGTTCTGACTGAGTCTCATCATTAGAATAATCTTCCTCACTTTCTTCTGTTTCAGATGCTGGTGCTGGCCCTTTCCCTTTGCCATGCACAACTTTCTGGCGAACGGAGCGAGATTGCTGCATAGGTGCTGCTGGACGTCGACGTTGAGGTTGTTGTGCAGGAGCTACGGAGGATTGAGGAGACGACTGTCCTCTAGGTGGTCCATGGGATTTCCTCGTCGCAACCCTTATCCTAGATATCTTTAGAGAGATAGGATACGTTACAAGATGTTCAAAGAATTAATTGGAATAGAATTTAGTGAAAAAGAATTAAAGTTTCTGTTTTCTGTCAGGACAATCGGACGTACCACCGTTCATTGGCCGGTACGACCGCACTGCGGTTGTACCGTGCACAAGAACCAGTCGTTCCGATTTTCCTGACCGAGTTCTAGGGCTGTCAAAATATTGCATATTGGGTGATTTTTCATGGATTGAATCCATGAATTTGATGCGCAATCATCATCAGACACCAAATAACTACTTTTGCCCAATTAGAACTACAGAAATCAATCGCATTTTCAATAAACCCTAAAAGGGACAACCTAGGGTTCCAAAAAGGTGATAAAACGCAAATTAAACTACGTTTTACCTTGAGATCTGGAGGAGTTGAACCCTGGAGAGGCAAGTAACACCGAGAAATCAAAGAAGTGTCGAGATTTTGAGTGGATTTGGAGACGGGTTTGATAGATGCACGGGCGAGAGAGAGAGAGGCCGAAGAGTAGAGGAAACGGAAGGTATAACGGTTGAACCGTTCCAAAGAAGTTAAGGCAAAGGGAATAGTAACTGCTGGGAGTTATTTCCCTCTCACAAACCGTTGCGGTCGTACCGACCAAATGCCACCGGTAGTTCCGCACCCCGGTCATACCTCTGTTATAATCTTTGGTCGTCAAGACAAAGCCGATCGTGCACAGATAACACCGGTTGAACCGACTGTCCTGGAGCTTTCTGGATTTTGTAGGAATCTTAGATTATTTTGTAAATGATCCTTAGTTTTGCACTCAAATAAATATCATTAAGGATCATTATGCATAGAATAGACTATTGTCTATATAGGAACATAATTTTTATGATCATAGCTATTTTTAATAAAAATTTGAAAAATATTTTCATAAAATACTCAAATAACATCAAATGAAGCACAAAACATGAGGCAAGAGTTCAAACAACATTTGAATAGTTTATGATATTTAACTCATTCCTCAATTTGCAAAAGCGGCCTTCATCTAATAGCTTGGTGAAAATATCCGCTAATTGGTCATCAGTTCTTATGTGGATAATTTCAATATCTCCCTTGCTCACATGATCTCTCAAGAAATAGTGGCGGATATCTATATGCTTGGTTCTTGAGTGTTGAACAGGGTTATTAGCAATTTTCACAGCACTATCATTGTCACACAAAAGAGGCATTTTATCAATTTTAATTCCATAATCCATCAATGTTTGCCTCATCCATAGCAATTGAGCACAACAACTTCACGCGGAAACATATTCAGCTTCGGCGGTGGATAATGCTACGGAGTTTTGTTTCTTAGATGACCATGATACTAAAGATCTTCTTAAGAATTGACAACTACCCGAGGTGCTTTTTCTATCCACTTTGCAACCCGCATAATCGGAATCTGAATATCCAATTAAATCAAATTTAGCACATTTAGGATACCAAAGGCCAATGCTAGAGGAATGCTTTAAATATCTTAGTATTCTTTTAACGGCCATTAAATGGCACTCTTTTGGAGTTGCTTGAAATCATGCACACATGCAAACACTAAACATGATATCGGGCTTAGATGCGGTAAGATAAAGCAAGCTACCAATCATAGATCTATAAAGCTTTAAATCTACCGGTTTACCTCCCTCATTTAGATCAAGATGACCATTTGTAGCCATGGGAGTCTTGATATGCTTTGCATCTTCCATGCCAAATCTTTTAAGTAGATCCTTCACGTACTTGGTTTGACTTATGAAAGTCCCATCTTTGAGTTGCTTGATTTGAAGTCCAAGGAAATAGCTTAATTCTCCAATCATTTGACATTTCAAATTCCCTAGACATCATATCACCAAATTCTTTGCAAAAATCTTGATTAGTAGATCCAAAAATGATATCATTAACATAAATTTTACATACAAAGAAATCATCATTTATGACTTTAGTGAATAAAGTTGAATCAATCTTCCCAATTTTGAATCTTTTTGAGACTAGAAAATCTCTAAGGCGTTCATACCATACTCTAGGAGCTTGTTTAAGACCATAGAGCGCCTTGGAGAGTTTATAGACATGATTTGGATTCTTTGGATCTTCAAAACCGGGAGGTTGTTCAACAAAGACAAGTTCGGATATTTTACCATTTAAGAATGCACTTTTAACATCCATTTGAAATAATTTAATATCAAAGCATGATGCAAAAGCAAGTAATATCCGAATTGATTCAAGTCTAGCTACGGGAGCAAAGGTTTCACCAAAATACAAACCTTCGACTTGTGAATACTCTTGAGCGACCAACCTTGCTTTGTTCCGAGCAACCAAGCCATTTTCGTCTTGTTTGTTCCTAAAGACCCATTTTGTGCCAATGACATTGTATTCTTTGGGTCGATCCACCAATATCCATACTTCATTTCGGGTGAAGTTGTTGAGTTCTCCATGCATAGCATTCATCCAATCCGGATCTTCAAGTGCTTCTTCTACATGCTTTGGCTCAATAGAAGAGACAAACGAGTAATGTTCACAAAAAGAAGCAATACGAGAGCAAGTTTAGACACCCTTACTTACGTCACCCAATATTTGATCTATTGGATGATCCTTTGCAATTGCATTATGAATTCTTGGTGGTAGGTTGGATGGTTGATCATCTTTTTTGTTGTTCTCTTCACTGAGTTGTACTTGATTTGTGGAAGAGGTGGGTGGTTCAACTTGAGTGGAAGATGTTGGATCGTCTTCGGGCTTGACGTCGCCTATTTGCATATGTTCCATTGCTTTTCTTAAGGCTTCATTACCTACATCATCCAAATTCTCATGCTCTTCTTGAGAGCCGTTAGTTTCATCAAATTGCACATCATGTCTTTCTTCAACTAAACCGGAGTTTTTGTTAAAGACACGATAAGCCTTGCTATTTGAAAAATAACCAAGCAAGAAACCAACATCGTAACGACTATCAAATTTTGAAAGACGAACACCATTCTTTAAAATATAACACTTGCAACCAAAAACTCGGAAATAAGAGATGTTTGGTTTTCTTCCTACAAGAAGCTCATAGGAAGTCTTTTTCAAAAGACGGTGCAAATAAAGGCGATTTATGGCATGACAAGCGGTACTAATAGCTTCTGCCCAAAAGATATCAGAAGTATTATATTCATCAAGCATTGTCCTAGCCATTTCAATTAATGTACGATTTTTCCTTTCTACTACTCCATTTTGCTCCGGAGTATAGGTTGTGGAAAGTTCATGCTTTATTCCAAGTTCATCACAAAAGTCTTCAACTTTAGTATTCTTGAACTCGGAACCATTATCACTACGGATTTTCTTTATTTTGAAATCAAATTCATTTTGGGCCCTTTTTGCAAATCTTTTGAAAATCCCAGAGGTTTCACCTTTGTCATCTAGGAAGAATACCTATGTATATCTAGAGTAATCATCCACAATGACTAAACAATAGCTATTACCTTCGATACTCTTATAGGTTGTTGGCCCAAACAAGTCCATATGTAAGAGTTCCAATGGTCTAGAGGTTGACATGATACTCTTGGAAGGATGAGAATTAGCGACTTGTTTACCGGCTTGACAAGCACTACAAAGTCTATTTTTCTCAAACTTCACATCTTTCAAGCCAACAACTAAATCATATTTGAAAAGCTTTTTGAGTTGAATCATTCCAACATGAGCTAGCCTTCTATGCCAAAGCCAACCCAATGAGGTTTTTGCCATTAAACAAGTTTTTAAACAAGATTCACTTGAACTAAAATCAACTAAGTAAAGATTTCCAAATCTAAAGCCTTTGAAAGCTAAAGAGCTATCTTTTGCATTAGAGATGGTTACACCTTCACTAGAGAATGAGCAAATTAGTCCAAGATCACATATTTGAGCAACGGATAGCAAGTTAAAGTTTAATGATTCTACTAAAGAAACATTAGAAATGGAATGGTCATTTGAGATAGCAATTTTACCCAATCCTAATACCTTTCCTTTGCTATTGTCGCCAAAAGTGATCTTTTCCATTCCTTGACCATTCTCGAATGTGGTGAATATTTTTCTATCACCGGTCATGTGTTGTGTGCATCCACTATCAAGCACCCAATATTTTTCACCAGTTTTATAGTTCACCTACAAAACAAAAGTCAAGTTCTTTTAGGTACCCAAATTTGTTTGGGTCCTTGGAGGTTAGTAACCAAGGATTTAGGCACCCAAATAGCATTCTTTTTAGCGCCTAGAATTGAAGTACCAACAAAACGAGCAATTACTTTACCATCCTTAGTCTTTTTAAGCATATAGCAAGAATCTTACCCTTAGGACAATCTTGTTACATATGTCCTATTTCCTAGCATTTATGACAATACTTACCATTTTGCCTCACAAATCTTGTGGGCTTATTTGCCAGCTTCTTACCTTTCTTAGGCACATACTCAAGACCTTCCTTATTGAATGAGCATCTTTGCTCACTCAAAAGTTTGTCAAGAGTAGCCTTACCCTTGAAACATCTTTCCAAACTCTTGCTTAGCTTGGTTACTTGCTCTTTTAGCTCATTGTTCTCATGAACAAGCTTTGCATTATTTTGCTCAACAATATCATGATTAGCATTAACATTAGAGTAACATGGCATAGCAAGCAGGTCATCATATGAAGTAGATGCACTAGTCTTAGCAATTTCTACACTAGGCATTTCATCAATAATATTGTATGTAATTCCTACACTAGAACAAGACTTATTTGAATATTCTTGGATAAGCAAGTTATGAGCTTCCTTTAGCTCCTCATAAGAGTCTTTTAGAGCATTATATTCTCTATTTAAGACCTTATATTTTGATTTTTCTTTTCCAAGATATTCATTTAAATCATCAAGTATATCCATTAATTCATCATATGTTGGTTCATCACAAATAATGGATTTTATCTTATCTCCTTTTGCCATGAGGCAAGTAGGAGTGGAGAATAGCGATGGAGTTTCCTTGATGGCGATGCCGACTAGTCCCTTCTTCTTGGGGGACTCCTCCTCATCGGAATCGGAGTCGCTTGACTCATTATTTGAATCCCACCCTCCAATGTGGGCTTCATGCTTGTCGTCTTTGTGAAGCTTCTTGAAGAGCTTCTTCTTGCCATTGTATTCCTTCTTTATGAATGACTTGCCCTTGTCATCCTTCTTTTCGGGGCAATAGGAAGCAATGTGCCCCTTCTCTTCACAATTATAGCACCGAATGTTACTATAACGCTTCTTGTCACTTGGGGATTGCCCCTTCTTGTACTTGTCGAAGTTATAGCTTCTATTGTGGTGTCTCTTCATGACCCTCTTCATTCTTCTCACAAGGAGTGCATACTCCTCATCAGAATCTTCTTCTTCATCTTCATCATCGCTTGATTCCGCTTTGGCCTTGAAAGCGGTGATCTTCTTCTTTGAGGAAGATGTCTCCAAGAGCTCTTCCTTGTCCTTTTTGAACAACTTATTTGTGATGAGGTTGCCCAAGAGCCCCATTGGTATCATCCTTGGCAACTCGAGTGAGTTGAGAAATAGCGTCACCAACGTCTCATATTTGTCCGGGAGAGCCCTAAGCATCTTGCGCACAACATCAACATCAAGAAGGTTAGTCCCAAGGCCTTTAAGCTCATTCACAATGTTGTTGAGTCTTGAATACATCTCATTGATGTTTTCATGAGGCAACATCATGAATGTCTCATATTTGATCTGAAGCCTATGCAATTTGGCTTCTTTGACCGTGGATGTACCCTCATGAATTTCTGAGAGAGTGGCCCAAATATCATGAGCGGTTTCCAAATTGCTCACTCTATTGAACTCACCCGCGTTCAAAGCGCTAAAGAGAGCATTCATAGCTTGGGCATCTAAATGAGCATTACGTGTCTCTTGATCCGTGGGATGTAGTGGATCAAGGGGCATGACGTAACCCTCATTTACGATTTTCCATACACTTGGACTCATGGCCTTTAAATAAATTGACATTCTAATTTTCCAACAAGCATAATTAGAGCCATCAAATAAATGAGCCTTTCCTATAGCAATTCCCTCATTAGCCATCATTTTCTCTCTTAGACGGTTAAGTCTAAATCAATGAGAGACCAAGCTCTGATATCACTTGTAGGATCAAGGATAACCGACTAGAGGGGGGGGTGAATAGGAGGTTTTTAAACTTTTTAACAATTTAACAAT
Organism: Phyllostachys edulis; assembly: GCA_036346405.1. Taxonomy (NCBI): domain Eukaryota; kingdom Viridiplantae; phylum Streptophyta; class Magnoliopsida; order Poales; family Poaceae; genus Phyllostachys; species Phyllostachys edulis. The sequence continues at coordinate 31,771,762 of CM070567.1, read as the reverse complement.
TTAGCCAATTAATAACTTAGTCTAAACAAGTTATACTTCTAGCTAAGCAAATCAATCACAATAAACAAGCTAGAAATATAAATGTGGAAAGTAAAGACTAGAGATAACCACAAAGACACGACGATGTTTTTCCCGTGGTATCGAAGACTTGCCGGTCTTCACTAGTCCACGTTGAGGAAGCTAGACGCCTCAAGCCGGATTCACGAATTAAGCCTTCCCTCAATTCACTATGGTTGTTCTTCCTCTGCTCCGGAGATGGTGAACACCGAACCACTCACAAGCTTGCACCGGGCCTCTTCACAATCTTCTTTGAAGAGATTACCGTGCTTCACCACCAAACCGTCTAGGAGTGCGGCAACACTCCAAGAGTAATAGACCAACGGTCTTCACTTGACGACACTCAAGTGCAAATGGATCAATTAGGAGTATGAATACACTTGAATGTATCTCAACAAGCTCACAATGAATGCACAAGAGTGTTTTTGAGTGTTGAGTGAATGCACAAGGCTCTCAAGGCTCTACAGATGTTAAATGGGCACTAGCAGCCTTGACTTGAGCAGTTGGGGGGGTATTTATAACCCCCACCAACAATTATGACCGTTGGGGACGAAACCCCAACTTATCAGAGAAAATCGGAATGACCGCAGTCTATTGAGCGATGACGATCAAGACTTCGGATCGAAACACGACCAACGGCTAGAACAGATACTAAAAATGAACAAACTAGCCATTGGACGACCCAGTCGGAACGACCGCAGGCAAACAAGCGGTATGTCCGAAACTCCCCGGTCGTTCCGCATTTACGAGCGGTATGACCGAAAGTAGGGTTTCACAATTTGCTGAAGATTACAAGCGTTCTGGAATTTTTGTACCGCCATATAAAAAATGGAATGACCGCAGGCCGGTACGACCGTTCCCAAGCGCGGAACGTCCGATTTCCAAATTGAGTTTTTGAGCAGATTTACACTTGTTCTGTTTTTATTGAACCACCTCACAAATTTTGGTACGACCGCACATCGGTACGACCGATTGTCACGGGCGGTACGATCGATTTCCATAAGAGATTGTGAGGCAAATTGCATCGCTTCTGGATTTCTTGAACCGCCAACTAAACATCGGAAAGACCGCAATGCGGTACGACCTTTCAAGTAGCCGGTCATTCCGCTTGAGCACTTAGTTGGTTGTTCCCTTCAAAATACGGTACTACCGCCAAGTATAGTCCGGTCATACCGCCCCAAGCGGTACGACCGCAATTATAACTACGGTACTACCGATTTTAGACAGAAGCACTTAATGTTTTTAAATTCAATTTCAAGTTTAAATTCAAACGCATGCATGATCCTAAATTGATCCATATGGCACAAGAACATGCTATCAAGCTACTAACCATGATCCCTCTTAATAGTACGGCATTTATCCTATAATCCGGTCTTTCAACCAAAACTCCTAAGACCGGTAAAATAGAAAAAGGAAATCTAGACTACTTGTACCTTGTGTTTGAGCCAAAAGATCTTCATGAAGTCCATTTGCATGCAACTTTGCATCAATACGTTCACCAATGGGATTTAACCTTGTAAATACTCAATAAACACGTTAATCCCATATTCACATATTATCATTAATTACCAAAACAACTTTTAGGGGCCTAGATGCTTTCAAAGTGAAATTGATGGATGTGGTAACAACATACCTTTATGGAATATTAGATTCAGACATTTATATGAAGATACCTGAATGTATCCCTGTCCCGAACCAAGACAGAGCAAATAGAAATATGTACAGTGTGAAACTCAGAAAGGCACTGTACGAAGTTAAGCAATCAGACATGATGTGGTATAATCGCTTGAAGCGATTTTCTATGCAAGAAAGGCTACACGAACAATGAGAATAATCCCTGTGTATTTATACAACGATCCCAGGATGGATTTTGTATGATCTTAGTGTATGAAGATGATCTGAATATCATTGGAACCCTAGAAGGATATTAAGAAAGCAAGCTCTTACCTGTAGTCAGAGTTCGAAATAAAAGATTTGGGTAAAACGAAATATTGCCTAGGCTTGTAGCTTGAGCATGCCCTTGAAGGGATTTTAGTACATCAGTCAACCTATACTCAAAAAGTGTTAGAAAGATTCGGATTTGAAAGGCATACCCTTCGAAAGTGCCAATGATCGAGAGATCTTTGCAGCAAGACAAAGACACGTACAGACCTAGAGAAGAGGGGGAGGAAGTCCTGGGACCAAAATTCCCATACTTGAGCGCAGTTGAAGCACTCATGTATTTAGCAAACTGTACTAGATTGGCCTTTGCATTTGCCGTTAACCTACTAGCAAGGTATAGTGCAGAACCTACCAAAGGCATTGGCAGGGAATGAAGGACATCTTTCGATACCTCAAAGGAAGCAAAGAACTTGGTCTGTTCTACAGAAAGAACCAAAACCTAACTATGAATGGCCATACAAATGTCGGGTACCTGTCGGACTCGCATACAGCTAAATCGCAACCAGGCTATGAACTCCTATATGGTGGAACTGCAATTTTATGGAAATCGTCTAAGCAGAGTCTTATATCGACTTCGATGAACCACTCGGTAATCATAGCACTGAACGAGGCCTTACGAGAATATGTTTGACTTCGGCGGATGATTCACCACATCCAGCAGTAGTGTGGATTGAATATCGCACAAACCCCTACTATTATCTATGAAGATAATGCAGCTTGTGTTGCACAAGTGCAGATGGGTTATGTGAAGAGTCTTCTCACAAAGCATATAACCCCAAGTTCTTCTATGCTCATGAATTGCAAAAGATGGACGAATAAGTCATGTAAAAATCTTGTAGATTTATTCACTAAGTCACTTCTAGCATCTAGCTCTGAAAGATGCATACATGAAATTGGAATGATGAGACTTAGAGAAGTGCAGAATTCAGGGGGAGAACCTTCACGAACTCATTATTAAAGCTTGATCACGAAGATTGAGTACCCAAAGAATAAATCATGGAGATTAAATGAAATTGGGTGGATTGTACTCTTTTTTCCCTTGACGAGTTTTCCTGAAGTTTCTCGGCTAAGGTTTTTAACGAGGCAATTTGTGCAACGCAGCGGAATACATGTCATGTACTCTTTCTCCAAAATTTTCTACTAGGTTTTTATGGAGTTTTGATGAGACATGAACATGTCGGATGAGTGTCCAAAGGGGAGTGTTAAGAAACCGGGCACAGGCTAGAGAGTCCTGGCTCAGGTGGACTCCACATCCTAAACCCTAGCAGGGTCTCTAGCCTATAAATAGGGGGTGCTATTTATTGTAAATGATTGATCGATTGATGAAGGAATAAAGAGAAGTAAGAAGCCCCCTATATCTCTGTGTTCAATCTACTATTTTGTTCTTGTGTTCTTGCATTGTTCTTATGATTCTGAGTTTGTCTGCAAGGTAATCGCTCGGACTGGACGTGCTAGCGATGGTTCCTCAACAAAGGCAATGGCCCTGTGAGAGAGGAGGCGACATGGCAGCAACCGACGACCGTGGAGATGGTGTCATGGAAAAACATGTCACAGGAGTTTTCTCCCACGTGGATTGGACCAAAATCAAACCCATCCAAACAATCCCTTAGATGGTAATCTGTCACTATGTTTTTCTCAAGTATTTTATCAAATACTCCATCCGTTGAGAAATATAGGATGTATTTTGACTTTGCACAATGACGAGGATCTAATAATCCTTAATTAATTAAATTGTTTATCTGTAATATTCATTATAAATAATAATATCTTTATACAACCTTCAAAGGTACCCCTTAATATGAATAATGAGAGATTATAATTACCTAATGGTCATAAGCTATTCTACGACCACTCTATGATGAGGACATCGACCCTTCAGATATGACCCCTACACCACGTCATGGTACAAGGAAGGTCCTCAAGTCACTTTTGGTCCAAGACAAGCAAGAGTTCAAGCTAGACCTGTTTTAGAATCCAATTCGGCCTCCGGAGTTAGCCTAACAGCATTAGCTAAAAATCATACATAACTTTTACATACGGAGTCCATTTGAGGTACACGAGTACTTGATAGAAAGCTTATCTCATCCTTCATGAAACAATCCACGAGTTACATAAACAAAATTTGGATGGGATAGTTTTCTAGATCAACTTTGAGAAAGCTTACAACAAAGTAAAATAGCCGTTTTTACTTGAAACTTTGAGAATTAAAGGTTTTTCAACTAAGTGGTATACTTGGGTGGAAAGTTTTGTTAAGGGAGGGAGTGTTGAAATAAAAGTCAATGATGACCTTGGTTCTTTTTTTCAAACTCAAAAGGGTCTTAGGTAAGGTGATCCTATGTCCCCAATTCTTTTTAATCTTGTGGCGAACATGCTTGCCATCTTTATCGCTAGAGCTAAAGACGAAGGTCTTTTATCGAGAGTAGTTCCCCACTTGATTGATGATGGGTTGTCAATATTATAATATGCTGATGACACTATCCTCTTCTTGAATAACGATTTAGAAGAAGCAAAAAATCTCAAGCTTATTCTTTGTGTCTTTGAACAATTATCAGGTTTAAAAATTAATTTCCATAAGAGCGAGATTTTTTGTTTTGGTAAAGACAAAGAGGTGGAAGCACAGTATACTCAGTTATTTGGTTGTGAAGTAGGTATCTTTCCTTTCTAGTATTTAGGTATTCCAATTCACTTTAGAAAACTAAGGAATTGTGATTGGAAAGAGGTTGAGGATAGAGTTGAAAATAAGCTGAGCATTTGGAAAGGAAAAAAATATGTTTGTTGGTGGACGATTAGTACTTATTAACTCGGTACTTAGTAGTCTACCAATGTTTATGTTATCTTTTTTTTAGATTCCTAGGGAGGTACTCAAAAGATTAGATTTTTATCGTTCTCAATTTTGCTGGTAGAGCGACAATCATAAACGGAAATATAGGCTTGCTAAATGGAGTTTATTGTGTTCGCCCAAAGATCAGGGTGTTCTAGGCGTTCAGAGCTTAGACATAAAAAACAAAAGTTTACTAGGAAAATAGTTATTTAAGTTGCTTAATGAAGAAGGAGTTTGGCAATCTATGTTAAAAAGAAAATATTTGGGGGAGAAGTGTCTCTTGTAGATGGTTAATAAGCCTGGAACTTCCCATTTCTGGTCAAGTTTAATGAAAATAAAAGATTAGTTTTTTCGTTTTGGTTCATTCCAGATTAAAAATGGAATGCAAACAAGGTTTTGGGAGGATATTTGGTTAGGAGACTCTCCATTGAAAAGTCAATATCCAATCCTTTATAATGTGGTAAGAAGAAAGGATGATACAATGGGGAATATTTTGAGAACAGCTCCTTTAAATATTTCTTTTTGTAGATCTATTATTGGGACTAAGTTACATGCCTGGAATGATTTAATTATGAGAATTTCTAATTTACACTTGATCTCTCAAAAAGATGTTTTTAGGTGGAACTTGAATAAGTTTGGACTTTTTTCAGTACAGTCATTCTATGCGGCACTAATTAGCAGGTCTCAAGTCCCAATTAGGAACTTTTTTTGGACAATTAAAATTTCATTAAAAGTAAAAATATTCCTTTGGTATCTCAAAAAAGGGGTAGTTTTAAATAAAGATAATCTGATCAAAAGAAATTGGAGGGGAAGCAAAAAGTGTTGTTTTTGTATTAATAAGGAAACAATTCAACATCTTTTTATTGAATGTCCCTTTGACCGTCTTGCATGGTGGGTTGTTCAATGTGCATTCAATTTATCTCCTCCTATGAATATAGCAAACATGTTTGGGAATTGGTTAGCTGGTATTCCAAAAATTCTAAAGTCACAACTCCTAGTGGGAGCCAGTGCCTTATGTTGGTTTATTTAGTTATGTCGGAATGAAGTTATTTTTGACAAGAAGATTGTCACAAATCCCTTGTAGGTCATCTTTTTGAGTGTGTACTGGCTGAGGGCTTTGGCAAATCTGCAGAAACCGGCTCAAAAAGAGTCTCTGTTAGCCGGAAGCGACAGGTTGGAGGTAGTGGCGAAGCAAATTTTAAGCATTCATCAGTGGCGGTGTAGTAGTTTCCTAGCTTTGGTTACTTTGGTGTTTTAAACTATTTAATAAAATATGTTGTGTGCATCCTTGATGTAGAGACCGGAAGAGTTTTTCTCTTCCATTATCTAAAAAATCTAGCCTCACCTCTAAATTCCTTTTGTGCGCACCGCAATCGTCAAAATAAGGTGTTGCGTTACCTGTTTGGGCCAAATTGGGCCTTGTAATGCATGGGCCCAAGGGAAGGTGCCACCCTAGGCGGCCCATACTGTTCACAAGGCACTATTCATATGTTAATAGTGCTGTGAATAGTACCAACCCCTATTTTCTTAGCTATGTGCGGCTCCCCCTCCCCTATTTAAGGAGGCTGCACCCCTCTAGTTTTCTTGGATTTTGTTTATGTTTAGTTTGCCTTCGTTTCAACTTGTATCTTCTGCGTGTGTCGACTAGACCACCAGTCAAGATCCTTACTCGGAATCCCAAATTAAATCAAATATTTCAATCCTATTTGCAATACATCAGATTGCGTTTTACCTTGTTGTTGCGTGCTTCTTCGGTGTATGCAGGAATTGATCTTCGTGATCAGGGCATCCGGGTATTCGTGCATGGTTGATAATGCCTTGTCGAGCAGTTCAGCAATTGCGTGGGTTCGGGCCTTGCAAGTTTGTAGCCAGGATCATGAGAGTTGAGCGACTTCTACCGAATTTACCTTCTCATCGAAAGATCGGGCCAGATCAGGACCTCCAAGGTTCATCAAGTGGTATCAGAGCGACAGTTCATCGGTCAGAATTTCCAGTTTTCTAGTAGTAGATTCATTTTTCATACCTAGAGTCCGAAAAATTGCCCCAATTTTTTTTCTATCATCCATAGTGAGCCCTTTGAGCCTTTGCAGTTTTCTTGTCGGTATTTTTCTTGTTGAATCATTGGTTGCATCGTCGTGTTTAGTTATTGATTTCTAGTTTAGTTAGAGTCTAGTTGGTTGTTGTCTAGATTGCTTCTCCTGTGTTTCCTTCGGATCGCGTGATCGTTCTTTTAGGGTTCTTAGCTTTTGCATCAAAAACAGAAAATTCGTGGGTTAGAAGTCCTCTAATCCACACTAAAAATAGAAATTTCGTGCTGTTGTTAATCCAAAAAAAATTGGAGAGGATTGCTGTGACCTTTTGGGAGAGTTGATGTTATTTGCGAGTTACGGCAAACCCTAGGGCTGGCTAGATAGTAGAAGGAGAAAAAGGCAGCCGCAAGAACAAAAGCTGTGGTAGAGAAAAAAAAGAAAAGAACAAAAAGGAAAGGAAAGAAAAGGGCATCAACTTTTGTCAAAACTAGTGAAAATTGGTGGAGCCCTTCTACATATAGGCACAAGCTTGCACAAAAAATTTCAGCAAGTTTGGCCCAAGAAATCGAAAGATATAGCAGTTTCAAATTTGAGCCCGAGTCAGTTTCGAGTCCGAGTAGGATTTCGTTTCCGAGACACCTTTAGTAAAACGGGTATAACTTTTGCAAAATGGTGTCCGTTTTGGACGTTCTTGTGCTCATTGGAAAGCTAACGATGAGGCACATCCCTTCCACTTAAGCCACTTGTCGCCCTCCATGGGCCGCAAAATCGGCCATCTTTGGCCCCGAATTCACATCGCAACTTTTCAGTTTCTATTTTTGCTGATTCCTTCAATCTTCCCTTCGGAATTTGGAGTTCGCCTCCACTGAAAAGTTGTAGATCTCATCAAAACCTTTTAAACGAGTATATATAAGCCTTATAAAACTTTGATTTTTCATCTCTTGAGACTAATTGTTGTTTCTGCTTAAACTAAAGGGTTGCTTATGCTACACGTTATTCCGTTTTTGTTCTCTATATCGCATGAACAATCTTATGCCCCTACAAAAATGTTTGAGCAGTTGATTAGCGTCTCTCCTAGCACTTATTCTGAGGTTTCCCATTGCTTACATCAAGTCATATTTATCTTTGCGTGTACGTACATACATATCTCTTAGTAGTGCTTTGATTAGCTAGCTTTGATTAGGCTAGGATCAACAACATTGTCTAGTACTTTGAACAATTTTTCATCTTGAATTAACTGATTTGATTATTGCTAATCCTTGCTACCATATTGAAGCTTTTTGAGCTCCACTTCCTACTAACTCAGTAGGTTCCGTTCCTTACAATCGTTGGGCTAATCACAAGTGAGAGTATCACGAACTAGCCACCGGTTGTACCACTTTCTTGCTGCATTGGTAAGAACTTGGTAAGGCGTTGTGAGAGAGTGACTTGATTTGAGCCTCCAGATCCAAGTAGTTGATAGGAACATATACTTGTGATTTGTTTCCTTGTTTTCTACTAACTATGGCATGTTCATAGGATGATTACGAGATAGATCCACGTCTTCTTCAAGCTATTGAATGGGAGCGCAACAAAGTCCGCGAGAAAGATGCAAGCTTCAGATGATATCGTCCACCACGGGAGGTATATGATCGTGATAGTACATCTGATAAAACTAAACTCATTGTGCCTTCTTTTGCTGGGAATTATGATCCTAATATTTATATCACATGGGAATTAGTTGTACAACAATTATTTGCATGTCATGAATTTCCTGATCATCCGAAAGTTAGGGCTATTACCCGTGAGTTTACTGATTTTGCATCTATTTGATGGAGTGAATACTATCGTACTAATCAAAACATACCTAGAACATAGAATGCTTTGAAGAGAGCAATGAGACATAGATTTGTACCTTCCTATTATTCTCGTGAATTGCTTAATAAATTGCAACTCTTAACATAAGGTAGTAGTTCTATAGAGGATTATTATCAAGAATTGCAAACTAGTTTGTTGCATTGTGGTTTAGATGAAACTGAAGATGCTAAGATGGAAAGATTTTTTGGGAGGTTTAAACCACGAAATTCAGGATAAACTTGTTTATAAACCTCCAACTGTCACTTGCTTGTTTCGTCTTGCTTGCCAAGTTGAAAGGGATGTACAAGGACGACAACCCAAGACTAGTTGTGCACTTTCATCGACTTCCACTACACCTTCCCGTGTACATGAAACAAACAAGCGCATGGTACACACCTTCGCATCAAGATCATCTTCGGTTGCTTCTTCTGCTACTACACCAAACATAATTGCTGCCCCTGCTATTGTGAGCGTCACTCTGTCTTACTGTCTCGCATCCTTGGCTCGCTCATTGGCAATTGAGCTGGAGCAAGAAAAAGAAGGGAAAGCTTGTGACTACTCATCGCCTCCAGTACCAACATCATCTGAGTCGAGCCTATAGGGTAATACCAAAGGTACTGATTTGAACACTCAACCTGACAACAATAACCATGATTTCATGCCTAGTACCATTGAACAAAGGGAAAATCAGACTGTAGTAGAAACCATTGCATCACATGAGGTGGAGGAACCTAATGCTGAGAAGGTAGAAATTAATTTCCTAGCTACAAAATCTGATATTATTAAGAATTTGCATGAATCTTGTCATAATTTGATTGATTTGCCTACTGAGTTGAGTACACCATGTGATAAACTTGTTGATTTACCTGCTGACTTGAGTGCATCATGTGATGAAATAATTGAATTGCCTGCTGTTTTGAGTGATTCATATGATGAATTAATCGCATACAACGATAATGTGGAATTGGTTAGATATAAAGAAGTTTTGATTAAAATTTCTCTTGCTGACTCTTTATGTTACATTTGGTTGGATCCACCTATGAAAATTGTCACATGGTATGGAGAAAGTTTCTGTAATTGCATGTTCGAAATCCTTGTTTAATGCCTACACCCCTGGATATAAGTTTAATTTGATTGGAGATTATGGTGTAGACAATCAATTTCTTGTATATTGAATATGCATAACTTGTGATAACATGGATAAATTGAAGCTTGCTGTTTTGAACAACAAGTCTTGTGTGATAAATCTTGTTCATTATGGGAGGAACATAAAATTTACTGATCATTCAATGCCTCTGTGTTCATCTCTTATTGCACCATCTAGTATTGACAATCTGTATAATGCTGTTGCAGTATGGACGAACTTACAAATCTTTTCACCATTGCTAGATGAATTTGCTTTTGCTCGATTGAAATATGATTATATGAATGACTTGTGCACTTTGAAATCAATTGTCGTGTTGCCCATTAACTTCCAAACATTGAGGACCATGTTTCGTCATGACAGGGCGATGAATAACTCTACTATATACTTATACTTACAAATTGAGTTGCACACTGAATACTATGAGAAAATATATCTTTACTGATTTGATGCATGCACACTCACCTTTAATTTGCAAAGTGTTCTTTATTTCTTTGCCACCTACTGTTGCTAACATTTAGCAGAAAGATAAGCATGCGGTGCTACAAGTTTTCAAGCTTTTCTTGCAGCTGGAGGAAGAGCTTGAGTCGAGGATGACTCAAATGCAAGAAGGGGAGGATGATAAGGACATCGACCCTTCAGATATGACCCATACGCCATGTCATGGTACAAGGAAGGTCCCCAAGTTACTTTTGGTCCAAGACAAGCAGGAGTTCGAGCTAGACCTGTTTTGGAATCCAATTCGGCCTCTAGAGTCAGCTTGACAGTACCAGCTTAGATCATGCATAACTTTCACATACGGAGTCCGTTTGAGGTCCACGAGTACTTGATGGAAAACTTATCTCATCCTCTTTCCAACAGATCTGGCCCCACCTCCAAATTACTTCTGGGCGCACTGCAACCATCAAAATAAGGTATTGCGTCACCTGTTTGGGCCAAATTGGGCCTTGTAATGTTTGGGCCCAAGGGAAGACGCCACGGTGGCCCATACTGTTCACGAGGTACTATTCACACATTAACAGTGCTATGAATAGTACCAACCCCTATTTTCTTAGCTATGTGTGGCTCCCCCTCCCCTATTTAAGGAGGGTGCACCCCTCTAGTTTTCTAGGATTTCGTTTATGTTTAGTTTGCCTTCATTGCAACTTGTATCTTCTGCGTGTGTCGACTAGACCACCCAGTCAAGATCCTTATTCAGAATCCCAACTTAAATCAAATATTTCAGTCCTATTTCCAATACATTAGATTGCGTTTTACCTTGTTCTTGCGTACTTCTTCGGTGTGTGTAGGAATTGATCTTCGTGATGAGGGCATCGGGGTATTCATGCACGGTTGATAACGACTTGTCGAGCAGTTCATCGATTGCGTGGGTTCGGGCCTTACGAGTTCGTATCCAGGATCATGAGAGTTGAGTGACTTCTACCGAATTTACCTTCTCATCGAAAGATCGGGCCAGATCAGGACCTCCGAGGTTCATCACTCTATATGGTCGTAGGTGTCACAACCAGGGCTCCCAGGACCACCCAGGAGGTCCTTCAAGGCCACCCGAGACGTCAAGACCACCCTGGAGGTCCTTCAAGACCACCCAAGAGGTCCAAACCACCCGGAGGTCCCTTAGGACGACCTGTGAGATCCCACAGGGCCACCCGGAAGTCTATTAGGACCACCCGAGATTGTCCAGCAAGACCACTCAGAGGTCCTTCAAGACCTCCAGGAGGTCCGATAGTGGCCGTGAGGCCTAGGATCACCCCAAGTTCACGACCAAACCCGTAGGAGGTTATGGGACTAGGGATCACCCTAGGACCTCTGTGTATTTGAGCTAGTCCCAAGATCAGCTGCTAGTCCACACGGTAACAAAAGTGGTGACATCCACAACGCAAACTTTATTAACAAAATATCAATAGAATAGCTTACAAAACCGACCTTGGGTCGAACATAAAAATACAATGGAACAAAAAGAGCGGCAGTCCATCAGCTCACCACAGGCAACTAACTGGAGAGCACAACCTAGTCGTTTTGGTCCTCCTTGCTGTCGACGTCTTCTCCTACTCAAAGATTACATCAAGCAAGAGTGAGCACAACAACCGTGCTCGCAAGTCACACCCGTGGAGTAACAGATTTTAATGCATGCATGGGTATTTCAAAGGAGGTCTTATAGGGTTAATTTGCATAAAGCCAAGTTTCTTTTAAATACTCATACTAAGTTCCAAGGCAGTTACACTTATAAGTAAAATTCATTTTCCAAAACTCAATTTTACAGTTGGATAACATTCATCGTCAAGTGCTGAAGGATAGCCTCCTGTCACAAGGCTCCTCGCCATAAAACCCATTTGGATAGAGATCCAAAACCAGTTTTACAAAACCTTTTGGAAACAAAACCAACATCTAACTAGGAGCAGCTTTGCTAGCATGTCCTTGATCGCGGACTTGGCTATTCGAATAGATTTTCACTAGGTAAAGGTGTACAACTTAACTCACATGACACGGATTCTCTAGCTTGTTTGGCATTCATCAATACCACCTCACACTTCCATTGGTGAGAGGTCTACAGTACGTGACAAGACCATTACAATGCATCATTCCACCGCAGCCCCTCCTCGCTAAGGTTTCGCCCCCTTTGGACTATCTATCCTCAGGTTCAGGGCCCCCTCTTGCGCTGGGTTGGACTAATATAGGTCATAACATAAGTACCCACTACACCAATAGGAATGGCCACGATAGAACTTTACAAATTAATCAGCCAGGTTCTGCCTAAACAGAACATGTGGTTACACGGTGAGGCATGGCCAAATACACTCGAAGACTGGTCCTTAACAGACCTGGGCGACTACCACAAAACCCTGGGCCTCAAGCCTACCCAACTTGAGCCCGTGCATAAACATGCACCATCCAAGCATCTAATTCACCCGAGTCCAAACCAATTTTTCCTTTTCCATTTCCTTTGAAAACATTTGCAAATCTCCATGATAACCCAATGTCATGGCTTAAAGTGTTTGACAACATTCGTCTTTTGGCAGAAAGATTTCCAAAAACAAGAGTTTTGGTCTAAGCATGGCTAAGCCTTAAATTTTTGCAACACTTCTAGCTCATACTATTCTATCAGCTAGATTTTCATCTATGGCATCAAGGGTGAATGATTCAATGTCAGATCTGGTTGTAAAAGGGAACAGGGATAACTATAAAGTTTAAAAACAGGGATTGAATTACTTAAATTGAAGTAAGCATGCAATAATAATTTGAAATGGAACTTAAATAATTTGAATTACTAGGCTCAACATGATCAAGGGTATGACTTGCCTTGTTCGCAAGCTTAAGGGTCTTCTTCCTCAAGGAACTCGGACTCCCCAGCATCGTCGCAATCTACATATGAAAAAGAGGCAAACTCAAACAGAGCCCAAACAAAACCCAAAGAAGTCCAAAAGAAGCTCAAAACTCAAACCAACAGAGCAACGCTGCACTAGAAACGGGCTCTTAGGATGGAACTTGACTCGCTGGGAGGAGGTCCAACGAGGAAGGTGGTCTTTGCAAAAGACCAGCAAAGACCAAGAGAGTGGTCTTTGCAAAAAGGCCAGCAAAGACCGAAAGGGTGGTCTTTGTGAAAGAACCCAGAAGGTGATCTTTGCGGAAGAACCAAAGAGGTATTCTTTGCAAAAGACACAGGAAGGTGGTCTTTACGCACAGACCGAGAAGGTGGTCTTTGTGAAAAGACCAAGACGGGTAGTCTTTGCAAAAAGCCATGAAGGGTGGTCTTTGCAAAAGACCACTAGGGAGGATACGACTACTTCAACGTGGTTGTATGGACAAGGGAAAGAATAGGGCACAGAAGAACTTACCAATGCCGAGAAAGGGATGGTGGAAGAAGGGGAGGTCAAGGGACGGTGGTGGTGCTTGAGGCCAGCGTAGAGCTCCGGCAGGACCTCCGATGGCGGGAAGGCGGTGAAGGAGGCTCTAGCGGAGTTCTTGACGACGAAGCTTCAACACCATGCAACTGGCCAAGAGCAAAAGGAATAAGCGTGTGAAAAAGGCGATGATGATGAGCTAAATAGGCTATTCTTAGCCAGGGAAGAAAGAGAAGGAATGTCATCGGAAATCTCAAAGGCATACGTGTCCAAGGTAGGTAGAGATGGGGCAGGATACCACACATCAGATGAGAGTGGATTAAGTCAAAGTATGCTGTGAACAGAGGAGACCAGGAAAGAAATCAAGGTGCCACGCAGGTGACCACGTAAGTGGCCGCATTTAATGTGACATAACAGGCATTAAACGCACAAGATACTTATGTGGTGGAGAAAGATAAAGGTGAGCAAGATTGGCAAGTGGACCAGTCAACTTGGAGAATAGTCTGGTCAAAGATGAGTGGTCACAGCCCAAGGAGAGGTCGTGACCCAAGAGGGAGGTTGTGACCCGCAGGGGAGGTCTTGACCACAAAGGTGGTCTTTGCAAAAAGACTAAGACGGGTGGTCTTTGCAAAAGACCACTGGGGAGGTCCGCTGGACAAGAAGGTCCTGCGAGGTCACAGGAGGTCTTTGAGGAGGTCTGAAAGGCTAAGAGGTCCTGAGGACTAGATGCAATCCAAAGAGGTCTTGACGGTCAAGATACAATCAAGGGAGGTCTTTATGGTCGGAATGAAATCAGGGTAGGTCCAAATGCAGGGGAGGACACGAGGGGAGGTCCAAACACAAAGGAGGTCTGGACACCAAGGGAGGGATGACTCAAACACAAAGGAGGTTTGGACACAAGGGGAGGTCCAAACACACAGAGGAGGTCTAGACACAAGGGGAGGTCCAAACACTAAGGGGAGGTCTAGACACAGAGGGAGGGGCGGCTCCAGAACCCGCACAACTCAAAGAAGACCAAGCTTTTGATTAGTTGAAGTTTGTCTTAGTCATTTAAAGCTCTTTTAAAATCTCATGTTAAGCTTTGAACTCTCATCAAAACAAAAGGGTTCTATTTTATTTTGGAAATTCTAAAAGGCTTAGAAAATTAGGGTGTTGCAAACCTACCCCCCTTAAGGGAATCTCGACCCCGAGATTCAAACTGTGTTAGCAAAGAGGTAGGGATAATTAGCCTTGAGGTCTTCTTCTTTCTCCCACGTGGCTTCACTTTCTGGGTGATGGCTCCACTGGACTTTGTATGATCGGATGATCCTGCTCCTGGTAACACGCTCTGCAATGTCAAGGATCTTGATTGGCTGCTCTACATAAGTGAGGTCCTCTTGAAGGTCAATGTTCTCCAGGGTGGTTTGATCTTCTGGCACTCAAAGGCACTTCCTCAATTGGGAGACATGGAAGACATTGTGCACTGCTGACAAGATGCTGGTAGCTCCAACTGGTAAGCTACTTCACCCATTCTGTCCACAACCTTATATGGCCCAATAAATCTTGGAGCAAGCTTTCCTCTAATCTGGAACCTTCTTACTCCTCTGAGTAGAGTTACTCTAAGGTATACAAAATCTCCAATCTCAAAAGATAGATCTCTACGCCGATTGTCAGCATAGCTCTTTTGGCGGGACTGAGCTACTCTCAATCGTTCTTTTATCAACTTCACCTTGCTTTCAGCATCCTTGATTAGGTCCGGCCCATAAAACTGATGTTCTACTTGGTCCCATAAAGAGGTGTTCTACAAGGTCTGCCATACAGAGCCTCGAAGGGGGACATTTGCAAGCTAGCTTGGTGGCTATTGTTATAAGAAAACTTAGCATATGGGAGGTTCTCATCCCAGCTTTTCCCAAAATCTAGAGCACAAGCTCGGAGCATGTCTTCAAGGACTTGGTGCACCCTCTCTGTTTGGCCATCTGTTTGAGGATGATAAGCTGTACTAAAAGTAAGTTTAGTTCCCAGGGCTTCATGCAAGCTTTTCCAAAACCTTGAGGTGAACTGAGACCCTCTGTCTGATACTATTCTCTTGGGCATTCCATGCAAACAGACCACTCTGGCAATGTATAAGTCTACCAATTTGCTACTTTGGTAAGTGGTCTTGACTAGTATAAAGTGTGCCACCTTGGTCAAACAGTCAATCACAACCCATATGGAGTCATAGCCTGATTGGGTCCTAGGCAATCCAGTGATAAAGTCCATGCCCACTTGCTCCCATTTTCACTCGGGGATTGGCAAAGGCTGCAATAAACCGGCTGGTCTTTGGTGCTCGGTTTTAACCCTTTGACATACATCACACTGAGCAACAAATTTAGCAATTTCTTGCTTCATGCTGACCCACCAGAACTTTTCTTTGAGGTCTTGATACATCTTGGTACTGCCCGGATGAATGGAATACGGTGATCCATGAGCTTCCTTTAAGATAAGTTGCTTGATCTCTTGATGATCTAGCACACAAATACGACTGCCAAACCACATTGCCCCATGCTCATCTTCGGAGAAACCTGGGGCTTTACCTGTTCTCATGTTCTTCTTGATATTTTGAATGTCTTTATCTTCTCCTTGAAGTTCTTTGATCTGATCTTGAATTGTTGGGTGAACCTCCAGAGTGTTCACACAACCTTGGTTCACAATCTCTAAGTTAAGATGTCTTAGCTCTTCATACAATTGTGGCTGCTGCTCTTGCACCATCATAGTATTACAATACCCTTTTTGACTTAGGGCATCTGCCACCACATTGGCTTTGCCTAGGTGATAATGAATTCCAAGGTCATAGTCCTTAATCAATTCTAGCCATCTCCTTTGCCTGAGGTTAAGTTCTGATTGAGTGAAAAATATATTTTAAGCTCTTGTGGTCTGTGTATATCTCACAACGATTACCAATGAGGTAATACCGCCAAATCCTTTAAGGCATGCACAATTGTAGCCAATTCCAGATCATGGGTTGGGTAGTTCTCTTCATGAGGTCTCAGTTGCCGAGATGCATATGCCACAACCCTTCCTTCTTGTATCAGCACACATCCAAGACCTTGATGAGAGGCATCACAGAATACCTCAAAGTCCTTATGGATGTCTGGCAGGACCAACACAGGGGCTGTCACAAGCCTTTCCTTTAACTCTTGAAAGCTTTGCTCACAAGTTTCAGTCCATTCAAACCTCTTCTCCTTCTTTAATAGCTGAGTGAGAGGTCTTGCAATTTTTAAAAAACCTTCAATAAACCTTCTGTAATAACCAGCCAGTCCAAGAAAGCTTCTCACTTCGGTTACAGATTTGGGTGGCCTCCACTCCAACACAGCTTCAACTTTGGAAGGATCTAGTGCCACTCCTTTTGCCGACACAATGTGACCAAGAAAAGCTACTTGGCTCAACCAAAATTCATATTTACTAAACTTGGCATAGAGTTGCTGCTCCCTGAGCCTTCCCAAAACAGCCCTAAGGTGGTCTTCATGCTCTTCCTTATTCTTGGAGTAGACGAGAATATCGTCAGTAAACACAACTACAAACTTATCCAGGAAGTCCATGAATACTTTGTTCATCATATTCATGAAATAGGTTGATGCATTTGTCAACCCAAATTACATCACAGTAAACTCATATAGCCCACACCTTGTGGTAAAGGCAGTCTTGGGGATGTCCTTTGGTCTAATCTTCAATTGATGATAACCAGACCTTAAGTCAATTTTGGAGAAAACACTTGCTCCTTTTAGCTGGTCAAAGAGGTCATCTATCCTAGGCAATGGATACTTGTTCTTAATGGTGACCTCATCGAGTGATCTGTAGTCCACACACATTCTCAAACTATTGTATTTCTTCTTAACAAACAGCATTGGTGCTCCCCACGGTGAAGAGTTTGGTTGAATGAATCCTTTGTTTTTTAGCTCTTTGATCTGTTTCTTCAACTCTACCAACTCATTGGCTGGCATCCTGTATGGTCTCTTTGATATAGGGGCAGTCCCTAGGACTAGATCAATTAGGAATACAATGTCTCTATCTGGTGGCATACTAGGCAACTCCTTAGGGAACACTTCTGAGTATTCTTTGACCACTGGGAGGTCTTCTAGCTTCACCTCCTTCACACTGGTCAGGAGAGGTCTTGCTGTAGGGGAGGTCTTGGGCCTAAATTCCACTTGAACTCCTTGATCGTTGGTGAGTGAGATGGACTTGCTGGCATAATCTATCTGACCTTGATTCCTGGCTAGCCAATCCATTCCAAGAATCACATCCAACCCTTGGAAATGCAAAACTATCAAGTCTGCATGAAAGGGTACTCCAAAGATCTCCAAGGTAAGGTTTGGGCATAAGGAACTAGTCCTCATTTCTGAGCCCGGAGCATGAATTAACATAGGGCTAACTAAAGGAGATATAGATAACCCATACTTCCCCACAAACTTGCTTGAAGCAAAAGAATGAGAAGCTCTCGAATCAAATAAAACCAAGGCTGGTACAAAATTGACAAGGAACGTACCAAGGACCACATCTGTGCGGCTTATACCCCTCGGTGTGGCGTGGTGACACGTCCTTCACGAATCTAGCTAATGACTTCACACTTGATGTGTTGCTGGGTGCTGGAGCTCCTTGACTTATTCGGGCTGAGTCAGAGGCTTGCTGCTTCTTAGGACACTTATTGGCATAGTGCCTAACCTCATTGCAATAGAAACAAGTCACACCAGCAGTGGAGGTCGTGGGTGACTTCTTCTGGAGTTGGCTCCTAGGGGAGGCCTTGTGGAAGCTGGAGCTTCTTGGGCGTTGAGCTGGCATAGGAGTCTTGGAGGAAGGGGTCTGGGAGGTCCTACGGTGAGAGGTCTGGAACTAGGAGGTCCTGGGCTTGGGAAAACCTCCAAGATTGAACCTCTAAGCTGCCTTTTTCCTCTTATGGTTTTCCATCTCCAGGTGCTTGCCCTCTTGTCGGATGGCCTTGCTTACAAGCTGTTGGAAGTCTGAGTGGTCTTGGGCAATAAGAACAACCGAAATCTCATCATTGAGCCCCTCTAAGAAGCGCTCCTACTTGGCTTCATCCGAAGCAACGTCTTCGGGAGCATACTGGGCCAATTGGTTAAATTTGTGCAAATATTCATTGACAGTGCGGCTGCCCTGCTGCAAAGAGCAAAATTCTTTCCTTTTCAAAGACATCATACCCGGTGGAATATGGGCACGACGAAAGGCTTGCACAAACTCATCCCATGTGATGGTCTGAGCATCAATATGAGATTGGCTAAAGTTGTCCCACCACTCAGAGGTTGGTCCACAGAGCTGGTGGGAGGCAAATAAGACCCTCTCATGGTCTGAACACTGAACCATGTCCAATTTTCTACCCACTGTCCTGAGCCAATCATCGGCTTCCATAGGCTCGGTGCGACTAGAAAAGGTTGGAGGGCGCAACCTCATGAACTCTGCTATGTTGGCCCTTGGAGGAGGTGGAGCCGGAGCTTGTGGCTGAGCTGCTGCCGCGGCTTGCACTGACTGGGTGTTGGCAATTGATTGGGAGAGTAGGTTAATTAGCTGGGCTTGGTTGGCCATCATTTGAGCCCAGCTAGGCCCTTCGACTGGAGGAGGTGGTGGCTGCGAAGTTGGGTTCTCTGGCACATTCTCAACTCCTCTATGCTGATTACTTGAGCTGCCACTGCCATTACGGGTGGTCACCATCTTGCTCGAGCTCTAGAGGCTGAGAAAAGGAAAGAAGAGACTAAGGGGGACAGGCGAAACAACCCACCCAACACAACAACCAACACAAAAAGCTTTTCAATACAATAATAGCTATATATCGTTATACTCGATACTTACTACTTTTGGGGAGGTCTTGAACACCAGAGCCTATCCGAGAGACCACTTATAGAACTTCCAAGGGTAAGGGGATCCAGTTGACCTTATAAAACGGTGGAAAGAAAGTAAGGTAAGATTAGTTTAAGATAAGAAGGAATTCCAGAAGAGAGATAAGAACAGAAAGATGTCCCAGATAAGAAGAGAACCAGTTATTCTTCTTTATTACATAACATAAGTTTTGAAATTCTACGACCATTCTACTAGGTTGCGGCCTACAGTCAAGCTGCTCTGATACCACTTCTTGTCACGACCAGGGCTCCTAGGACCACCCAGGAGGTCCTTCAAGGCTACCCGAGAGGTTAATGTTGGAAATATGCCCTAGAGGCAATCATAGAGATGATTACATTTCATTATGTTCATGACATTGGATAATGTGTTATCTTGTTCCTAGAATAATATTGTTAATATTTATTATCAAGTATGTGACTTGGTTGTGAAACTCTATATTTCTGCAATAATTATTCTTATACGATCCCTGGTCGTAAACATATGAGGACACATATGAATAGACTAGCATATGTATTGGTTGATGACTATGTTTCACGAGTCATAGATATGGAGATATCAAACCAATAATATGGACACATGTTAGAGAACATGATGTTGGATAAGACCCACCTTGAGGCACTATTGAGATTGTTATGAATCTATGTGTCATTAGTTGGTCTCAAGCAATGATGATGTATAATCCTTAGACCTAAGATCAGCATGGTTTCCTACATGTGTAAGAGCACTCTTAGGGGTTGCCAAACGCTACTGCTATGTCGGGTAGTTATAAAGGTGGCTTTGGGTATGCTATGAAACATGCAGAGGAATGTGACTAGTCGGATATGGGATTTGCCCCTCCTAACATAACAGGAGAGATGTCTCTGGGTCCCTCGTTGTGATCGGATAAAGAAAGTGCATGGCCATGCCACTAGTAGTCGAAGAGTTCGACCACGTAAAGTTATCGATACTCGATCGAGAAAGTATTGAGCATCCATGGATGACACAACATCTCACAGAGTTCAACCGGACATCGTGAGGCAAAGGGAGTATACACGAGTAGGTCGCTCGGTCGAGCGATGTGAATGATGGTCGTATGGAGATACAAGCAAGTCGTGGATCGGTCGAACCTAATCCGAGTGGTCAAAACCAAGTCGTGGGAGTTACGAGTTGGTCGTGACCACATACTGAACTGATCGTATCTGAGATAGGACACAGTCGTAAGTGATGAAGACCTGGTAGATCATATTGCATTAAGGTTCGTCTGATATAATTTGTGTGTATTAGGAATCGATATGCTCTGCTAGGAGCCGCTTCGACTTGTGGTCGAAAACGGTTTCCGACTCACAACCGAACTACACATGAACCTCTGGGTCACACACTTAGCAGGTTGGAACAAACCCGATCGAATCTGATTAAATAGCGTGTTCGGATAGGATCCGTCCACGAGCACTATATAAGGAGGTGCATGAGGCATTTGGGTGGTATCGTGAAACACCACCAAAACCCTAGCCGTCATCTTCTTGAGAGCTCCACCGCGCGACTTGGTCTTTGCACACCGGCGTTCGGTTGTTCCTTCCACGGGCGTGTGGATACCGTAGGCGCTACTACGATTGTTGCGCTTGAGGGCGATCCGTGATCTTCACAAGGAACCGCAGAGCGTTCTTTGGAGGAGACGATCGACTACTACATCGGCAGCGCTCTTCGTTGGACCAGTGCTCCAACCCTTCTTCCATTGCTCTGCTGGGCGTCGGTGGTAACGATCTATGATCATCTACTTGCATGGCTTCTGGTTTGCGTGGTAGAAAATTTTGTTTGTAGCTATCGTAGCCTACCCGTGACCCAACAGTTAAGACCACCCTGGAGGTCCTTCAAGACCACCCAAGAGGTCCAGACCACCCGGAGGTCCCTTAGGACGAACTGTGAGATCCCACAGGGCCACCCGAAAGTCTATCAGGACCACCCGAGATTGTCCAGCAAGACCACTTAGAGGTCCTTCAAGACCTCCAAGAGGTCCGAGAGTGGCTGTGAGGCCTAGGATCACCCCAAGTTCACGACCAAACCTGTAGGAGGTCATGGGACTAGGGATCACCCTAGGAACTCTGTGTATTTGAGCTAGTCCCAAGATCAGCTACTAGCCCACATGGTAACAAAAGTAGTGACATCCCCAACGCAAACTTTATTAACAAAATATCAACAGAGTAGCTTACAAAAGCGACCTTGGGCCGAACATAAAATACAATGGAACAAAAAGAGCGGCAGTCCATCAGCTCACCACAGGCAACTAACTGGAGAGCACAACCTTGTCGTTTTGGTCCTCCTCGCTGTCGACGTCTTCTCCTGCTCAAAGATTACATCAAGTAAGAGTGAGCACAACAACTATGCTCGCAAGTCACACCCGTGGAGTAACAGATTTTAATGCATGCATGGGTATTTCAAAGGAGGTCTTATAGGGTTAATTTGCATAAAGCCAAGTTTCTTTTAAATACTCACACTAAGTTCCAAGGCAGTTACACTTATAATTAAAATTCATTTTCCAAAACTCAATTTTACAGTTGGATAACATTCATCATCAAGTGCTGAAGGATAGCCTCCTGTCATAAGGCTCCCCGCCATAAAACCCATTTGGATAGAGATCAAAAACCAGTTTTACAAAACCTTTTGGAAACAAAACCAACATCTAACTAGGAGCAGCTTTGCCAGCATGTCCTTGACCTCAGACTCGGCTATTCGAATAGATTTTCACTCTACAGAGGTGTACAACTTTGCCCACATGACACGAATTCTCTAGTTTGTTTGGCATTCGTCAATACCACCTCACACTTCCATTGGTGAGAGGTCTAGAGTACGTGACAAGGCCTTTACGATGCATCATTCCACCACAGCCCTTCCTCGCTAAGGTTTCGCCCCCTTTGGACTATCCATCCGTAGGTTCAGGGCCACCTCTTGCGCCGGGTGGGACTAACATAGGTCATAACATGACTACCCACTGCACCAACAGGAATGACCACGATGGAACTTTGCAAATTAATCAGCCAGGTTCTGCCCATACAGAACATGTGGTTGCACGGTGAGGCATGGCAAAATACACTTGAAGACCGGTCCTTAACTGACCTGGGCGACTACCACAAAACCCTGGGCCTCAAGCCTACCCAACTTGAGCCCGTGCATAAACATGCACCATCCAAGCATCCAATTCGCCCAAGTCCAAACCAATTTTTCCTTTTCCATTTTCTTTGAAAACATTTGCAAATCTCCAAGACAACCCAATTTCATGGCTTAAAGTGTTTGACAGCATTGGTCTTTTGGCAGAAAGATTTCCCAAAACAAGAGTTTTGGTCTAAGCATGGCTAAGCCTTAAATTTTTGCAACACTTCTAGCTCATACTATTCTATCAGCTAGATTTTCATCTATGGCATCAAGGGTGAATGATTCAATGTCGGATCTGGTTGTACAAAGGGAACGGGGATAACTATAAAGTTTAAAAACATGGATTGAATTACTTAAATTGAAGTAAGCATGCAATAATCATTTGAAATGGAAGTTAGATAATTTGAATTACTGGGCTCAACATGATCAAGGGTATGACTTGCCTTGTTCACAAGCTTGAGGGTCTTCTTCAAGGAACTCGGGCTCCTCAGCGTCGTCGCAATCTACACGTGAAAAAGTGGCAAACTCAAACAGAGCCCAAACAAAACCCATAGAACTCCAAAAGAAGCTCAAAACTCAAACTAACAAAGCAACGCTGCACTAGAAACGGG
Source organism: Phyllostachys edulis (assembly GCA_036346405.1). Classification (NCBI taxonomy): domain Eukaryota; kingdom Viridiplantae; phylum Streptophyta; class Magnoliopsida; order Poales; family Poaceae; genus Phyllostachys; species Phyllostachys edulis. Next base: position 31,748,492 of record CM070567.1, on the reverse strand, counting down.
CTCTCGGGAGGGAACTTGACTCACTGGGAGGAGGTCCAACGAGGAGGGTGGTCTTTGCAAAAGACCAGCAAAGACCAAGAGAGTGATCTTTGCAAAAAAAAGGCCAGCAAAGATCGAAAGGGTGGTCTTTTTGAAAGAACCCAGAAGGTGATCTTTGCAGAAGAACCAAAGAAGTGGTCTTTACAAAAGACACAGGAAGGTGGTCTTTGCGCACAGACCGAGAAGGTGGTCTTTGTGAAAAGACCAAGACGGGTGGTCTTTGCAAAAGGCCACGAAGGGTGGTCTTTGTAAAAGACCACTAGGGAGGATATGACTACTTCAACGTGGTTGTATGGACGAGGGAAAGAACAGGGCACATAAGAACTTACCAAGGCTGAGAAAGGGATGGTGGAAGAAGGGGAGGTCAAGGGACGGTGGTGGTGGTTGAGGCCGGCGCAGACGTTCCGGCGGGACCTCCGATGGCGAGAAGGCGGCGAAGGAGGCTCTGGCGGAGTTCTTGATGATGAAGCTTCAACACCATGTAACTGGCCAAGAGCAAAAGGAATAAGCGTGGAAAAAGGCGATGATGATGAGCTAAATAGGCTATTCTTAGCCAGGGAAGAAAGAGAAGGAATGTCATCGAAAATCTCGAAGGCATATGTGTCCAAGGTAGGTAGAGATGGGGCAGGATACAGCCCATCAGATGAGAGTGGATTAAGTAAAAGTATGCTGTGAACGGTGGAGACTTGGAAAGAAATCAAGGTGCCATGCTGGTGACCACGTAAGTGGCCGCATTTAATGTGACATGACAGGCATTAATCGCACATGTACTTATGTGGCGGAGAAAGATAAAGGTGAGCAAGACTGGCAACTAGACCAGTCAACTTGGAGAATAGTCTGGTCAAAGAGGAGTGGTCATGGCCCAAGGAGAGGTCGTGACCCAAGAGGGAGGTCGTGACCCGCAGAGGAGGTCTTGACCACAAAGGTGGTCTTTGCAAAAGGACCAAGACGGGTGGTCTTTGCAAAAGGACCATGGAGGGTGGTCTTTGCAAAAGTCCACTGGTGAGGTCCGCCGGACAAGGAGGTCTTGCGAGGTCACAGGAGGTCTTTGAGGAGGTCTGAAAGGCTAAGAGGTCCTGAGGACTAGATGCAATCCAAAGAGGTCTTGACTGTCAAGATACAATCAAGGGAGGTCTTGATGGTCGGAATGAAATCAGGGTAGGTCCAAACGCTGGGGAGGTCTGGACATGAGGATAGGTCCAAACACATAGGAGGTCTGGACATAGAGGGAGGGACGGCTCCAAACACAAAGGAGGTCTGGACACAAGGGGAGGTCCAAACACACAGAGGAGGTCTGGACACAAGGAGAGGTCCAAACACTAAGGGGAGGTCTGGACATAGAGGGAGGGACGGTTCTAGACCCCGCACAACTCAAAGAAGGCCAAGCTTTTGATTAGTTGAAGTTTGTCTTAGTCATTTAAAGCTCTTTAAAAATCTCATGTTAAGCTTTGAACTCTCATCAAAACAAAAGGGTTCTATTTTATTTTGGAAATTCGAAAAGGCTTAGAAAATCAGGGTGTTACAGTAGGTCATCCTACTACCACTTCATGGTCGTAAGTTCTTCTACGACCACCTATTGATCGTAAGTCCTACTACGATCACCTTATGGTTGGAAGTCTTACTACGACTAGGTCAACTACGACCACCCTATATTCGATAAGGACCGACTACATGTGGACACAATCGACTATAGACCTCATACACTGTGTCTAACTACACGCAGTAGCTAATATGTGTCATTATTATCTGATATAACTGCATGTATAATCTTCGTCTCTGGCATAACTGCAAGACGAGCGTGGGGTGTTGTCTCTCTGGCAATAACTGCCATCAATGTGTGTAATTCATCAACCGTTAGGGCGCCTCTTGGCATAGACAACTGTCACCCCCTCAGATGCAATATAAGGGATAACGTTGGTGGACAGAGACAGGACAATGAGCGGCACAAGCAATAGAACATACATGAGTCATTAGCCATAGCCTTCGGTTACTTCTCTCTTGTTGTAAACACAATCAATATAAGAACACATGATTAGAGTTATTATTCTCTCAGGAGAAGACCCTAACCTGTCTAAATTTCTTGTGTCTAATTCTCATGTAGTCTCGAGCAAGGAGGCCCCCTTTTTAGCATTCTTTTATAAGTTCGATATTAAAATATCGATAGTTGGTGCTGTCCGTGGGGATACATTCTTCTTCTTTGTTCTTTCAACAAATTGTTCATTGTTCCTACTCTAATGCTACCATGGATGCCTGCTACGACTACGAGCCAAGCATGGTTTCGTCTGACAATAATGCTAGTTCCAGAGATCTTTCACCAGATCCTAGAAGCCGCATACTGGACAAGGTTGATGAGGGAACCTTCTCCCCCACAACAGTACGCCTAGATGAGGAACTGAGAGACCATGTGGAGGTCGTCCCGTGTGTGTGATGAGTAATTGACATAGGTTTAGGAAGTCGAGTTTGGTTTGTGTGGTCGGACCATGACGTTGCGCGGTACATTCAGTTTCGGTCGATCTTTGTCAAGCTAGGTCGAACGTGCTTAAGTCGTTTATTTTTCGGTTCGATCGGTTTGGGCTCTGAATATTTTGTCTGATGCTATTGTATGGTTACAATATGTCGAGCGGTGCTATGTGATTTGTTGCTTATGCGTGTATTGCAGGGCGTCGAGTGGAGTCGTGGCGAGACACGGAGGATCGGACTAAGCGCAGTGGCGCCGAGGTCGAAACGATCGGGATGTGTCGAGACGGCGAGGACTCGGAGTGGTTGCGAGGCTTGCGCGGCAAGAATCGAGAAGCTTCTGGAAGGTGCGGGAGTGGCGTTTTGGTGAATACGCAAAGTGCACTAAAGGAAGTGGATGTTTGTTAAGGCTTATTGGATAAAGTGCTAGGGTTGGTGTGACCTAATGGGTAAAGCAAAGTGTAAACCCATTAGTGGGAGGCTATAAAAGGAGAGGAGAGTTTTGTGCTGAAATTTCGGAGAGTGGGTGCTAAAGTTTTAGGATTTCTTTTGTGTTCTCTCCATGGGTGTGTATGAGAGATGAGAGTGATTTGGTTGTAATCTTTCTTCTTTGTGTCGACCTCTCTCTGTCTCTATCTATGAAATTCTTGTGATTTGAGTTTTACGCTTTGTTTATTTGATGCTCTCGGTTGTGCTCTGAGAAAAACCCGTGGCGGCGTGCGTAGAGGCTCCTTGAAATCCGAGGGCGACAGCGATTGAAGTCTCTGGCGTTTTTTTCTCGGTGCATTGATTGCTATTTTGCTTCTTTCTTTGTTTGGCCGATGTTTGCACGCCTGCGAAATTTCAATTACTTGTCGGCGATTCGATCTGGAGGTGCTATATAGTGTTGCCGATTTTTTTTTCTTGTGCGTTCTTTGTTATAAGTTGTTAGATCTTGCGGTGACTTGCGGTTTTATTTATGCTTAGTTTATTTGTTATCGGCGATGGATCCGGAGATTTACCGTTTAGTTTTTGGTGCTCATTGGTTCCTGCAAATTTAAGCCTCTTGCTAGTCCCGCAAATCGATGGCTATGTTTTAGACCGAATTGATTTGATGGGTCATGTCGCGTGTCACCGGTTGTAAGTCGCCATCCTTGTTGCTCTAAGTTTTTGGCTTTTTTTTCTCTTAAGTGGTTTCTCTGGTGTTGGATTTCTTATTGTTTGCTGCGGCCGTGCCCATCCGGTAGAAAAGTGACACCAGGAAATTTCTGTCGACTCTGTTTGTTGCGACTGAGCCTTATGTTTAATCTTTGCACCTGTAGGAGCACCCTGTAGTTCAGAAATTGAGTTTGGTTCCCTGTTTTCTTTTTGGCTGCCTTTTCTTCGATAGAAATCGAGTCAATGCCTGTCTTTGAAATCGTTTAATGCGTGTTGAACCCCCGCAACATCCGGAGTTTGATGGCGGCTTGTAGCCATCTCTGCAGAGCTGTGACGCGCTCTTAGAGCTCTTGGGCGGCAGTCTGTTCTTGCCCGCAGAATCGGGATCTCGGTGCTTCTTTCCTCTTGCATGAGTTAATTGGCGGTTCCTTCTTTGTTTTGACAATTTGTGTTCTTGAGAGTTTAATCTGAAATACTTTCTTGCGAGTGATTCATCGACTTGTAGCGATTTTGGTCGAGTAAAAGTAAGCTTAGCCTTGCCATTTGGAGAAAGCGGAGATCTTGGCTTCGGCGGTGGTGTCTGACCCACAAAAATCGATTTGACTCTTGTGTGTAAGTCGCTCTTTGGTGCGTTTAGGTAGCTCCTTTTATCTGCGTTTTACTGTTGTTCTAGGGAGCTTTCTTCATTGTGTATTGCGATGTACTAAGGCGTCGAGCACAAGCGATAGTTCTTGTTTTTGATTTATTCTTGTCTTGCATGTACGCTTTCTGTTGGAACTGCCTTGATCCGACCGAGGTCTGATTTTTAGTCTTCTTTGCTTCACTCTGTTAGATTTGTCTATTGTTTTCCTAATCTGCTCTGATTCTTTTAGTGCGTTTGAAGTATGCGCTTTGTGTGTGCGGTCTTGAGTTATTTGCTTGAGGGTTTAAGCAAGGTGAAAAGATAAGAAAAGCGTCTATTCACCCCCCTCTAGTCGCCTTTCGGTCCTACAATTGGTATCGAGCGGTTAGCTCTTTTCAATAGATCTTAACGGTCTCAAGAGCCGTGGCGATGGACAAGTACTCGACCAAGCCGCCCGTTTTGATGGCATCGATTACCCTTCTGGAAGAGCGAATGGAGACATACATCGAGCCGAGGATATGCCATCTGGCGAAAGGTCAAGGTTCGATTATTTGTTCTGCCGATGAGAACATCAATGCGGGAACATGGCTGATGTTGAGGCAAATGCAAAGGCTAGGAACATCATCATCCGGGGTTTGAGTCGTAGTGAGTTTGACCGCATATCTCACATGTCGTCCGCCTCGATATCTGGGTGACCCTCGGCGCGCCATGAGGGCACCACCCAGATCAAGGCGGTTCGGCAGGACCGGTTCAAGCGAGAATACAACAAATTTGAGATGCTTCTGGTGAGTCCCTAGATGAGTGCCAGACGCGTTTCACAAGATCTTGAGCAACCTCCGGCGGTCGGTCTCACATACCCGACTTCGGACAATGCTCGTCGGATGCTCACGGCACTCGATCTGCGTGTTTGGGAGATGAAAGTGACCACCATCAAAGACACGACAGACCTCTCGACCTCGACTCTTGACTTGTTGTACTCGCGCCTCAAGACTCACGAGATTAGCGTTGTCTCTCGTCGGTCGAAGTCACAATGATGGCCTTAGTCACCAATCCGTTTCTTCTTAGGGCTTTCTTGATTCTTCTTGTGGTTTCTCCTTGTGCTCTCGTGGCGTATCGATGATCGCTTAGAGCAGCTCGAGGATGAGCAATCGCCCTCCTAGCTCGGAAGTTTTCTCATGCTTACAAGAGGAGGAGGGACGAAAGAGGAGGACACATGATTTGCTTCGAGTGTGGTGGCCCCAACCACATTCGAGACAAACCGCCAAAGCCGGAGAAGGGCAAGAACGACTCTGGCGGTTCGGGCAAAACGACTACACCGACAAGAACTGCAACAAGAAGCCTCCAGCTCGGGCCCAAAGAAGAAGAAGTTCGCGACTTGGCAAAGCCAAGAAGCTCTTCCACCGTCCTCACGCATTCGGCGACCTCGACCTCGGCGAGGTGGAGGGATGGAGCGACGATGATGGGACGGGTGACCAAGAGCCCAAGGATGGCGGCGGCGACTTCTCGGCATGTGCTTCATGGCCCTCGAGGGCGAACTTCGGTGACAATGAACAGACTCCGACACGGACGAGGTAGATCCACCTCTGAACAACTCAATCATGCTTTTCTTAAGCTAGGAGGTTTTCATGCTAAAGCTAAGGCTAGGTGTCTTTGAGTTAGAGAAGGAAATAGATAGACTGTCTCTAGAGATTATTGCTCTTACATCCGCCCTTCTAGTGATGATTGTGATACATGCTCTGCTTTCTTTGGTTGATATGGAGAAGTTAAGGACCTCACATGATAGTGTGTCCTCCAAACTTGATAGTGTTAAGGTGGAGAATGTTAGTGCGCTTGCCGAGTTAGAGTTGAGTAGGATGGTCATTACCCTACTTATTCTTGATGAGACTACTTCTCCCACCTCATGTGAGGGTAAGAACATTCTTTGCTAGAGGATCTTATGCCATGCTTCTTGATCTGCCTCGAGTCTTGTGAAAATTGCAATAACTTGAAGATGAACTTAAAGCAGGCGGATCATAAAATTGTGAACTACAAGCTTCTTTACTTGAGCCAAGTGATTCATGCTTGAACTGTCCTAAGTTAGCTCAATGAACTTGAGGTCGTCTCCAAACAGTTTCAAGATATGATTGATCATGAAAGGAAGATGGCTCGGTTTGCTTCTAAGGACCTGTTAGCTCACCATGCATTAAGTGTAACAAACTAAAATCGACTTGATTGCTTTGGATGAGAAATGTGTGAAGCTAACTAAGGACCTTCTAGAGAAGCCACATTGTGCTTGCAATATGATTGTGGAGGAGGGGAGAAGCCCTGGGTAAGGATGAGGCAGCTTAGCAACGTGAACCAAGCGGCTAGCGAGAGGATCTGTCCCTTGAGTCGGTGTGCTTGCACAAGCCATTCTTCCCTCTCTTCTTTGGTTCTTCTTTTGCTCCTTACCTTCATTGTCTCTTCTTTCCCGCTCTTCTTGCACCTCTCTCTTTAAGGAGTGTCGGTACCTTATGAACACTCTCGAGAGATTTGTTGGAGGCAAGAAGAAGCTCAATCTTATTCTAGACCAATCTAAGATCTGCAGATTTAATCGTGGTCTAGGATATGACTTCTCTGAGGACATGAGGAAGCATCCACCGCCGTGCTCGGACCCATAGCACTGTGTGTGATCGAGGCCGAGCCCAGACCGAGAAAGTCCATTTCAAGTCAGGCGGGCTATGTCGAGGGATTTCGACGATGAAGGTAATTTCACATCTTTGCTTCTACCTCTCGAAGGTGAAGTATCACCGCACCTTCATCGGAAGATGGACACACAATCGTCGATGCTTGGTAGCGCCAAGATCGCGCGTAGAGACCATGTTGAGTCTCTTAGGCACATTCAGGGTCGGCCCCAGACCTTGAGTGCACCTAAGACCAACACGAGGTCTAGGCTTGTTTCTTCTGATGGATTTGTGCAGCATCGAGGACTTGGTTTTTCCGAGTTTTCTGGTTTTCGTCCTCATGCTGCTTTCAGTCGTGACTTCCGCCGTCCTGAGGGTAGATCTCGTTTTCCCTATCGAGATAGCTACCCGCGGCGTGTTCAGTCTGTTGCAGGTGCTCCGACTCGCTCCTTCGTAGCAGTTGGACTCAGCAACAGCTTCGGGTCTGCTCTTAGACCTTCTGCTGTGAGTGACAGAGAGCGTAGGGTAGATAGAGGTCAGTCGGGCTTGACTACTTCATCTGCTCGACGTGTTACTCAGTATTGGGTGCCAAAATCCTTTGTTGATTTATCGATCTTGAGACTTTACTCTGTTTGACTCGGGTTAGCGGGTAGGGAAGGAGAAGGTTTGGCTTGTAGACTCGGTTGTTCTCGTCATATGACCGGAGACTCCGTTGGTTCTCCTCCTAGCCCGCGCTCGGTGATGAGGCGATCACCTTCGGAGACGCTTCGTCAGGCGCGTCATCGCCAAAGGTACTTGTCGTATTAATGCTTCTTTTATTCTTAAGGATGTTGCCTTGGTTAGTAAGCTGCGGTACAATTTGCTTTCGTTTCTCGGCTTATTGATGGCGGTTTCGAGGTGAGCTTTAAGAAAAACAATTGCAAAATTCTTGACTCTTGGTAGTCCGGTTTATGGATTTCTCGTTATGGGAGGATCTTTCGTCTGATTTCTCTGAGTCTTCCGCGATCCTCTCAGGTGTTTAGTTGCTTCTGAGTCCCGCGATCTCTCTTTCTGGCATAGGAGACTTGGTCATATTGGATTTGACCATTTGACCCGAGTTAGCAGCCATGATCTCATTCGTGGTCTGCCGAAACTCAAGATGGTCAAAGATCTTGTTTGCACTCCATGCCTAAGACGCAAGCAAGATGGTTGCCGCTTCTCATCCTCGATCCACAGCACTATGACCGATGACAGGACAATTGCTCCACATGGACACAGTTGGACCAAATGAGTCTTGATCGGCGAGGAGGGAAGTGGTATGTTCTTGTTGTGGTCGATGACTTCTCGAGGTACTCTTGGGTGTTTTTCTTAGCCTCGAAGGACGAGACATTTACACATTTCCGAGGTCTTTTTAGTAGGCTGTCTGTTGAGCTCCCGGGTGCCTTACGAGCGATCCGCAGTGACAATGGCACGGAGTTCAAGAATTCCTACTTTGAGAGTTTCTGCGGTGAGGCAGTGTAGAGCACCGCCTCTCTTCTCCATACGTCCCTCAGCAAAATGGCGTTGTGGAGAGGAAGAACCGTACCTTGGTCGAGATGGCCAGGACGATGCTTGATGAGTACTCTACACCGAGGAAGTTTTGGGCTGAGGCCATTGCGACCGCGTGCCATGTTTCGAATCGAGTTTTTCTTCGGGCACTCCTACACCGCACTTCTTATGAGCTGAGATACGGGCGAAAGCCCAGCGTCTCTCATTTTCGTGTGTTTGGTTGCAAGTGCTTTATCTTGAAGTCAGGAACCTAGACAAGTTCGAGTCACGTTCTGTGGCGGTATCTTTCTAGGCTACTCGACTTCTTGGCGGGCTTCTGAAGTGCAGGCTGAGTCTAGTAGAATGGTAGAAACACGTGAGGTGACTTTTGACGAGGCGGTCAGGGGACTAGGCCAGATATCTCGAGTTCTTTAGAGCGATCCGAGACTATCTTTGTGGATGATGAGGGCGAGGAGGCGATGGTTGTTTACGATCCAGCTCCTCTTCCTTCCCTTGAGATGCCTTCTTCCACGGCACCTCAAGATGATCGACCCTTGCCTTCCGGAGCTAGTGGCTCTGTCCCCCGCCTCGTCTGCACACGAGGTAGAGGCCACTTCTTCTTCTCATCCAGACCTCCCGACATATCCGTAAAAGTCATCCTTGAGGCAGATTATTGGAGACCTTTTTGGCGTGTCACACGCTCTAAGTCCGCTTTTCTCAATTCTGTCTCCATTCGCCTTTGTTGCCTCCTTTGAGCCCAAGGATGTTTGTCACGCCCTTTACGATGAGTCTTGGGTCAATGCCATGCATGAGGAATTAGAGAACTTTGAGAGAAACAAGGTGCAGTCGCTTGTTGAGCCCCCACGAGGCCACAATATCATTGGAACCAAGTGGGTGTTCAAGAACAAGCAGAGTGAGGATGGGGTAATCATCCCAAACAAGGCTAGATTAGTAGCTCGGGGGTTTTCCTGTGTTGAGGTCTAGACTTGAGGAGACCTTTGCCCTGTGCTCGACTTGAAGCCATTAGAATCACTTGCCTTTGCGACTTCTAAGGGTTTCAAGCTTTACCAGATGGACGTGAAGAGTGCCTTCCTCAATGGCCTTATTGAAGAGGAAGTCTCGTCCGAGCTGACCTCCGTGTTTCGAGAACCCCAAATACCTAACCATGTCTTCAAGCTTTCAAAAGCTTGTATGGACTTAAGCAGGCTCCCGAGCTTGGTATGAGAGGCTTAAGTCCTACTTGTTGAGTCATGGGTTTGAAATGGGTAAAGTTGACAAGACCTTGTTTATCCGTAGGCTTGGTAGTGACTTTCTTTCGTCCAAATCTATGTCGATGACATCATCTTTGGCAGCTCTTCTCATGCTCTGGTTTCACAGCTTCTCGGATGTCATGAGCACCGAGTTTGAGATGAGCATGATGGGTGAGTTGACATTCTTTCTTGGCTTCCAAATCAAGCGGACTCGGGAGGTACTTTTCTTCATCGAGGGCAAGTACACTCGTGATCTCTGAGACGCTCGATATGAGTGATGGCAAGCTTGTCGACTCTCCATGGCTTCTCTGACCTATCTTGACCGAGATGAGGATGGCGAGCGATTGATCAAAAGGAGTTTCGCGGCATGATTGGCTCCCTCTTGTACCTCAACGCCTCGAGACCGGACATACATTTTTACGTGTGTTTGTGCGCTCGTTTCGAGCTTCTCCTCGCGTTTCTCATCGCCCGGCGGTGAAGCGCATCTTCGGTACTGCGAGCTACCATTGACTATGGTATCGGTACTCTTCCTCATCTGTCTTTCCTTGAGAGCCTCCTCGGATCACGCGACTTTCTTTGGTCAGGGATAGATAGGAAGAGCACTTCCGGACTTTTGCCAATTTCTTGGCACTTCTCTTGTTTCTGGTCTTGAGGAAGCGGTCCGGTGTTACCTGATCCAGAGGTCGGCGAACGTTCTTTGCGGCCGATTCTTTGTAGCCAAGTGCTCTGGATGACTTCGACCTGCGGGACTTTGGGTTAGTTATCGGCATGATGTTCCACTCTTTTGTGATAACACTTCGCGATTAACATTGCCAGAACCCAAAGGCAAGATTCCGGACCAAGCACATCGATATCCGCTTCCACTTCCTTAGAGACCATGTAGAGAAGGGCGACATAGTGCTCCGGTTTGTGGAAGTGACCACCGGTTAGGTGACATTTTCACCAAGCCATTGGATAGTTCGAGGTTTTCACTGCTGGGAGAGCTTGGGGTGGTTTGTCCTTATGGATTTGTAGTGAGGGAGCTTTGGGTTTCTTGCTCTACTATATTATTTATGCTCTAGCTCCTTACTATTGCATTGCATTTTGGGTGCATTTGGGATTAGTCCTCCTAGCATAGATTAGAGTGCTTCTTTTGTCTAGTTGTTTAGATTTATGCTCTTATCTTGTGATTTTAGGATCTTCGCTTATTAGTCATTACTTATCTCACTAGGTTGAGCTCACTCACTTCTTGTAGGTTCTAGCGAGGTTGGGCCACCCTCGGGTAGGCAGTGCGTGTTTGCTCCTAGGTGTGTTAAGTGGGCGCTTGATAGTCCTAGAGTCATATGGGGTAGATGAGAGTCGATCTGAGCCATAGTATTCTCTATATCTTATCTATGCTTTAAGGATCTTTTGCTTTTGTGTTTTCTTTGCCGACTTCTCGATTTATTGTTTTGGTTCAAGGGAGTTCATTTGGGAGCTTCGGAGCTTAATATTGACATAACTCAACTTGAACTAAAAGTTGCATCTATTGTTGAGGGGAGCTGGATCTTACGCATTTCTAGCATTACGCTTTGTAATATAACTACATTGAGCCTTGATTATTATCCCGCTATGACATGTTTACAATGCTTTACACCTTGCCATGACTTGTGCTTATTTGCTAGATTTATCATGACTTCATATGTGTAGTCTAGCTTTTGCCATGATAAGTTAATTAAAATTGCTCAACTTAAACTAAAACTTGTCATGTTAGCACTTCGAGATTAGTCTTACTTGAGCTATCCTTTTATGATTCATGCTATGTCAAATAAATTTGGGTAGAGTGATGGATCTATATTGAGCCTTAGAAAGAGCTGTTTTAGTCTCTTGATGATGCATGAGTTAGTACAACTTCTTAAAAGGCAAAAAGGCAAAAGATCTCTTTTGTGAAAAAACCGATCTCACCAATTCTCTCCTATGAGACGGCTTGCCATTGCACTTGGCATGAACTTAGGGGGAGTTTTGGGTGACCTAGACTATCTTCTTAAGCTTCTCGCTTGGAGTAGTCGCATAAGGCTTGAGACCTAGCACATGATAAAACAAAAATCTGGTTGGAAACCACCATGAATTTCAAAAGAAAATTTGTTTCATGTGTTCAATGTGCTTAAAGCCACAAAAAGTATCATGTACTTTAACCAATGTTTCAATCTTGAGCATAGCACTCTATTTGGTCTCAATTTAAGCTTCTTAGTTCCGCTTAGCTTATTGACATGGCCTGCATCATCCTTGGATATCTCTAGCGAGACTTTGCTCATTGATGACTTGACTTGCTCACATAATGTACATCATTTTCATATTGTCATCTATGTGTTCTAGCTAGCTTATACATATCTTGTCATGATCTAGATAGCCTTTTTATTGAGTTATGGCTTGGTGTATTACATGTTGGTCATTATGGATAATTCTCATGGCTCAAAATGCTTAAATAAACAAACTTCAGCCATTTTCATCCATTAACATGTCATATTCTCTCTTGAGCTTTCTTGATGTGTTTATTGCCAAAGGGGAGAATAAAGAAGAAAAAGCTAGTTGGGATCTTTTTAGAGCTTTGGAGAACAATTTGCTCGTTTAGTTGTTGCTCTAGTGTTCCTACATCGACATGGTCATTAGCTTCACTCTTCTTCTTTGGACCATGTTGGTTTCTTCAAACTCAAACTCATCTTTGCGCTTTATCGAGTTTGTCAATATACTCATCAAGGGGAGATTGAGAGACCATGTGGAGGTCGTCCGTGTGTGTGATGAGTAATTGACATAGGTTTAGGAAGTCGAGTTTGGTTTGTGTGGTCGGACCATGGCGTTCTGCTGGCATATTCATTGATTTGATCGATCTTTGTCAAGCTAGGTCGAGCGATGCTTAAGTCGTTTATTTTTTGGTTCGATCGGTTTGGGCTCAAATATTTTGTGCGATGCTATTGTATGGTTACAATATGTCGGCGGTGCTATGTGATTTGTTGCTTATGCGTGTGATTGCGGGGCGTCGAGTGGAGTCGTGGCGAGACACGGAGGATCGGACTAAGCGCAGTGGCGCCGAGGTCGAAACAGTCGGGATGTGTCGAGACGGCGAGGACTCGGAGTGGTTGCGAGGCTTGCGGCAAGAATCGAGAAGCTTCTGGAAGGTGCGGGAGTGGCGTTTTGGTGAATCATAAAGTCGCACTAAAGGAAGTGGATGTTTGTTAAGGCTTATTGGATAAAGTGCTAGGGTTGGTGTGACCTAATGGGTAAAGCAAAGTGTAAACCCATTAGTGGGAGGCTATAAAAGGAGAGGAGAGTTTTGTGCTGAAATTTCGGAGAGTGGGTGCTAAAGTTTTAGGATTTCTTTTGTGTTCTCTCCATGGGTGTGTATGAGAGATGAGAGTGATTTGGTTGTAATCTTTCTTCTTTGTAATCTGACCTCTCTCTGTCTCTATCTATGAAATTCTTGTGATTTGAGTTTTACGCTTTGTTTATTTGATGCTCTCGGTTGTGCTCTGAGAAAAACCCGTGGCGGCGTGCGTAGAGCTCATGCAGAATGCCGAGGGCGACGGCAGATTGAAGTCTCTGGCGTTTTTTTTTCTCGGCTGCATTGATTGCTATTTTGCTTCTTTGCTGTTTGGCTTCGATGTTTGCCTGCCCTGCAGAAATTTCAATTACTTGTCGGCCGATTCCGATCTGGAGGTGCTATATAGTGTTGCCGATTTTTTTTTTCTTGTGCGTTGCTGTTATAAGTTGTTAGATCTTGCAGGCAGCTTGCAGTTTTTATTTATGCTTAGTTTATTTGTTATCTGACGATGGATCTGGAGATTTACTGTTTAGTTTTTGGCTGCTCATTGGTTCCCTGCAAATTTGCGCCTACTGCTAGTCCCGCAGAAATCAGTGGCTATGTTTTAGACCGAATTGATTTGATGGGTCATGTGCAGGTCACCCGGTTGTAGGCTGCCATCCTTGTTGCTCTAAGTTTTTGGCTTTTTTTTTTTCTCTTAAGTGGTTTTGCTGGTGTTGGATTTCTTATTGTTTGCTGCGGCCGTGCCCATCCGGTAGAAAAGTGACACCAGGAAATTTCTGTCGACTCTGTTTGTTGCGACTGAGCCTTATGTTTAATCTTTGCACCTGTAGGAGCACCCTGTAGTTCAGAAATTGAGTTTGGTTCCCTGTTTTCTTTTTGGTGCCTTTTCTTGATAGAAATCGAGTCTGTGGTTCTTTGTCTTTGAAATCGTTTAATCGTGTTGAACCCCGCAACATCCGGAGTTTGATGGCGGCTTGTAGCCATCTCTGCGGAGTCTGGACGCGCTCTTAGAGCTCTTAGGCGGCGATCTGTTCTTGCCCGAGAATCGGGATCTCGGCGGCTTCTTTCCTCTTGCATGAGTTAATTGGCGGTTCCTTCTTTGTTTTGACAGCTGTGTTCTTGAGAGTTTAATCTGAAATACTTTCTTGCGAGTGATTCATCAGCTTGTAGCGATTTTGGTCCAGAGTAAAAGTAGCTTAGCCTCGCGGCTGGAGAAAGCAGGAGATCTTGGCTTGCGGCGGTGGTGTACAGCCCACAAAAATCGATTTGACTCTTGTGTGTAAGTTTGCTCTTTAGTGCGTTTAGGTAGCTCCTTTTATCTGCGTTTTACATTGTTCTAGGGAGCTTTCTTCTTGTGTATTGCAGATGTACTAAGGCGTCGAGCACAAGCGATAGTTCTTGTTTTTGATTTATTTACTGTCTTGCATGTCTGCTCTGTTGGAACCTGCCTTGATCCGACTGAGGTCTGATTTTTTAGTGCTGCTGCTTCACTCTGTTAGATTTGTCTATTGTTTTCCAGCTAGTCTGCTCTGATTCTTTTGGTGCGTTTGAAGCTGTGCAGTTTTGTGTGTGCGGTCTTGAGTTATTTGCTTCGGGGTTTAAGCAAGGTGAAAAGATAAGAGAAAGCGTCTATTCACCCCCCCTCTAGTCGCCTTTCCGGTCCTACAGGAACTAGAACCCTTACAGGGCAAGGGTCGAAGCGACCATGTTCGGAGCAGCCCCAAGGCAAGAGACGAAGGTAGCAAGGATTCCTCATCAAAATGTTCGAGTCCATCTAAGGCCATCCAATCTGATGCATCAAGTCCTAGAATCCATGGTTCTAAGGCTCGACCTTCACCTATTAACCGTCACCCTTTGGTTACCTCCACCAGGAGTATGGTTGAACTTGTTATAGTTGCAGATTCGACCAAATCCCTGGAGGATTCACATTCAACCAGAGACAATTATAATTCGGAATTCCTCTTCCTGGATGGGATTGCTCCAAGTCGCGAGGCACTGTCCTTCGACTACTTGTCTAGCTTGGAGGGCTCGACCGCAAGTGAGGACACTAGCACCAAGGAGGTCTTTGTTCTCCCCTCAGATCCCAATCGTTCTCCAAGAAACAGGACTAGAGCTGCTTCCCATCGATCACTCGCTTCAGGCTCTCGTCGCAATGGCGATGACACCTGCGACGATGACTAGAATCTCAACCGTCATGAGCATGGAGGATATCCTCAAAGTGATCACACTCCACTGAGGCATGCTCCAACCAGCTCGATGTTAATGATCCTAACACCATTCGACGAAGGAGGATTGCAGCCTAGATTACATTGCTTGGGTGCATCAACTACCAGTTGGAAACTTCTCGGGAGCTTCAACAGAACAATGATTTGATCGAGAACCCAGCTCTGGCTGGAACCCAGCTCTGGAACTTGGCCAAGCACTAGGTTCCGATCTCCTCGCTCAAGAGATAGCACAGAGACTTCAAGTCACCATGACCAGAATAAAGTGCAACCGACAACGCCATCCTGGAAGTCACACCGGGACCACACCCTCGAACGCTAGTCATTCGAACAACTATCCTCATGGAGGGCAACAAGACCGATCGATCTCCTGACCACGATGCTGGTCGAAGAAGAAACCCTCCAACAGCTGGTGATTAGCAGACTTCCAAGGAAGGTGGTCGTTCACCACTTCCTCAAAGGAATCTATGTCAGCAATTGGAGCATGAGGAGTATTACCCTCACAAGACCGAGATCTATGATAGATCGGCCCATTTACCACTGGGTATCGTCGAGTATGATCACTTGGTGATGCTAACCCTTTTTCCACAAAGGTGGAGTTACGACACCATTAACGGATGTCGAGCTTTTTTGTTTGATCTCCGAGCAGTTCACTGCTTAGACATATTTCGACCAGCCAAGATGGAGAAATATGATGGGTCCCAAAATCCCATTGAATTTCTCCAAATCTACACAACCGCAGTTCGCGCCTCTGGAGGAGACGAGCATGTTATGGAAAATTACTAGCTGACAGTACTCGAAGGCTCTGCTCGATCATGGTTGTTAAACCAACTAGCAGAGTCAATCTACTTACGGCAGCATTTGTGTGATCTATTGCTGGCAAACTTACAGGACACTTACATCCATCCTGGAAAAGAGGATGACTTGCATCGAATGCGACAGCATTCTCATGAAACTTTACGTCAATTTATAAAATGCTTCAGTCGGGTTCAAAATGCAATTCCTGAAGTCTTTGATTCTTCTGTTATTAGAGCATTCAAACAGGATGTCCGAAACTAGAGGATCACAGAAGACATTGCTCTCAACCCTCCTGATACCGTTGTTGTAACACCCTGGCCCAAAATCCGCTCAATGCCCAGCCCACCGGGGGGCGGACCCGCGCACACATAGCACCCCACTTACACTTTCGTCCTCGCTTCGTGTAAAAGGGTTAACCCGGAGGTGCTATGTTTGGACTCAACAGCATTATATACTAGTACAACTCACTTTAGACAAGCAATGTGGGACTAATCCCACCACACAACTCCTCATGGGCCACATGGGCATATCTGAGTAGGCCGAGGTATTACATTCACCCCCATAAGGGCCGACGCCCTCGGACGACACGCATACTGTGACAAATGCCCGTAACCACCCCTCGGTACACGTCCGTGCGTCGGTCTTCGGCACATATGCCATGCCGTGTGTCCACTCGGGACCACACGCGCCATGCGCCATATGCCCGCCCTGTCCTGCACAGCGCCGTCAAATAAGGTTGATGCTCGATACCAAACTGTAACACCCCAGCCAAACAAGGGCCTGGAATGCTACTAAATTAAGTAAATTTAAACATATTCAAACTAAAACATCTTACAAAAATTCAGCAGAACCTCCTTTGTATACCGGAGGTTCCAACAGATGCATATATTATTAGCAATATCTCAACATCGAAAGTTCATCAAAGCATTCATAAACAATCGATTCAGCTAAAATATAAGCAAGCATAATCAAAATTTACCACTCTCTTTATTACAAATAATCAAATGCATTCAAGCATAACCAAGATTAATCCTTAAGCAATTTGCTTATTATTAAGGTATGAACTAATGATAATCATCTTTAAAAGAGTGTGTGGTAGTGAGTGCATCCTTAGCAATCCTACTCCCTCCCATGCATGCCGTTCTTGCAAGTGGTACCTAAAAACACAGCAAAAACAAGAGGTGAGCCCAAAGACTCAAAGAAATATAATAAATGGCATCAACAACGTACAAACATGTAAATCAGCAATTAAACCTCTCAAACCCACATATCAACCATCTTACACACACATGCTATGCAATATTCTCAAAAGATGATCCTCTTCCTTCTCTTTCCCTTTTGCATTTTACCGGTAATGCAAAGTGCGCATCCATCGATGCACACCCATGCCTGTACCATCTGGTACAGGGACCATTGCCCATACTCCACGTGTATGGGGACCTTTAGCCCGTCATTAACATGACGGGGACCTCAAGAGTTACTTGGTCACCATATGACCAAGTCTTCAATAAGCCAACATGATGCATATGTATGAATTTCTCAAATTAACAAACATGCATCCGCAACAATAATGCATATGAAAATCCTTTTCATACTACAAGCTCATAAACAAAGTCATCACAACTAATGAACAACCAAATCTAACACATAACTCATATCTCCAGCAATAATGCACAATACTGGCTATGCCATCATCACATCTCAGGAGCACACAATTTCTCATAACATATACCCAGCATTGCCATTCAACAATAAAAATTATAACCATCATTATACTTGCCTCAACTGTGTGAGAACGGTGGACGCGAAGAGGGCGCTGCCCCTGGGATCACGCTCCCACCTGAACATAATGATAACCCAAACTAAGACAAGCATACTAGACCAAAAGCATAAATAATAACATAATTGAACTCTCTAAACTCCCAAGCGTTTCCAATCTTCCAATTTCTACCGATCGATTTGGTGTTCACTGCAGACAGTCAACTTATAAAATACATAACTTTCTGCTCAGGAGTCCAAATAAGATGTTCTAATACTTTCTGGAAAGATAATTAAATTACCTAAATAAACCTAGTTGGGGAGCCCTTCTGATTCTTCCATTTACTGCCCCTACCAAGCCAATCTACAGAACATCAATTATCACATCGGGTTCTCTGGACAGTACACTAAAATTATCATAACTTTTGATACGAAAGTCCAATTTTTACGTTATTTAGCTTTCTGGAAAGATAAGGAAATTACCCATCTTTTTCATTATAACGAGATCCTCTGATTTCGTCTTTAACTAATAGATTAACTCAGATTTCTACAGACTGTCAGGATGTTGACAGATTAACAGGACAGCGGCACTAAACAATTCATAACTTTCTAACCGTTAATCGGATTTGGGAGTTCTTGGTGGCCACGGAAAGCTAATGACATAACCCAACTATCTCTAAGAGGGCCGCGGATCAAACTACTGGACAGAATGCGATCTAGATAACCGACTTTGCTAAAACATCTAATTAAGCATCTACTCAAGGGGAAACAGCGATTACCCTTGACATGATGAAGGGCCTGCTGAGAACAACGATGATCACCCGCCTACGATCTCTCCCCTTCCTCTCTTCTTCCTCCTCTTCCTCTTCTTCTTGATCAGCAGTAGGGAGCACCGACGGCGAGGAAGGGAGGCACCACCATGGAGGAGAGGGGCGTGCTACATTAGGCATGCTACAGTAGTCATGCTACAGTGGCGGCGGCAGTACTGTAGCTACAGTATGTCTAGGGTTTCCCCCTTCCTTTTATTGGTGGCCGGCTCCTCATGGGCCTCCTGGGCCAAGGCCCGAGGCCCAAGTTGCCGAAGAATTGCAGAAACCCCCCTTTTTATATCTAATTTCTCTTTTGAACGCTTTCTTTCGTAGAATAAATCGGAGTATTACATTAAAAGCCCCTCTTTCTCCTGTTCAATCGCTTTGCTAAAAGAAACATTCTCCCGATTTAATTATTCTCTCCCGATTTATTTATTCTCTCTCGATTTAATTTTTGGGGTATTACAGTTGTTCAGCTCTTTGAGATGGTAGACCGCTTCCGAAGTAGTCAAGTGGAATCACACGATCGATCATGATGACAAAAGTACTCGAGGAGCAAGTGAACTACAATGGAGAAGGAAAAGCCATCCAAAAAACCCAAGAGCAAGTCCAAAAACAAAAAATCACAAGCCAAGAGCTCGAAAGAGGTCTTAGCCGTGAGTAACAAGGATCCCCAAAGCTCCAAACAATATTTTGATAGGGGCAAAGGAAAATGCCCTGAGTGAAAAACTAATATGCCAAGGTGGTGTCCTTTCCATAAAAAGGAAGGCCACAACCTTTGTGACTGCCGGGTTTTCTAACGAAAATTCAAGGACTATTACTCTGGCAAATGATCACTTCCTACCCTCGAGGAAGTAGGGTAGACAAGTGGTTGAAAAGCAGTCAGAAGACGAGGAGGAGATGTCGTACTATGACCTTGAACATACCATCGATCACATCTACGAGGGGTCGTCGACATATGAGTCAAAACAACAACTCAAAGCGGTCGAGCGTGAGGTAAGCTCTATCGACCCTCCTCCTGTCAATGAATTACCAAAGTGATCGGAGGTTACCATCTTTTTCAAGAAGAGTGACTATCCGATCCCTTCTACTCGACCAGGTTATCTTTCGATCATGGTCGAGCCTACCATCAACAACTGCTGAGTTAATCGGGTGTTAGTTGATGGTGGAAGTTCATTGAATATTCTCTTTACGAGTGCCCTAGATGAAATGCAAGTTCCCAAGATGAAAGTTAGGCATGTACGATACTCCTTTCATGGGATCATACCGAGTCTTTGGCCAAGCCTATTGGCAAAGTCTCCCGTCTTGTCACGTTTGGTTCAGCAAACACTTTTAGGATAGAGAAAATCTCTTTTGACGTGGTCCATTTCCATACGGCATACAATGCCATTCTTGGTCGACCAACTCTAGTATGGTTCCTAATGACTGCTCATTATGGTTACCAATGTCTAAAGATGCTAGGTCCCAAAGGAGTTGACGAGGATATAATAATCCTCATTTAATTATTTATCTGTAATTCATATTATAGATAATAATGATGTCATATGGTTCTTAAGTATACCCTTAATATTCATAAGGGAGAAGTCGTGTAACATCCCAAAGTCTTTGTTACCAAATTAAAAATAATAAAGTTATTATTTTATTGGATTTTCTGAATTTTGAAAGAGTTTGATTGCTTTATTTGAATTTCTGAAGTTTTAAAAGTCAAAAATAAAATTTATTGAATTTTTGAAGTTTTATTTGAGTTAAGGTTGAAAAATAAAAATTAATTAATTTTGGAATTTTCGGAATTTTAAAAGACTTTTCCTAAGTATTTTAAAGCCAAAATAATTTATTTGCAAAATTAAAAGCCAACTTTAAGTTGGAAATAATTTTATTAAGTCCAAAATAACTTTAGAAATTTTTTGTGAATGTTTCTAGAATTTTTTGACTCTTTTTGCTATTTTCTAAACCCTTTTTGAATTAATTGGATTATTTTAATTCCTAAATCAATTTAAAATCTCAAATTCCTCTTTGGGCCGAATTCCTCCTTGGCTCATTCCTTTCCCGCATGCGCGCTGGCCCATTCGGCCTTCTCAGCTCGCGCAGCCCCCTCTCCCGCGTGACTCCATCGTGGCCGTTGGATGAAGATCGCGTGGCCATCACCACCCGCGCGCCTCACCCTCTCTCTTCTCTCTCGCTGCACTGTGGGCCCGCCCGCTTTCTTCTCCCCATGCCCGTCTTCCTCGTGCAAGACCCGCACCCTGCCCGCCATGGCCGCATCGTGGAGCCTCGTCAACGCCACTGATTTCGTCGCTTTCCTTCACGCAGGCGCACGCATTGAAGACCGCGCATCACGCCGCCCCACCTCCTGGCCGTTGCCCCCTCATCCGCGCGCGGAATCACTGGGATCCCGCCACGACAGCCATGACGCCCGCGCGCACAATCTCCTCCCCTGGCCACTCCCACGCCCTATAAATAGGAGAATCGGGAGCACCTCTCTCCGCTCATTCCAACACCCCAGAACCCCAAGCCTCTCCCCTCCTCTGTTGCACCAATTTTGCAGTTTACCGTCGGCCACCGCGAGCGCTTCCTTCTTCAATTTCGGCGCCATCACCGCCGCCCCGCCGTCGCTGTCGGCACCATCGACACCGCTGCATCTTCGCCTACCCTGCGACCTTTCCCCGGCCCGAAGACCACCGGATCCCGTCGCCACTGTCGAGCCCGCACGTGCCGCCGCCCTTCGCGTCGTTTCTAGCCATTGCTACGCCTTCAGGTGACCAAAACATGCGCCCCATGACCCCCGCGCCCCCCTTTTCCTTTTGCTACCCTTGCTAGAGCTTGCCGTGGCGCTTCGCGCCGGCGAGCTCAACGCCATCGCCGCCGGCCGCCAAGCTGACATGGTAGCGCCACCTCGCCAGCCACACACACCGCCACACAGGCGCCAACTCGACCATTTCTTTGGCGTGGCGCCTGCAGTGTCACACCCACGTAGCATTGCCATTGTCTTGCAGAATACACGCGTCAGCGGCTCCACCTTTTTCTTTTCCAAATTAAAATAATTCCGAAATTCGGGAAAATCCTTTAATTCATCATTTCATGTGAATTGTAAACTTTCTAGTGTTCGTTCTCCTTCATATGAACTCCGATTTCGTCGATTCAAATTTCTAAACATATAAATTCAAGAACTAGCTATCTAAACTAAAATTATTTAATTTGGAGTTCATTTGAATCTTAATTTGATTTTTGTTTGAATTTGGCTTATTTTCGCGTATAGATTTCGACGACTTCGGAGGGTCAGATTTCAGCGCCGTTTGAAAGCAGCTAATCAAGCAAGGCAAGTTATACCTTTGATCATATTTGATCCTATTATTTAAAATTATTTAATTTCTGTTTTAAATTATTGCATGCTTATTTATATTCAATGTAATTTAAATACCTCTTTTAAATTGTAGTTATGCCTAAATCCTTTGTATTGCCAATCTTGATATTGAAATAAATCTACCTTGACACCTTAGATGAAAATTTAGTTCATGCAATAGTATGAACTATAACATTTCGAGAAAAATTATGCTTAGCCATGCTTAGACCAAAAATATTTGATTTGGGAATTTTAGCCAAAAATCAAATGATGTTTAAAAGTCTATGGCATTAGTTTGTCATAGAAGATTTTGTAAAAGTTTTTGAAAAGCAAAAAGGAAAAGTTGGTTTGTACTTGGGCGAAATGGTTGATTGGTGGGTGCAGGTTTATGCACGGGCTCAATCTGGGTATGGGTTGAAGCTCAGGGGTTTTGGGGATGGTCGCCCAAGTCAGTTAAGGACCGGCCTCTGAGCGTACCTTTGCTATGCCTATAATGGGCTATGCCTCATCGTGCAACCACATGTCCTGAGAATGGGGAGGGGACCTGGCTGATTAATGTAACACCCCAGCTCGACAAAGGGCTGGGATGCTACTAAACTAACATTATAACCAAATTAAACTAAAAACATCTTAATAAATTTCGGCAGATCCTCCTTTGTATAGTTAACTATACCAGAGGTTCCAACAGATAATTATAACATATCTAAATAATCCAACATCCAGCATGAAATCAAGAGACATCAAAAATTGAGTTAATCAATACTATATCATCCATAGCAAGATAAACAACTAAAAATATAATCCAAAGGGCAATTCATAATCAACTAGTCAACCCTATTATAATTTATTCCAAGCAAAGGAATTAATCATAAAGAATACTCTAGGCAAATTACTCAACTATTATATTATCATTCTATCAATTCAACTGTGAGTAGTTTGTGCCATTGTGCAACCACTCTAATCTTTATTTTCCCTCATGCATGCCGTTCTTGTTAAGAGTACCTAAAAAACACAACAATAGTAAGAGTGAGCCAAAAGACTCAGCAAGTACATTAAATGATAACAATAACTTAAACATCTATAATCAACAGTAACCGTCCACACATCTCTATATCAGACATATAATGTGATCATGCTATGCAAGATGCTCAAATGCACTTTCTCTTTCTCTTTCTCTTTTGCATTTTACCAGTAATGCAGAGCATGCATCCGTCGATGCATACCCATCCCTATACCATCTGGCACAGGGACCATTGCCCATACTCCACAAGTATGGGGACCTAAGCCCATGCTCCACGAGAGTGGGGACCAAAAGCCCGTCATCTTAATGATGGGGACCTTAATCAATGCTTGGTCACCACGTAACCAAGTCTTCAATATATCAACATGATGCATATGAACAAAACCTTAACTATCAAAATCATGCATTTGCAACAACATGACACATGGATCAACTTATTCATACTACTAGCATTCATGAATAGCACACATTTCATAATACTAGTAAACATGATCATTAACATTCATAATAACTAGCATCCATGAATAGCACATATACTTATAATACTAGCAAACATGTCATCCATTCATATTAAATCTGTCAAACAAGGTACTTGTCTTAACCGTGCGAGAACGGAGGACGTGAATGTCCCTGGGACCAATCCTCCACCTGAATATATTTAAAAGCATGCTAAGACAACAGTACTAGACCAAACAAACTATATCAGCAAACACGAACTCGTAATATTTTCTAGCGCGATCCCAACTCCAATTCCTAAATGTCGATCTGTCCCCTCTATGGACAGTAATAATACAAAATTCACAACTTTTGATACACAGGTCCAAATGGGGTGTTCTTGGACTTTCTGGAAAGTTTAACAAATTCTCCAACTTAACCTATTTGGTGAGCTGCCCTGATTCGGCGATCCACTACCC
The DNA here is from genome assembly GCA_036346405.1 of Phyllostachys edulis. Classification (NCBI taxonomy): domain Eukaryota; kingdom Viridiplantae; phylum Streptophyta; class Magnoliopsida; order Poales; family Poaceae; genus Phyllostachys; species Phyllostachys edulis. The sequence goes on along the minus strand of CM070567.1, from coordinate 31,724,697 downwards.
CTACCAAGTTAATTAACAGAACATCGAATTCGCGTCGGATTTCTGGACAGTAATACTAAAACTGTCATATCTTTCAGTATTCTTATCCAAATCTCATGATCTTTAGCTTTATGTAAAGCTAAGCCAATTATCTACATCTTTAGTTATAGTGAGACCTCCTAAATATTCCCTTAACTAATCGCTACAGTTCAATTATCATTAACTGTCAGGAATACTACCGAATCGCAGAACAGCGGTGCTAAACAAATCATAACTTTTGAACCGCTTGTCCAAATGTCGTGATCTAGCACTTCACGGAAAGATATCAACGTCTCCTACAATTCTCTAGGAGGAGTCCAAGACAGATTCTGCACTTAAGAACATCAAAAACATCGACCAACCCTCTCTGCTCTAACAGATCTAAATACCGACATTGCCTAATTACTCAATTATACTACTAAACGAACGGGGATCAAGATTACCCTTGATGAACCCGCTGATGAACGTGCACACCAGCCCGCGATCCCTCCCCTTCCTTTCTCCCTACTGTTCAATCTCCACATCTCTATACAAATCATCAAGCAGCAAATAATCTAGTCTAAGCAGTGTACAATAATCTAGTCTAAATAGTGAACACACAACAAGATAATATTTTACCTTTATTTCTCTCTATACTTTTCTTGTCTCTCTCGGCAGCCTTTGCATGCAGCAAGCCAATTTAATTTGCTAGCAGCTAGCGGCCGCTGACTGATAACTACACACGCATGCAAACAAGCGATGGCGACTAGGAAGCGATGCATGCGAGCGAGAGATGCGGCGAGCGCAAAAGGCGAGATAACCCGGCGTGTGGCGGTGAAGCGATGGCAACGCAGGCGGCGCCGACCATGGCAGCCACACGACAATGACATCTAACGCGGAAAGGCGGCAGCGGCCTTCGCTGGCCACTAACGCACACGAACGCGGCGCTTTTCAGCGGTGGCGACAAGGGCAGCCACACGGCGCTGGCAATCGGCGTTGGCGGCTGTGGAAACAGAAGAAAGAAGGCTAGGGTTTTGGCCAGCTCCTTCCGCTCCATCTTAAAGCCGGGCTTCCCCACTTAGGCTATGGGCTAGCGGCCCACTATTCTCCTCAATCCCCTAAAATTCTGAAATTCTTCACTATTAAATTAATTATTTTCCTTTTAATTCTTTTAGTTACCCAATTGCTTAAACGGGGTATCACATTGTACCCCCTTAAAAAGAATTCAACCCCAAATTCTACTCTCGTCACCCTACTCGAAAGAACACCTACAACTGAAATTAAACAACAGCTAACACGTCCCCGACGTGAACAACCCTGGATACTGCTCGCGCATGCGAGACTCCAATTCCCAAGTAGCCTCTCTCTCGGTTTGCTACGACCATAGCACCTTGACATACTGACGTGTTACGCCTTATTACTCGTCCCAACCTTTCAAGAGTCACTCAACGGACATGACTCGAAGGCACAGTCTTACTCGTGGGTCAACGGCTCTAACGAAACTTCACACTCCAGATTTCTCCAGTACTCCCTCGACACTAGGTCATACAAATGATTTGTGCCCCACGCCAGGACTCAAGACGGTCCTAGTGATACGCTATCTCCCAAATCTCCACAACTTTCGGAAGTAACCAATGTACATTGGGCCAATTTTTCCTTTGGTACCAAACCACACAACCAGCACATAACACACAAAACTCTTGTTCCTTGTATCACTCGATCTCTTCACTTTAATAATGAGCACCTCCTTTAACCTGGGACGCACAACAGAACTCAAATGAAAATAAAAGATTCTCATCGCAAACACGCATTACCAACTCCTTACCAAAAGAGTTAAATCCAAAACCAAATGATTCATCATGGAACTCTTCCACTTTCCAAGTGGACAGTTTGTCAATGAACACCACATAAGCCAAAGGCGAAATCACTCGTACGCCCAAATCAACCATTTCCTTTCTTTGTCTTAACCGAAAAGAACCACGCAAACCAAGAAGAACCAACTCAATTTATAATTGGCATCTATCATAGAGACAAAGCTCAAATAAAAACCAAGAGAATATTTCATTATCCGAGAATACTACCTTTTCCTCAAACTTTCTTTTAAGAATTCAACTTTATCTTAAACCATGAGATTCCAAATCATCGCATAACACACTAACTCATTTCTTTTAATTTGGTAATCTCAAAGCTATGCTCAAACAGAACACAAAATCCACACCTATGTAGAGAGACTCTTCCAATCCACAATAACATACTCTGATCAACTTCTCTACTAGAGGAATTATTTTGACAAATAATTCCCAACACACCTCAATATAGATTTCATCAACAATCACATCACCTCAATCTTTTATGGATAATCAACTTGAAATTCACCACATTCACACTCATTTACTTTACCCAAAGTATTCTATCAAAGATCAACACATTATTCAAAATTCGCTTCTGTTCACCCACCTCTACACATAATATTGGGTCTCCAAGGTCCTAGCATAAAATGCAAAGCCCCAAATTCAACCTCCAAGTCTCCTAGCATGAATTTCTGGTATAATTGATAGGAAATCCTCAAATTCGTTTAATAAAATTTCACACAGCTCAACAATAACCTCAGTTATTAATATCAACATTCCTTAGTAATCAAGTAACCGCTTAAAGCGATTCATTTCACCAATCTTAAACCTTCTCTAATGTGACGAACCACCCTGTGATAGACCGCAAAGGTCCGGGAGGACCATTGTTTTTTTTTTTTGAGCTGCGGTACTTCACGAGGAGGTCTACGGGACCTCCGGAGTCTGCAAGACCTCCTAGAGGTCTTGGCCAACCACCGGCCGAGGTCCACGGGACCTCCCAGAGGTCTCTTGGAGGTCTGGTGGACCTCGGCTGGTGGTTGGCCAAGACCTCTAGGAGGTCTTGCAGACCTCTGGAGGTCTCCGTAGACCTCCTGAAGTACCGCAGCTGGTCCTCCCGACCTTCTGATATCACTGAGGTGAAATCATGTGGTATCGAGCTCCATATCTATTGTTGGACGTAACCCTAGTTAGCATGGTCGTTTTAGTCCGTTTCAAAATTATTTTCTAAATCAAACCAACTTAAAAGCTTGCTTAGAGGTTCTCCTCTTGTCTTTTTCTAATTCTAGTCTCATCTTGTTCCAATCTTTTCTCCTCTTACTCTATTCTTTCTTATCTCCTGCTCAGATTCCTGAATCTTATCCTTTCTGGAACTCTAATTTGAACATTAATTGGACCTCCTTACCTCGAGAACTGCTATAGGACCGAGCCCTCGTGTCCTAGTGCTACCAGCCCGAGCAGTTGGTGTAGTGGGCGGCTCCTGGTTTTTCAAGAGTTGCGCTTACCAGATTAACCTAGGTGTTGGATGCCAAGCTAGGTAGCTTGAAAGAAGCCTTTTTGGATTTGATCTTGAGAATTGGAAATTTTGGGATTCTTTTCTAAGATGAAGGTTTTGATGAATCCTAGGAGATGAAGGATTGTGAGATCTTGATGGGATTATTGAAAGATTTTAGACTATCCTTGATTCTAGAGTGAATTGTAACGTTTGGTTGGAAGCTTGAATCTGAGTTTAAGGGTTTTTCTAGATCTGGTTGGTCTTGAGTGGATCAAGAATCAGAATTCGAAGAGAATCTTAGCCAAGCCTTACCCATCCTGATCTGAATATGGACTTTGTGTGCGAGGTTTACCCTTGATGGTAGTATAATTATAACTTTTCTTTGGTTAGTTGGTGAAATGATTGGTGGATCCAATCAAAGATTGTGTATTAAAGGAAGACTTTCGGGGAAAACCTTGTTTTCAATTTTGGATTTAAGTGATCTTGCAAGGTGATTTTAGGCCTTTTAATCTGAAAAGTGATGTTTGGATTGAGAATCTTGTTGATATGGAACAAAGGAACATCCAATTAAAGTACACATTTGTGGGTTTGCTTAAGCTCGACCAAGGAAGAACTCGAGAATCTTGTTGAGTTACCTATGATCTGGGAAATTAATCGGGGGACTGGTTGTTCTAAATGGATGTCTTTAAGATAAGTGATTTGGTGGACCTCTTTAATCATAGGTTTAGGACCCAGCCAAGTTAGGAAGGCCGATTCACGGCTCTTGGCTAGCACCCAACCCTTCGTGATGGCAAGTAACTCTGAGAAAAGAGTGTTTTAGAAGAAGTGGCAGCGATGTCCTTGCTCACCAAGGACATCCCGCTGGACTTCTTGTTGTTAGGAGTTTGTTTTCGTCGGCCCAACCCTGTAGCTGTTGTTGCTGTTTTCCTTCTGTTAGTGGTCCCCTCAGTTTTGCATCGTTAGTTCGTGCAATAAGAGCTCCAGTAGGAGGTCCTATTGCACCTTTTGCCTCTTTTGGCCTTTCGGCCACTTGTTTCTTCGGGTTTAACCTACTTTTCCCCGACTAGGATGTTCCATCTTCCTCCCTTGTCCTTTCTCACCTAAGTGCTTTTCCCTCTCATCTGTGGTGCTTTTCTCTCTTATCTATTAAACCTGGCAGGTTTGTTTCCAAGATGGACCAGTCCCGCTCTTCGGCAAGCACCAGTGGATCGGTGGACCCCAATGCCAGTATCAACCCTCCTGCACCTCCTTGTAACATCCCAATTCTAAGCCTTTGCTTCAAACGTAAGAAAATGAGTAGAAATTAAAACTTTTTCTTCTTTGGGAAGTTCTTGACCAAATCTGTAATTCTTGCAAAGGAATTAGAAAAAAATATATATAAAACCCAAAAATCAAAATCTCCAATTGACACCAATCAAAAACCTCCTTGGTAAAATCTTGTGCCAAACCCTTGTAAATAATTTTCCTAAGTTCTTTGGATGACTTGTAGCACCTCTGAATTTTCTCATAATTTTTAGAAATTATTTGAATCATTTTTGGAGGCAAGTCAAACCAAGTCAAAGCTGGTCAAACCCTAATTCCAACCTTCTGTAATTTCTTGAGAAAATTGCAATGCATAAAAACCTCTGGAAATTTTATGTAAGGTTAATCCTCTTGTCAGGAACCTCCAGTTAAATTTTCATAAATTATGGAGTTAAATTGCCATCTCTAATAAATCCACAAAGTCTCAGCTTGTATTTCAAACCCTTGGGCTTGGCACTGTTGCTCGGGCTCAACTCAGACTCGAGCCCGTTCCCTTCTCGGTGCGACCTCGCCGGCTCAGCCATTCTCCCGCGCGTGCATTTTCCACCGTTGGACCTTGATCCAACGCTGCTTGAGCGTACCCCTTCGCGCCGATCATTTTCAAAGTGGCGTGTGCATCGTGGCCGTTAAAATCCAATCCGATGATCGGTACCGACTGGGTTGGGCTCAGCCATCTCGCGGTTGGACCCAAGCCACTTTCCTTCTCTCTCTCTGACTGGTGGGCCACCCCGCGCCGCTGGTCATCTCCTACCTCCGCCAGGCATGCATGCTGCGGGCGTGGGCGGGGAGAGGCAAAGCCAAGTCACCTCCCAACAGCTCTTTGCTGCAAGCAATTAATGCGGCCAGAGCTTTAGCCCATTTAGTCTCCTTTCTCTGCAAGCCATCCCTTCCTCCATGTCCTTGCTCGCCCATGGCAGAGCTGTGGACCGAGGTTCACCATGGTCCTGTGCTTTGCTCTTGGCCTTGCTCTCTCGACTATAAGAAGCCCCCTACACCTTCCTGGGTTTCTTTTAGTCGCCTTCAACGCTTGTTCTTGGTCTCTTGAGCTCAAACCACATCCCCACCCTTCGGCCGCCATTGTTGGAGCTCGGGTACCTCGGTAAAGGCGGTGGTCCTGTCCCTCCCCTCTCTTTCTTTTTGCTCTGGAGTCACCCTCTAACCCCCTAGTATAAATCCCCTCACTCAATTTGGGTTCACCATCGCAGGGTGGAGCTAATTTTGGGTTTTCCCCATTTTCGGCCGCCAAGCTCGCCTTTCGTCTCCAGCGCCGGTGAGACTTTCTCACTCCAATTCCTCTCTCTGGTAGCATCCATGGGAGGTATAGGTTCCATTTTGATGACGCGGGCTCCTCCTTTTGGCTCAGGGCAGCTTCGCCACGTTGCCGCCATTGACGCCGCCGTGGAGCTTCGTCGCCGGAGCTGTTCAAGCGTCCCCTATCCCTCCGCGTCACTCGGGTGAGTCCCTTGTAGCATGTAGATGCTCAGGCACCCGCTGTTTGGCTTGCTGCGGAGCTCCATCTCGCTGTTGTCAGTTCCAGTGCTGTTCACCGCCGCACCTCGCCGTCGCGCCACCGCTCCGGGCCCTCACCGGAGATGTGGGTGGTGCCGGCAGGTGTGCATCACTATTGCACACCTGTAGGTGCCCTCGGTGTGCTCTGGGGTGGCGTGGATCGCCGGCGTTTCGCCGGAGAGCGCGTCGGGGATTTTGTCGGGCGCGTAACCATCCCTGTTGCCGTATTAGGACACACTAATGACACTCAATTAATGTCTAATGATTGCTTAGCATTAAACCTGTCTTAAGCCGTGGCTAATTGGTCACTTACACGTGGGCCCGCGGCTTAATTAACCCCTCGTGTGCACAGTAAACCACTTGGTGGTCCTCTGTCACTTACAGGTGGGCCACCTTACACTGTGCACTTAAACCACCGTGACTCACTGTCGCTTACATGTGGGGCCGTTTCACTGTGCACTTAAGGCGTCCCGTGGGTTCTGTCCTTTGGCGGGTGGGCTGCGTGCCTTTGTGCGCGTCGTTAGCCTCGCCGCGGAGTGACCCCACGTCATTGACAGCGGGCCCCGCTTGTCAGCCGTCCCTGTTCACATCGCATAGGGCTCGGTCTCTCTCAACCGCCCATCGCGAGATCTGGGCTGAGGCGAGTGGGCGTTCGGACCACTCCGAAGTCGATCAATCTCAGCCTTTCAACACAGAACGAACGGCCACGATCGTTGCCTTTATTCGGACCACCTCGTGGTAGTAGGATCGAGATCGGACGGCTCCGGTCGTTGAGCCCGTCGGTTGGTTGTCTTGTTGTCGTGTGGGCTGCTCGTGGGCCGTAGGATGTGAGATCAACGGCCTAGGTTGCGCCACGCCTTTTCCTTTTCGGTAAAGATTTATTTAATCTCCGGGAGATTTACTTCACAACTGGAAATTGCTTTAAACTTCAAAAAGGTATAACTATTTCATATTAATTCATTTTCGGTTGATTCCACTTTTGATAAATCTGTTATGAACTAAAGTTTAACCTAAAAATAGTTTCAAGCATAATATGACTTCAGAAAAATAGGAAAATAAGCTTTACTTCTTTTTAGCTTTATTAAATGTATTAAAAATCCCTGATAAGTTTAAAATTGCATAACAAATTCAATTTAACTCCCTTGTAGTTGAAATCAACTTTGTCAATTCTGTTAATATCCACACTTGAATCTAAAAATGGTTTTAAGCATATTATAGTCACAAAAATGTCCAGAATTAACTTTGTTAACATGTAGGCTTTAATTGCTATATTAAAAATCCATTTAACTTGTAAAATGTATAACTAATTCTCTGTAACTTATTTTTGAGTGAATCAAATTTTGTTGGATTCCTCTATTAATGAAATTACTGTGAAAATTAGTTTTGAGCATGTTGCTGTTGTCAGAAAGAATACTTATGCATTATAATTTTGTTCAAGTTCTTGTCTTTAAAAATTGATAGAAGGTGCATTATAGCTCCAAATGAGATGAATCCTATTGGGTTGTTCATCTTATGAGGTGCTTATGCTACCTTAAAAATCTCAGCTTCACCACTGTTGTAGAAATTGTTGCGAAACAATTTAATTACTTGAATAGTAACTTTCCCTATTTTAAAAGCTGAGCAGAATTGATTTGATCATAACTTTTGCATTGAGAATCCAAATCGATTGTTTCTTGTTGCTAAATTCATGATAAATCATTATCTTGCTGCTGTAAAATTTTCAAAGCATTCGGAGAAAGTTTGCTGTTGAGCCTTTTTGGTTTTCTTTGTTCTTATCGGTTCTTTTTCGCTTTCTCGTTAGGTTCCGAAGAACGTATTGATAACCAAAGCGATCCTCAGCAACAATTTGACCAGCAACAGCAAGGCAAGCAGTTTGATCATATCCCCTCTATCGTCCCATTACTTTAAGGTTAATATATTGTTTTACTTGTATGTATGCATGCTACTTTGTGTTAAAGTATCGCTAGCAAGCCTATAGTTGCATAATCTGTAGGAATTGTTTATCCTGTACTACCATGAGCCTAGGTTATTTGCTGTGGTTTGGGCTCGTTGGATGAGCTCTTATCACTTAGTAGTTTTCGATTCCTACTGCTTAGACATGCTTAGTATCGGTAGTAATAGGCGATCATCGATTTAGTCGATGGTCTTGATCACACAAATCTAATTATTACTCCTTTATGTCCAGCACTTGTGCTTTGTTAATTTGTAAAGTCAAAATCTGAAAATAAAAGTTTGATTTGGACTTGGGCATATTGGATGGATGGTGTGGTTTTTGGAATGTGGTAGTATGCCTAAGTCAACAAGGACCGAGTTACTTGCGCCACCGTACTGAGCATTATTGCGTACTAACCACACGAGGGGGATATGGGACCTTTCTTGACTAAGTACTTTGGGAGGTGTTAATTATGAGCTGGTCGGTGGGTATGTTTAAATAAAATGTGTGGGTGTGGTGTTGGGAGGGAGCATTAGCAGACCGGCTAGGCTCTCTAATGTGTCCTTATCCCCATGGGTTGCGGCTCTTAATTAGCATCGTCCATTGGAAATGTCTCGTAGGACTTAGCCGTGCCGGCATACCAAAGGAAGTGTGCTAAATCATGTGGCGAAAAGGCGGTCTGACATGTGGGTACATTGGTACACCCCTGCAGGGTTAAAACTATTCGAATAGCCTCGTCCTAGGTTATGAACACGCTCGGATACGCCCCGTGAGAACTAGACTACAACCTTTAATTAAAACTTGACATGGGTGGTATGAATGGGTAATTCATGCTATTGTTGTGGTGGCTATTGGGTTAGTCACTTCCAGGTTGTTCATGTGTTGTTATTATGTTATTATCTCGTTGTTACTTCAACAATTAAAAATGCTTTGCCAAATTGCTTTCAATCTATTACATTATTGCAAATGGAAACTTGGTTTATGCTAAAAATGAGTCCAAAGCCTCATCCACTTAAATAAAGCTTGCATGTAGTTAAACTATAGTTACTGTTATACTACCGTCGGTCTTGCGAGTACATTTTGTACTCATTTGCTTTGCTTAATAACTTTGTTGCAGAGGAGGTAGAGCCCAAAGGGCTTTACTTTTGTGAGATGTCTTGATGGTTGGGAAGCGACTAGCTTGGCGGTCGGTCGATTGCCTTGTGGGCTAAGGCACCTTTGGTTGGCTCTTGTTATGGCCATCTCTATGGCACTTTTGCTTCATTGTTATCTTAGTAGACTTGTTGTTATTTGGCGGTCGGCCTCTCTTTTATAATAACTATCCTTTATTTATATTAACTTCGGTTTGTTGCTTGTTACATTCTATGTGTTTGAATGGAATTGATGCAATCTTTTGTAATGAGTTGTGTGTCTGCATTTTTGGGAAGTACATATATCTCGAAACCTGATTTATTTAGTTGATAATACTAGGGTCAATTGGATGACCAAGTATTATGAGCCTAATAATCGGGGTCTCACAAAAGTTGGTATCGAGCCATCTGACCGTAATAACCCAAGCTTGGTCGCCTTTAGGATATTTTGGAAAACCTATTTTCGAAGTATCAAAGAGTTTATGAAAGCTTAAGCAATTCTCAGATTTTACTCCTTACCTATCTTAGCTTTCTATCTCATCTTGCTCTAGTTTGAGTTTTAAAAGATGTTTTCCTCTTCTTCCCTCAAAATTAGTTGTTATCGATTAAATTGGGTTTTTGGGGAACTTATGAGAGTCCTAAATTTGAAGTCTTGGCTGTCTTTTGGTGAAGAATGGAAGTATTCGGAGCTGGAAATCAAATCTGGAATTTTAGGGCAGCAAGCTCAAGCTAGTGATTAAGGTAGAAAATGAGAGGTTAATTGAACTAAAACTTGTGGGAATAAAAGGGTAAGATGTGATACTAGTTAGCTAAGTATCTAATACTTATCTCGCTGATTTAGCATTGCTCTTTAGTAGCATTAGATCTCACCTTACAATCTGATTTTTATCTTCTCGATCAATTACTCGTTCATTCAATACGGGTGAGTTGTGTTGAGAAGTTGAGCCTTGCTTTTGGTGATCCTTTGCTGTTTTTAGAGTCTTTTAGAAGCTTTTTAAAGTTTAATTACTCGCTGTTTTTGTCTTTCGATTTGGGCGATATTCCATTCCCCTAGTCATTAGCTTTTGCTTTCTTTAAGGCTTTGTTTTTCGGGTTTAGTTGCTAACCAAATTTCATTGTAACAGGATGGCCGGACGCACTCGTAGCGGCCAAGGCTAGGCAGCTGGTCCGGATGAGGAGCTTCCTCCTCCTCCGACCATGGCCGAGGTTCTTCTTCAGATAGAGCGCAACCGTGCGGATGATAGAAGAGTTCTACTGGATGTCATCGCACGCAACACCACTGCCCTTACCGGAGCTTCAGGATCTGGGCAAGGGAATGCCCATCAGCCGCATGGAGGACTCGTGGAGTTTCTTCGTACCCAGCCCCCTACCTTTTCCCGGTCGAGAGGACCCATTGGATGCGAGCGATTGGCCGTTTGGTGGGCGGAAGCCGCATGCGTAGTGCCGGAGCACGAGAAGGCGCTGTTTGCATCGCACCGGCTTGAGGTGCGGCTTTGTCATGGTGGGAGAGCTTTCTCGCCATGCAGCCCGCGAACCACACCGTCTCTTGGGAGGAGTTTCAGATTGCCTTCCGTCGATCTCATATCCTGCGGCTTGATGGAAATCAAGAAGCGGGAGTTTCTTCTTGCTCAAGCAAGGCGTAGCTTCGATCATGGAGTATGTCTCTGAGTTCAACCATCTAGCTCGTTATGCTCACGAGGATGTAACCACCGATATGGCTAAGCGAGGCCAAGTTCAGCGTGGCTTGTCTGAGGAGCTTAAGGACAAGCTATCCATTGTCGACTTCCCTGATTTCCAAACCTTGGTCGACAAGGCCATCGTTGCTGAGCATGCTGCTAGAGAGCTTATGGATTCCCGCAAGCCAAGTGGGAGGCCCACAAGTCATTCAGGACCAGTTCCTTCCGTCCCGCTTGAGCGGTCTACGGGGTACCGGTCTCGATCTTCGGCGCCCGAGGTCACCTCGCCTCGTCCCTCATTCATCGCAGTCGTGCCCGATCCGTGCACTGCGAGTCGTGAGCGCCCCGCAACCAGTTGCCGCCGGGTCACATGTTCGCCGCAACAGAGGGGGCATTATGCGAACCAATGCCCTAAGAAGACAGGAGCAGCCCCTCGTCCTAATGGAGGACGCGGGCCAGGAGGTGGTGCATCTTAGGACCAGAAGATCGTCCCGGCTACCTAGGGCGTGGGTAGTGGTCGCGTCAACGTCATCACCGCAGAGGAGGCTCAGGAGGCACCCGACGTCGTGCTAGGTACGCTTTCTGTTAACTTTCATCCTGCTACTGTCTTGTTTGATTCAGGAGCATCTCATTCCTTTGTTTCTGAGTCTTTTGCCGCTATTGGTGAGCTTCTTTTCTCTCTATTGTCGGTCCCGCTACTCATTCGCTCTCCTGGTTCGGAGTTGAGAGCTGAATCTGAGTGTAGGGATGTTCCTATCGAGATCGAAGGAGTAGGATTCTTAGCAAACCTTATCCTTCTCCATTCAGCGAGTCTAGATGTAATTCTTGGCATGGATTGGTTGTCTCAGCACATGGGACAAATCGATTGCGCCAGGAAGCTCATCTATCTGTCTAGTCCCTCCGGCGAGCAGGTTCGCTTTTCGCCGAAGCTGCTAGGTCCGCATCTCTTCACACTTGAAGCGAAGCCCGCTCTAGATATTAGCGAAGTCCCAACAGTTTGTGACTTCGTTGATGTCTTTCCCGCAGATCTTTCGGGGATGCCACCAGTCCGAGACCTCGAGTTTGTCATTGAGTTGGCTCCCGGTACCGCCCCTATTTCAAAGAGGCCTTATCGGATGCCACCGAGCGAGTTGGTGGAGTTGAAGAAGCGATTAAGTGAGCTGCAAGAGAAGGGTTTCATCCGCCTAGCTCATCTCCTTGGGGTTGTCCAAAGAATCTTCGTAAAGAAGAAGGGCGATACTTTACGCATGTGCGTTGATTACCGCCCACTTAATGAAGTGACGGTAAAGAACAAGTATCCATTGCCCGCATTGGCGATCTCTTCGATCAATTAACCGGAGCTCGAGTTTTCTCCAAGATTGATTTGAGAGTGGGATATCATCGAGTTGGATTCGACATGAGGATATTCCAAAGACGGCGTTCTCTACTCGCTACGGCTTGTACGAGTATACCGTCATGTCTTTCGGCTTAACCAATGCTCCTGCCTTGTTCATGAACCTCATGAATTCAGTATTCATGGAGTATTTGGATAAGTTTGTCGTGGTCTTCATCGATGATATTCTTATCTACTCCAAGAACGATGAGGAACATGCCGAGCATCTGAAGCTTGTGTTAGGCAAGCTGCGTGAGCACCAGCTGTACGCGAAGTTCAGCAAGTGTGCATTCTGGTTGAAGGAAGTGGCTTTCTTAGGCCATGTTCTTTCAGCGGGAGGCGTAGCCGTTGATCCTAGCAAGGTCAGCGATGTTCTTTCATGGAGTCGACCTACTTGATCACCGGTCGCGGAGTTTTCTTGGTTTAGCGGGATAATATCGTCGCTTTATCGAGAACTTCTCCAAGATCGCGAAGCCGATGACGGAGTTGCTCAAGAAGGACAAGAGGTTCTTGTGGTCTGATGCTTGTGAGGAAAGCTTTCAAGTACTCAAGAAGCGGTTGACCATAGTTCCCGTTCTCGTTCTTCCCGATATCCATCGAAGCTTCGATATCTATTGCGATGCTTCTCGTCGAGGCCTCGGTTGTGTCCTTATGCAAGAAGGCAAGGTAGTGGCCTATGCATCAAGGCAATTGAGACCTCATGAACTCAACTACCCTACCCATGATTTGGAGTTAGCCACTGTGATTCATGCACTTAAGATTTGGCGACATTACCTTATCGGTAATCGTTGTGAAGTGTATTCGGATCACAAAAGCTTAAAGTATTTGTTCACCCAACCTGACCTGAACCTCAGGCAAAGGAGATGGTTGGAGTTGATCAAGGATTATGACATGGGTATTCACTACCATCCGGGCAAGGCTAATGTAGATTCTTGCGCGCTTAATCATAAGCGCATTGCAATGCCTTGTTGCTCAAGGAGCTTGACCCACCCTACGGAAGAATTTCAGCGTCTCAACTTGAGTTTAGTTGAGCATGGTTCTCTCGCTGCCTTGGTTGTGCAACCAACCTTGGTGGATCGGATCAAATCCGCTCGTGATCGGATATTGGGTGAACCACATCAAGGAAAATGTCAAAACGGAACAACCAAGTGCTTCTCGAGGATGAGCATGGTGTTGTGAGGTTGATCAACGCCTTGTGGTTCCAAAGGACATGGAGTTGTGGAATTTGATCCTCCATGAAGCCCATGATTCGCCTTTATCCATTCATCCGGGGCCACAAAGATGTATCAAGATCTCCGCTTTGAGATTTTGGTGGACCCGAATGAAGAGGAGAGATTGCGAGTTCGTTGCGAGTCGCGGCGTGTGTCGTCGTGTCAAGGCGAAAGCATCGGCGTCGGCAGGCTGCTTGACCTTTACTGTCTTAGGAATGGAAGTGGGATTAAAATCGGCATGGACTTTATCACCGATGCGCCCGAACACAAAGGGAAGGATTCCATTTGGGTCGTCATTGATCGGTTGACTAAAGTAGCACATTTCTTGCGGTCTTGGGCTAAGATTTCTGTTGGTCAATTGGCGGAGACCTCTATGTTTCCGCATCGTGTGCTTGCATGGTGTGCCCAAGGCGATTGTCTCGGATCGTGGTTCTCTTTTCACCTCTCGCTTTTGGCATAGTTTGCAAGAGGCCATGGGAACCGTCTTACCTTTAGCACTGACATATCATCCCCAAACCGATGGTCGGGGCCGAGAGGGTCAACCAAGTTTTGGAAGACATGCTTCGTGCTTGTGTCCTTTCTATGGGAAGCATTGGGAGAAATGCTTACCATTAGCGAAGTTTTCTTACAACAACAGCTTCGAGGCCGGTCTCGGCATGGCACCTTCGAGGCCTTATACGGGAGAAAGTGTAGAACCCTATTGAACTGGTGAGACGGTGAAAGACCTCTCTTTGGCCGGACTCAATCAATGAGGCGGCGCCAAGTCCAAATTATTCGTGGCGCCTTCCGCGCAGCTCAATCCAGCAAAAGAGCTATGTGGATCGCCGTAAATCGTGAGTTGCGTTTTGAGCCTAATGACTTTGTTTATCTCAAAGTCTCTCCTTTGAAGGGCCATCAACGTTTGGCGTCAAGGGCAAGTTAGCTCCTCGATATGTCGGTCCCTACCGCGTTATCGAGAAGAAGGAGTGTTGCCTATAAGTTGGAGTTACCGGCTACACTTGAGGGGTACATGATGTTTTCCATGTGTCCCAGCTAAAGAAGTGCCTCCGTGTTCCAAGCGAGGAAGCTCCGTTGGAAACTCTCGATGTCGAGAAGATTTGACCTATCGCGAGCACCTGTTAGCATACTCGATGAGTCTGAACGAAGCACAAGGAATAAGACCATCAAGTTCCTTAAAGTTCAGTGGTCGAACCATTCTGAGGATGAGGCTACTTGGGAAAGGGAAGATCGTCTGCGTGCGGACTATCCATCTTTCTTTACTGAGTGAGCCAAATCTTGGGACGAGATTTTTGTAAGGAGGGGAGGTTTCGTAACATCCCAATTCTAAGCCTTTGCTTCAAACGTAAGAAAATGAGTAGAAATTAAAACTTTTTCTTCTTTGGGAAGTTCTTGACCAAATCTGTAATTCCTGCAAAGGAATTATTAAAAAAATATATATATAACCCAAAAATCAAAATCTCCAATTGACTCCAATCAAAAACCTCCTTGGTAAAATCTTGTGCCAAACCCTTGTAAATAATTTTCCTAAGTTCTTTGGATGACTTGTAGCACCTCTGAATTTTCTCATAATTTTTAGAAATTATTTGAATCATTTTTGGAGGCAAGTCAAACCAAGTCAAAGCTGGTCAAACCCTAATTCCAACCTTCTGTAATTTCTTGAGAAAATTGCAATGCATAAAAACCTCTGGAAATTTTATGTAAGGTTAATCCTCTTGTCAGGAACCTCCAGTTAAATTTTCATAAATTATGGAGTTAAATTGCCATCTCTAATAAATCCACAAAGTCTCAGCTTGTATTTCAAACCCTTGGGCTTGGCACTGTTGCTCGGGCTCAACTCAGACTCGAGCCCGTTCCCTTCTTGGTGCGACCTCGCCGGCTCAGCCATTCTCCCGCGCGTGCGTTTTCCACCGTTGGACCTTGATCCAACGCTGCTTGAGCGTACCCCTTCGCGCTGGTCATTTTCAAAGTGACGTGTGCATTGTGGCCGTTAAAATCCAATCCGATGATCGGTACCGACTGGGTTGGGCTCAGCCATCTCGCGGTTGGACCCAAGCCACTTTCCTTCTCTCTCTCTGACTGGTGGGCCACCCCGCGCTGCTGGTCATCTCCTACCTCCGCACAGCATCGTCAGTGCAGGCGTGGGCGGGGGAGGCGAGCAAGTCACCTCCCAGCGACTCTTTCTTGCAAGCAATTAATCTGACGAGCTTTAGCCCATTTAGTCTCCTTTCTCTGCAAGCCATCCCTTCCTCCATGTCCTTGCTCGCCCATGGCAAAGTTGTGGACCGAGGTTCACCATGGTCCTGTGCTTTGCTCTTGGCCTTGCTCTCTCGACTATAAGAAGCCCCCTACACCTTCCTGGGTTTCTTTTAGTCGCCTTCAACGCTTGTTCTTGGTCTCTTGAGCTCAAACCACATCCCCACCCTTCGGCCGCCATTGTTGGAGCTCGGGTACCTCGGTAAAGGCGGTGGTCCTATCCCTCCCCTCTCTTTCTTTTTGCTCTGGAGTCACCCTCTAACCCCCTAGTATAAATCCCCTCACTCAATTTGGGTTCACCATCGCAGGGTGGAGCTAATTTTGGTTTTCCCCATTTTAAGCCAAGCTCGCCTTTCGTCTCCAAATACGGTGAGACTTTCTCACTCCAATTCCTCTCTCTGGTAGCATCCATGGGAGGTATAGGTTCCATTTTGATGTCGCGGGCTCCACCTTTTGGCTCAGGGCAGCTTCACCACGTTGCCGCCATTGACGCCGCCATGAGCTTCGTCGCGAGGCTGTTCAGCGTCCCTGTCCCTCCGCGTCACTCGGGTGAGTCCTTGTAGCATGTAGATGCTCGGGCACCCATTGTTTGGCTTCTCATGAGCTCCATCTCATTGTTGTCGGTTCAGTCTTTGTTCACCGCCGCACTCGCCGTCGCGCCCGCCCTCGGGCCCTCACCGGAGATGTGGGTGGTGCGGCAAGTCTTATCTATTGCACACCAGGGTGCCCTCGGTGTGCTCGAGGGTGGCGTGGATCGCGGCGTGTCGCCGGAGAGCGCGTCGGGGATTTTGTCGGCGGCGTAAACATCCTGTTGCCGTGTTAGGACACACTAATGACACTCAATTAATGTCTAATGATTGCTAGCATTAAACTTGTCTTAAGCCGTGGCTAATTGGTCACTTACACGTGGGCCCGCGCAATTAACCCTCGTGTGCCTGATAAACCACTTGGTGGTCCTCTGTCACTTACGGTGGGCCACCTTGCACTGTGCACTTAAACCACCGTGACTCACTTATCGCTTACATGTGGGCCGTTTCACGGCACTTAAGGCGTCCGGGGTTCTGTCAGGCGGCGGGTGGGCCTCGTGCCTTTGTGCGTCGTTAGCCTCGCACGGGCGTGACCCCACATCACTGACAGCGGGCCCGCTTGTCGGCCGTCCCTGTTCACATCGCATAGGGCTCGGTCTCTCTCAACCGTCCATCGCGAGATCTGGGGCTGAGAGCGAGTGGGCCGTTCGGACCACTCCGAAGTCCCGATCAATCTCAGCCTTTCAACACAGGAGCGAACGGCCTGATCGTTCTTGGTTCGGACCACCTCGTGGTAGTAGGATCGGGATCGGACGGCTCCGGTCGTTGAGCCGATCGGATTGGTTGCTTGTTGTCGTGTGGGCTGCTTGTGGGCCGTAGGATGTGAGATCAACGGCCTAGGTTGCGCCACGCCTTTTCCTTTTCGGTAAAGATTTATGTAATCTCTGGGAGATTTACTTCACAACTGGAAATTGCTTTAAACTTTAAAAAGGTATAACTATTTCATATTAATTCATTTTCGGTTGATTCCACTTTTGATAAATCTATTATGAACTAAAGTTTAACCTAAAAACAGTTTCAGGCATAATATGACTTCAGAAAAATAGGAAAATAAGCTTTACTTCTTTTCAGCTTTATTAAATGTATTAAAAATCCCTGATAAGTTTAAAATTGCATAACAAATTCAATTTAACTCCCTTGTAGTTGAAATCAACTTTGTCAATTCTGGTAATATCCACACTTGAATCTAAAAATGGTTTTAAGCATATTATAGTCACAAAAATGTCCAGAATTAACTTTGTTAACATGTAGGCTTTAATTGCTATATTAAAAATCCATTTAACTTGTAAAATGTATAACTAATTCTCTGTAACTTATTTTTGAGTGAATCAAATTTTGTTGGATTCCTCTATTAATGGACTTACTGTGAAAATTAGTTTTGAGCATGTTGCTGTTGTCAGAAAGAATACTTATGCATTATAATTTTGTTCAAGTTCTTGTCTTTAAAAATTGATAGAAGGTGCATTATAGCTCCAAATGAGATGAATCCTATTGGGTTGTTCATCTTATGAGGTTCTTATGCTACCTTAAAAATCTCAGCTTCACCACTGTTGTAGAAATTGTTGCGAAACAATTTAATTACTTGAATAGTAACTTTCCCTATTTTAAAAGCTGAGCAGAATTGATTTGATCATAACTTTTGCATTGAGAATCCAAATCGATTGGTTCTTGTTGCTAAATTCATGATAAATCATTATCTTACTGCTGTAAAATTTTCAAAGCATTCAGAGAAAGTTTGCTGTTGAGCCTTTTTGGTTTTCTTTGTTCTTATCGGTTCTTTTTCGCTTTCTCGTTAGGTTCCGAAGAACGTATTGATAACCAAACCGATCCTCAGCAACAGTTTGACCAGCAACAGCAAGGCAAGCAGTTTGATCATATCCCCTCTATCGTCCCATTACTTTAAGGTTAATATATTGTTTTACTTGTATGTATGCATGCTACTTTGTGTTAAAGTATCGCTAGCAAGCCTATAGTTGCATAATCTGTAGGAATTGTTTATCCTATACTACCATGAGCCTAGGTTATTTGCTATGGTTTGGGCTCGTTGGATGAGCTCTTATCACTTAGTAGTTTTCGATTCCTACTGCTTAGACATGCTTAGTATCGGTAGTAATAGGCGATCATCGATTTAGTCGATGGTCTTGATCACACAAATCTAATTATTACTCCTTTATGTCCAGCACTTGTGCTTTGTTAATTTGTAAAGTCAAAATCTGAAAATAAAAGTTTGATTTGGACTTGGGCATATTGGATGGATGGTGTGGTTTTTGGAATGTGGTAGTATGCCTAAGTCAACAAGGACCGAGTTACTTGCGCCACCGTACTGAGATTATTGCGTACTAACCACACGAGGGGGATATGGGACCTCTCTTGACTAAGTACTTTGGGAGGTGTTAATTATGAGCTGGTCGGTGGGTATGTTTAAATAAATTGTGTGGGTGTGGTGTTGGGAGGGAGCATTAGCAGACCGGCTAGGCTATCTAATGTGTCCTTATCCCTGTGGGTTGCGGCTCTTAATTAGCATCGTCCATTGGAAATGTCTCGTAGGACTTAGCCGTGCCGGCATACCAAAGGAAGTGTGCTAAATCATGTGGCGAAAAGGCGGTCTGACATGTGGGTACATTGGTACACCCCTGCAGGGTTAAAACTATTCGAATAGCCTCGTTCTAGGTTATGGACACGCTCGGATACGCCCCGTGAGAACTAGACTACAACCTTTAATTAAAACTTGACATGGGTGGTATGAATGGGTAATTCATGCTATTGTTGTGGTGGCTATTGGGTTAGTCACTTCCAGGTTGTTCATGTGTTGTTATTATGTTATTATCTCGTTGTTACTTCAACAATTAAAAATTCTTTGCCAAATTGCTTTCAATCTATTACATTATTGCAAATGGAAACTTGCTTTATGCTAAAAATGAGTCCAAAGCCTCATCCACTTAAATAAAGCTTGCATGTAGTTAAACTATAGTTCTGTTATACCACACGTTAGTCTTGCGAGTACATTTTTGTACTCGTTTGCTTTGCTTAATAACTTTGTTGCAGAGGATGTAGAGCCCAAAGGGCTTTACTTTTGTGAGATGTGCGGTGGTTGGGAAAGCGACTAGCTTGGCGGTCGGTCGATTGCCTTGTGGGCTAAGGCACCTTTGGTTGGCTCTTGTTATGGCCATCTCTATGGCACTTTTGCTTCATTGTTATCTTAGTAGACTTGTTGTTATTTGGCGGTCGGCCTCTCTTTTGTAATAACTATCCTTTATTTATATTAACTTCGGTTTGTTGCTTGTTACATTCTATGTGTTTGAATGGAATTGATGCAATCTTTTGTAATGAGTTGTGTGTACTGTATTTTTGGGAAGTATATATATCTCGAGGCACGGTTTATTTAGTTGATAATACTAGGGTCAATTGGATGACCAAGTATTATGAGCCTAATAAATCGGGGTCTCACACTCCTCCTCCGGCAGCCCCTGCAGATCCGAACCTGAGTCAGTTTTTGGCAGCTCAGACTCAGTTGATGAGCACAATAATGCAGAGCATGAATCAAATGATGACTCAACAGAATCAAGCTGCGGCAGCCTTAGTCAGCTTGGTGGATCAGCAGAACCAAACCATGGCCGCCCTCACGACAATGGTGAACGAACTTCGCGGTTTGCGACCACCCACCACTACCTCCGGCCATTTCATTCTGGAAGCCGGGACCGAAGGGCCAAGTTCCAAAGAAGTTCACCCGAAGCGTTCAACTCGAAGCTCCTTGTGGTCGATGGGACCTCGGGCTCAAGAGAAAGATGATGAATCAAGATCAAGAAGGCGCAAGTAGCCACAAGACTTGTGAGAAGCGACCTCGGCTCAAGAAAACTCCAACAGTTTGATGTCAAAGCCCTCAAAATCAGCTTTTTGCCCAGCGATGCGAAGCCTCGAGACAATCTTGATGACCGGACTTTGCGAGAATAAGACCTCGAGGCGAAGTTCGGTGTTTTCGTTGTCAAGAAGTGGGCCATTTGCGGCCAAAGCACCAAAAGTGGTTCAGCGCTCTATGCCGACGACCTTCGAAGCCACTCTAATTGCTACAATAACCCGGCGGGTAGAAGAAACAGCGAAGGATTTTGTCTCGATTGTGTGCCCTCGGGGCTTGGATTTGCGGGGCCACAAGAAATCGATATCTGACATCCTATCGGTTTGTCACTCCCGGCTCATCCTTGAGAAGCCAATCACAAAAGAAGTCCCCTTGTGCCTCGGATGTTACCTGTTTTCGCTGCCGGGAGAAAGGACACTTCGCTAGTAAGTGCCCGCTGAAGAAAGCTTCATCAACAGAACCTCCGCAAAACCTCAGGACAAGTGTGTCACAACCTGCTATTCATCAAGGATTTCCCCAACGAGCTAGGATTTCTGCGAGACGTCAGCACCTGAGACCTCCTGTCACCCTCAGAACCTCGGTGGCAGCACCTCCTTCAACTGTTCCTCAGGATGATCATACCATGGACTACAGCAGCACCCAATAGCAACTCAAGCACATCCAGTCTGCCAAAGGCATTCAGTGTTTCAGTTGTCTTCAGTGGGGTCATTTTGCCAAACAGTGCCCTCTACATCCCCAGAAGAAGGTAGCTCCTCCCTGAGCTTCAAGTCAAGTCCTCAGACCTCCAGGTGAACCTTGCAACCGGTTCCTTTTGAATTTGCCGGAGTTCCTCCCCTTTTCTTGTTTTGCTTCATGTTATTCTTTGGCCCAGTGCTTGTTCTCTGGACCACCACCCCTTTGTTTGACTCTAGGGGCTCAAACCTCCTTGTTGGTTTGAATCTCTTGGGTCCATCTAAACCTCTTCATGTTTGTTTGGACCTCTTGCTGCTACCTTGAGCCTCCGTGCGTTCAATTGGTCTCCCCTAGGATCAATTGAACCTCCCTTGAGTCCTTTGCATCTCCCTTAAACTGGGATCTCTCCCTCTCTTTTAACCAGATCACCTCTGTGGGTTTGAATCTCTCTAAGGTTTAGACCTCCCTCTTGGTTTGAACTTACCCTTGGTTCTGACCTCTTTTCTTTTGGGTCACAATCCCCCGTGGCTTTTAGCTTGGGATTGTGTTTCAAAAACCCATTTTGTTCTCTGAGAGCCATGTTTGGCTCAGCCTGTCCCTTTCTTGGACCTTCCTGTGTTCTCATGGACCTCCTTCGGTCCTTGTGAACCTTGTTTCGAAATCCCTCACTTCTGTCCGGATTCCCCGTTGGATTAGGACTCCTATTGTTTTGGTTCCGTTCAATTAGTATTGAGCGGTTTGGTCTTGTGGGCGCTTTTGGCTCAACCTAGCTCCTGGTGAGCCCCTGGCCAACGTAGTGGTAGTTTGGTTTTGCCCCACTCAAAAGAGAAATTTTTGGAAGAGTGGGTGAAACCCGGTTCCCTAACCCATTCTCTAGACAGCCTGAATCTCGGGGTCGAGATTCCCTTTAAGGGGAGTAGGTTTGTAACGTCCCGTTTTTCCAGAGTTTTGAAAAGCTTTTAAAAATAATAACCATTCGCTTTTGTTGAGAGTTCAAAGCTTAATTTGAAGATTTCAGAAATTGGAGGTTTAACTTGAACTAATCAAACTTCAATTAATTCCTTTTTTGGTTGATCTGGAGTTATTGCTGTTCTTTGGCTTTTTAGCCTCTTTTTCTTTGTTGGCCTTGCTTGCCCTCCAGGCTAGTCTCTCCCCCTCTAGGCCTCTATCTCTGGTCTTTCCTCTCGCTGGACATCTCTCTGATGCCCAGATCCTCCTTTTGTTGGACATCCCCTGATGCCCAGATCCATCCCATCCTTTTGACCTTCTCTTCTTTTCCTCTTCTCTCTGGACCTCCCTGGAGTTCCTCCTTTGTGGATCTCCTACCTCTGATCTCCTCCCTTTTGGAGATAACCTCCCTTGGGTTTTACCTTTCGCCCAGACCTCCTCTCAGCCGGACCTCTTTATAAGTTCAATCCTTTCTGTTCTCTGGACCTCTCTTTGTAAATCTCCTGTTTGGACTTTCCTTAAGTCCAGACCTTCCCTTTGTTGGCTTGAATCTCTTTGTGCTTAGACCTCCCCTTGGGTCTAAGCTTTCATCTTTGACGGGATCTCCCCTTGATCTAAACCTCTTTCTTTGTTTGGACCTCCCCGTGGACCTCTTAACGTTCTCTTGCAACCTCTGAGGTCATTCGGGCGTCCCAGAGTTCCTCTGGACCTCCCTGTGCCCTTTTGGAACCCTCCTCGAACTCCCTTCAAGCCCTTTCGGACCTCCCCTTGTTTGAGATCTGGCCGTTAGGACCTCCTCTCTGGAGATCTTAACCGCTCAGACCTCCCCTTGTTGAGATCTGGCTGTTAGGACCTCCTCTCTGGAGATCTTAACCGCACAGACCTCCCCTTGTATGAGATCTGGCCGTTAGGACCTCCTCTCTGGAGATCATAACCGCTCAGACCTCCCCTTGTTGAGATCTGGCCATTAGGACCTCATCTCTGGAGATCTTAACCGCTCAGACCTCCCCTTGTTTGAGATCTGGCCGTTAGGACCTCCTCTCTGGAGATCTTAACCGCACAGACCTCCCCTTGTTTGAGATCTGGCCATTAGGACCTCCTCTCTGGAGATCTTAACCGCACAGACCTCCCCTTGTCTGAGATCTGACCGTTAGGACCTCCTCTCTAGAGATCTTAGCCGCTCAGACCTCCCCTTTGTTAGATCTGACAGTTAGGACCTCCCCTTTGGAGATCTTAGCCACCCAGATCCTTCCTCTGTTGGATCCAAGGGTCCAGACCTCTTTTGGCCTAGGCCTCTCTAGCGTTTGGACTCACCGCCGGCTCTTGCGGTCGTACCGCTTGAGTTTTGCCTTTCATGCCTTAGGACCATTCGATGCTATTTGGATGGGCGATCCACGAGACTTCGATTAAGCTTGGTGCGAACATCCCTTTCTCTTTGTGCCCTTCGATCTACATCAGACGGCTTGGTTAAGTTAGCTCGTTCGCTTGGTCCAAATAGCCCATTTGCCTTGCTCCGTCCGATCAAAATCTAACAGCTCCTGTTCCTCCTGCGCATCCTTGTCTCCACGGACCTCCCTTGGTTTGACATCTTGACCGTTGGATCTCCCTTTTGGAAATCTAACCGTCAGGACCTCCCTTTGTTGGAAAATCTTGACTATCGGACCTCCCCTTTGGAGATCCGAGTGTCAGGACCTCCTCGTTACCTTTTGAGATCTTGACCGTAGGATTTTCCCTTTTGGAGACTTTGACCGTCAGGACCTCCTCGCTCCCAGGGCCACCTCGAGCGCCTTACACCTTGTGCTTGAGAGCTCTTTTGAGGTCTAGACCTCCTTTCTCTGTGTGTTTAGACCCTTGTGGTCTAGACCTCCTCTTCTTGTGTGTTTAGACCTTTGTGGTCTAGACCTCCCTGTTGTGTTTTGGACCTCCTTAGGTTCAGACCTCCCTGTTGTGTTTGGGCCTCCTTAGGTTCAGACCTCCCTATTGTGTTTGGACCTCCTTAGGTTCAGACCTCCCTGTTGTGTTTGGGCCTCCTTAGGTTCAGACCTCCCTGTTGTGTTTGGACCTCCTTTAGGTTCAGACCTCCCTGTTGTGTTTGGACCTACTTTAGGTTCAGACCTCCCTGTTGTGTTTGGACCTCCTTAGGTTCGAGACCTCCTGTTGTGTTGGACCTCCTTGGGTTCGAGACCTCCTGTTGTGTTTGGACCTCCTTGGGTTCGGACCTCCTGTTGTGTTTGGACCTCCTTAGGTTCAGACCTCCCTGTTGTGTTTGGACCCCCTTTAGGTTCAGACCTCCCCTTTTGTGTTTAGACCTTTGAGGTCTAGACCTCCCTGCTTGTCCTAGGACCTCCTCGCAGGACCTCCTTCTTGGACCTCCTCCTTGGACCTCCTCTTTGGACTGTGGACCATGTTTTTGGTAGTCTGCGCACCTTTGGCCGGCCCTTTAGCAATCTTAAGTGCATTTGATGTGGGTTGAGTCACATTAAATGCTGCCACCTATCTTTGTACTCTTTTTCTACTTTGTGTCACATCCCTTGCTTTCTTTATTTCTTTTCATACCTTGTGGCAGTGTGCCCTTGTCCTAATACCTTGAACCTGGTTGTTTCTTTGTGTTGGTGCTCTGTTCCCCTTGCTCTTTAAATAGAGCACCAGAGGGCACCGCTGCGTCCCTACTCCTCATTTCAACTTCCTCCTCGGTTTCTTCCTGACCTATTGAACCCCTCCGAGCTCCTCTGGACCTCCCCCTCGCTTGGAGCTCTCGCTGGAATCTCCCTCTCGGACCTCCCTTTCTCAGTGGACCTCCTCCTCCCCGTGGACCTCCTCTTCTCTTTTGATTTCGAGTAAGTTCTTTTGTTTTCTTGGAGTTTCTTTTGCTTATTTGGTTTCTTTTCTGACGTGTAGATTTCGGTTGAATCGTTGAAGAAGCTCGTGAATCGAGGCTCCATCGGTGAAGCTCTTTCTTTCTCCAACGAGAGGCAAGTCGTGGTCCTTGATCATCTTGATCCTTTTTGCAAAGCTATTTTGATTTATTAAACTTGCATGGCTATCTTTATAGAACATGTTTTGGGCAGTAGCTATCCTCCTACTTGACATTATGCCTCCTATGTATACTTGAACTGGACATGTTGACATGAGCTCTTTGTACACCTTAGGATGGATACTTTGGTTGGCATCTTTTCCTATAATATGAGTGGGATCGTATGTATATACTTAGCCCTCCTTTAGAAACCGTGGATGCGTGAATCATGCCTCATCATTAATAATCTTGACTAATGATCTATGGAATATGTGGTCGGTGCCACTGTTAAGCAGCTATGGCAGGATGCCTAAGCTATATTGACTATGGTGTGAGACCACTTTGTTAAAAATTGTTGTGCCAAGACTGGGTGGTCTTTTGGCAAGGGTAAATACAAGTTGTTTTGCTGAGGCAAGAAGGCAGGGAGTGAGTAGTGGGTGCTTTGCACACTTGGTTGTGGAAGTCTTGCCTTAGCACAATTAAGGACTTAACTTTGTGTTCCTGTTGATCTGGGCCAATCGAGTGCAACACAAGATCATTTTATGGGGATGGTCGGGTGAATAATTAGCAATGGGTTGGCTTGGGGCTGTTGGGTTGGCGTGTGATTAGATTGGCGCAGAGGGGCACCCCATAACCTGCGGACTTCTAGACCAAAGGGGATTTCTGAAACCTTAGCGGCGACTCTGAGTCAATTCAAAGCTTTGTAAAAGCCTTGTCACGCTCTCTAGACTGCTCACCTTCGTAAGTGAGCAAGGGTGACCGGAACCCGTCCCACTAGAGAGATCGCAGATTGTGGGTAAAGTTGTACACCTCTGTAGAATGTAAAATCTATTCGAATAGCCAAATCCTTGGTTATGGACATGCTTAGTGAAAATGGCGCAAGGGGTAGCTTTGTGAACTTGTGCTTCCTGGACACTTGGGTGAGAGGTCATGGCTTTGCCTTGAAGAGACCTTGGCCGGCTCCAGAGGGGTCATGGCTGGCTCACTAGGTGGTCCAGGGGCTGGTTGGGGAACTCTGGAGTGGGTGCTCCAGGGTGGTCGTGGGAGAGGTCCTGGTCATGGGTGTGACCAGACCTCCCACGGTTGGTGTAACATCCTAAATTTCCAAACCCTTTGTAAATTTGTAAAATAAAATAAAACTATTTTGTTTTGATGAGAATTCATAGTTGGTTCGTTGGAGAGGTTTAAGTTTCATGTTGTCACCCATTTCTGTATGTTGGCCAGTTCTCCCCTCAGTCTCTCTTTTGTGTTATGTTCGGTTTAGACCTTCTCTGTGGCCTGGACCTCCCCAGTGGTCTTTGAAGTTAGACCTCCTCTTGGGGGGCTCAGACCTTTTCTCAATTGGACGTGCCCTTATGTCCAGATCTTTCTCTCTGAGCTAGATCTCTTTGGATCTCTTTGTTGGTTCGAATCTCTTTGGTTCAGACCTCCTCCTTAGGTCTAGACCTCCTCTTGGTTAAACCGTGCCTATATGTTTAGGCCTCCCTTCGAATTCAAGTCCTTTGGACCTCCCCATCCATTGGATCTCCTTACTCGCTTATCTTAGGAACCCTGACCTCCAAAGATTTCCTCCCGAACCTTTAGGACCTCCTATGTTGAGATCCTCACCGCCAGGACCTCCCATTGTGGAGATCCTAGCGATCGTGGCCTCCACAGTCCTTCAGTTCTTTAGACCTCCTCTCAAGACCTCCTCGAGCAGTGGAACCTCCTTTCATGAGAGCCTAGCGATAGGACCTCCCGTGGGTGAGATCCTACCAGTCAGGACCTCCTTTTTACAAGGATCCCCTCAGCCAGGACCTCCCTTGATGGGATCTTGGTTGTTAGAACCTCTTGTCGCGTAGACCTCCTCCATGTATGTCTGGACCTCCCCATGTCCAGACCTCCTCTGTAAATCTGGACCGTTAAGACCTCCCCCTTGAGATCTTAACAGCCCAGACCTCCTCTTTGAACATCTGGACCGTTAAGACCTCCCCCTGGAGATCTTAACCGTCTGCATTCTCCTCCTTCTTGATTCGATCGTTAGGACCTCCTTGGAATTCCTAACCGTTCGGACCTCTGTCTGGAGTTGATCCTCTGCTCTAGACCTCCCTTGCGTGAGGTTCTCTTCTTACCACCTTGGACCTCCCGTTAGCATTCAATCTTGGCCGTTGGACCTCCTCTTTGGAGATCCAACTGTCAGGACCTCCCCCTTTGACCCAATTGTTTCTAGATTTGACTGGTCCCACCTGCCAGGCTTACCTATTTTATGTTTCCCCACCACACTAATACCATGAGCATTTAATGCATGTCCTATCGCATTAAATGCAGCCAAGCAAGTGGCTATTTCCATTGAATGGGGTCATTCTGTGGCACTATTGGTGTCATTTCTAGTCTCCTCCCGTAACAGTACACAATGTCCTTTATCATTTTTCTTTGACACTCCCGTACCTTTCGCCTATTTTTCATGCTTACCAAATTATGTCCGCATTGAGTGGTCTTTTCACTCTCTTTGACTATAACTAGCCCCGGGAGCCCTTCCTTGCCACCTTTTTCACACACTCAACACTATTGTGCACACTCAGTGCTTCCTGGAGAGTCCTAGCTGCCAAGAACATCGCCAGGAGCATCTCTTCATCGTATTATCACCATTGGAGGCTCGTTAGGAGCTTGGGCTTGACCTCAACCGCCCAGGATTGCCTTCGACCTCACCTTCACCCGTCACCTCCTTCTTATTGCTGGTAAGCTTCCTTGTATATTGCGCTGTTCTTGATCTTGTCGCCTCCATAAGAGGTTGTGTCCCTTTCAGGACCTCTTCCTTTGGATTCTCCTTGGAACTCCATGGCTTCAACTTGAGATCACCTCTCTGGATCCTGCGCACTCATCATCCTCTTGGTCTGTTGCTAGAGCCGCCCCTCTGGTCTTCCGTGAGGACCTTCCTCATTCGACCTCTCCCCAGTAAGTTGGGACCTCTCCCAAAGAACCTATGTTGCGTATGTGTTGTTTCTGTTGATTAAGTTTTGGAGTTTCTTTTGAAGTTCTCTTGGCTCTTTATTTGGAATTTGGTTTGAGTTGTCTCCTTTTCTCCCGTATAGATCGTGAGGACAACGAGGAGCGTGAGATCCTTGAAGAAGAAGACTCTCAAGACAGTGAGCAAGGCAAGTCATGCTCTTAATCATATTGCACCCAATATTTCAATTTACTTATGTTCTGTTTGAAAGTATAATGCATGCTTATTTCTACCAAGATATTTTAATGCCTGTCTTTAAACACTTAGTTATGCCTAATTCCTTCATATGGCCAACTTGACATTGAACCCAATCTGTTGTCACCTTAGACAAAACCTGGTTGATGCATTAGTGTGAACCAGGTGCAATTGAAAAACCAAATGCTTAGTATTGCTTAGACCAAAAGTACTTGTTTTGGGAAATCTTTACCTTCATGACCAAATACTTTTTAAAATGTTTTGACCATGGCATTGGGATGTCATGGGGGTATGAAAATATTGCTAGGGAAGCAAAGAAAATGGAAATTGATTTAGACTTGGGCGAATTGGTTTGCTTGGTTGGTGCAAGGTTTATGCACGGACTCTATCTGGCTAAGGTGGAGGTCCAAGGGTTTGTGTTTGTCGCCCAAGTCCAGTTGAGGACCGGTCTTTGAGCCGCCAATGCTAGGCCTATGATGGGCTATGCCAAAACCATGCAACCACATGTCTCGAGTATGGGGCGTGGGACCTAGCTAAGTAAATTGCAGAATTTCCACATGATTGATCCAATTGGAGGAGTGGGAGGTCTTCTATGACCAAAAAGGTCTTTTATGACCTATGTTCCCACTGGTGCAAGAGGGGGCCCAGATCCTGCGGAGCTGAATCCAAAGGAGGCGAAACCTTAGCAAGGAGAGGCTGTGGTGGAACAATGCATTTTAAAGGCTTTGTCATGAACTCTAGACCTCTTACCTTTGGTAGTGAGAGGTGGCATCGACGGATGCTGGATAAACTAGAGGAACTCATGACGTGTGGGTAAAGTGCACATCCTCGATCGAGTGTAAATCTATTCGAATAGCCGTGTCCACGGTCATGGACATCCTGGCAGTGGCCACTCAGAGTTAGATATTGATTTGGGTTTCTAAAAGTGTTTAACATCTGTTTTGGGATTGCTATCCCATGGGTTTGTCTTGAGGAGCCTTGTGGCGGAGGTATCCTTCACCAACTTGTTGATGAATGTTATCTAACTGAAAATCAAGTTTGAAAAATGAATTTTAGCTATTAAAAATCTGCCTTGGAACTTAATATTTGTAATTGAAAGAAACTTGGCTTTATGCAAATCAACCCTATTATGCCTTCTTTTGTATATCCACATATGCATGTCATTTTGTTATTCCATGGGTGTGACTTGCGAGCACAGTGGTAGTGCTCACTCTTGCTCAATGCAAAATCTTATCAGGGGAAGACAATAGCAGTGAAGAGGAGGACCG
Source organism: Phyllostachys edulis (assembly GCA_036346405.1). Classification (NCBI taxonomy): domain Eukaryota; kingdom Viridiplantae; phylum Streptophyta; class Magnoliopsida; order Poales; family Poaceae; genus Phyllostachys; species Phyllostachys edulis. The sequence goes on along the minus strand of CM070567.1, from coordinate 31,695,450 downwards.
GGGCAGAGTAGGTTGTGCCCTCCGGCCATTTTGCACGTGGTATAGTGGATGGGCCTTTGTTTCGCTCTTTTGTAAGCTTGCTTTTGGCCCAAGGCCACCTTTTGTAAACAACTCCTTTGTTAAGTTGTAAATAAAGTTTATGTCGTGCATGTTACCATTCTTGTATCTTTGTGAAGAGCTAGCTTGAGATCCTTGGGACTAGCTCAGATCACGCTGGGAATCATAGAGTGATCTCTCAAGTCTCACGACCTCCCAGTCGGTCTTCGATCTCCCCAGAGTTGGCCGTGGCGATGAGGGATCTCCCGTGACTCCACTTCCCTCGGTGGTAATCATGAGAGGTCCTACCAAGGCCTCAATTGGTCTTTGCAGCCAGGCAGATCCTACCCGAGCCTCGGGAGGTGCCACCGGACCTCCTGGGAGGTCCTAAGGGACGTCCTAGGAGATCCTGGGAGGTCCTCTCGGGTGCCCTAGGGTTGGGTCGCCTCAGTTGGCTTTGGTAGTCCTGAAGTGGGTGCTCCAGGATGGCCTGGGATGTGAGTGGGTGCTCACAGCCTCTTTTTAAATCAAATGTATGTATGTACTAATGTTTCAGCTTGAGCTTTTCAATCTACTTATTACTTATTGTCAAATACTGCTTTGTGCAACTAACCTTACAGCTCTCTTTTGGCAAGCCTTGCATAATTATCTATTGCATACATTCCTCACGGCTTGCTGAGTACATTCAATGTACTCATGGCTTTTGCCCTCTGTTTTTATCGGCTGACTCTGAGGAAGTTCGAGGGAGCTCAAAGCTCGATGAAAGAGGTCTTTGGAGACCTTGTGACCTAGGGGCGTCCTCACTTGATAGCGATTGGGTGATCGGTTGGACCTATCGCTGAAGTATTGCTTTCCATTGTTCTTGTTCTTCTGTTGTAGCCCTTGAGGCAACTCTGTAAAAAGCTTGGCGGTTTGGTCTTTAATATATTTATATTTATTGTTTTGCCTCTTGCTCCTCTTAGCTTGTGTATGGATTTGATTACACTTGTGCTAGATCATGTGAGCTAGCCAATGCATTCTGGGACTAGCTCGGTGCCTGAGGCGGGACCTCGAGGAGGTCCCTGGGACTTAGCACAGGAGGTCTGTCGGACCTCTTTGTGATATACCAAGAGGTGCTACTGGTGGTGGTTGGCCAAGACCTCCGGAGGTCTTGAAGACCTCTGGGAGGTCTGGTGGACCTCGGTGGTGGTTGGCCAAGACCTCCAGGAGGTCTTGAGACCTCTGGGAGGTCTGGTAGACCTCCTCGGGAAATACCGCAGCTCAAAAAAACAAACAAACAATGGTCCTCCTGACCTTTGCGGTATATCACAGGGGTGGTTGGCCACACGAGACCTCCCGGGCTAAGTCCCGGGACCTCACGGAGGTCCCGCCTGGCACCGAGCTAGTCCCAGGAACAGATTGGCTAGCTCGCACAGATCTAGCACAAGTGTAATCAAATCCATACACAAGCTAAGAGGAGCAAGAGACAAAACAATAAATATAAATATATTAAAGACCAAACCGGCCAAGCTTCTTACAGGAGTTGCCTCAAGGGCTACAACAGAAGAACAAGAATAGTGGAAAGCAATACTTCAGCGATAGGTCCAACCGACACCCCATCGCTATCGAGTGGAGGACGCCCCTAGGTCACAAGGTCTCCAAAGACCTCTTTCATCGAGCTTGAGCTCCCTCGAACTTCCTCAGAGTCAGCCGATAAAAACACAGAGGGCAAAGCCATGAGTACATTGAATGTACTCAAGAAGTCGTGAGGAATGTATGCAATAGATAATTATGCAAGGCTTGCCAAAAGAGAGCTGTAAGGTTAGTTGCACAAAGCAGTATTTGACAATAAGTAATAAGTAGATTGAAAAGCTCAAGCTGAAACATTAGTACATACATACATTTGATTTAAAAAGAGGCTGTGAGCACCCACTCACATCCTGTGCCATCCCGAGCACCCACTTCAGACTACTAAAGTTAACCGTGGGAGGTCTGGTCACACCCATGACCAGGACCTCTCCCATGACCACCCTGGAGCACCCACTCCAGAGTTCCCCAACCAGCCCCTAGACCACCTAGTTAGCCAGCCATGACCCCTCTGGAGCCGGCCAAGGTCTCTTCAAGGCAAAGCCATGACCTCTCACCCAAGTGTCCAGGAAGCACAAGTTCACAAAGCTACCCCTTGCACCATTTTCACTGAGCATGTCCATAACCAAGGACTTGGCTATTCGAATAGATTTTACACTCTGCAGAGGTGTACAACTTTACCCACAATCCGCGATCTCTCTAGCGGGACGGGTTCCGGTCACCCTTGCTCACTTCCTAAGGTGAGTAGTCTAGAGAGCGCGACAAGGCTTTTACAAAGCTTTGAATTGACTCGGAGCTGCCCGCTAAGATTTCGCAAATCCCCCCTTTGGTCTAGAAGTCCGCAGGGTTATGGGGTGCCCCCCTCTTGCGCCAACGAATCACACGCTCAACCCAACAGCCCCAAGCCAACCCATTGCTAATTATTCAGCCCCGACCATCCCCATAAAATGATCTTGTGGTTGCACTGATTGGCCTAGATCAACAGAACACAAAGTTAAGTCCTTAATTGTGCTAAGGCAAGACTTCCACAACCAAGTGTGCAAAGCACCCACTACTCACTCCCTGCCTTCTTGCCTCAGCAAAACAACTTGTATTTACCCTTGCCAAAAGACCACCCAGTCTTGGCACAACAATTTTTAACAAAGTGGTCTCACACCATAGTCAATATAGCTTAGGCATCCTGCCATAGCTGCTTAACAGTGGCACCGACCACATATTCCATAGATCATTAGTCAAGATTATTAATGATGAGGCATGATTCACAGACCCACGGTTTCTAAAGCAGGGCTAAGCATATACATACGATCCCATTGTTGGCTATAGGAAAAGATGCCAACTAAAGTATCCATCCTAATGTGTACAAAGAGCTCATGTCAACATGTCCAGTTCAAGTATACATAGGAGGCATAATGTCAAGTAGGAGGATAGCTACTGCCCAAAACATGTTCTATAAAGATAGCCATGCAAGTTTAATAAATCAAAATAGCTTTGCAAAAAGGGATCAAGATGATCAAGGACCACAACTTGCCTCTGTTGGAGAAAGAAAGAGCTTCGGCTGATGGAGCCTGATTCACGAGCTTCTTCAACGATTCAACCGAAATCTACACGTTCGCAAAAGAAACCAAATAAGCAAAAGAAACTCCAAGAAAACAAAAGAAGTTACTCGAAATCAAAAGAGAAGAGGAGGTCCACAGGGAGGAGGAGGTCCACTGAGAAAGGGAGGTCCGAGAGGGAGATTCCAGCGAAAGCTCCAGGCGAGGGGGAGGTCCAGACCCAAAGGGGTCTGAGCTAGAGGAGCTCGGAGGGGTTCAATAGGTCAGGAAGAAACCGAGGAGGAAGTTGAAATGAGGAGCAGGGAGGCAGCGGTGCCCTCTGGTGCTCTATTTAAAGAGCAAGGGGAACAGAGCACCAACACAAAGAAACGACCAGGTTCAAGGTATTAGGACAAGGGCACACTGCCACAAGGTACGAAAAGAAATAAAGAAAGCAAGGGATGTGACACAAAGTAGAAAAAGAGCACAAAGGTAGGTGGCAGCATTTAATGTGACTCAACCCACATTAAATGCACTTAAGACTGCTAAAGGGGCCAGTCAAAAGGTGCGCAGACCAGTCAAAAACATGGTCCATGGTCCAAAGAGGAGGTCCAAGGAGGAGGTCCAAGAAGGAGGTCCTGCGAGGAGGTCCTAGGACAAACCGGGAGGTCTAGACCTAAAAGGTCTAAACTGTAACGTCCCGTTTTCTTTTAAAGTCCTTGCCAAGTTTTCAAAATAAAAGTAACCATTTGGCTTTATTGAGAATCCAAAGCTTAACTTTGAGATTTTTGAACTGGAGAGTTCAATTGGAATTAATCAAACCTTAACTAAGCTCTTAGTTGGTGTTCCTTGCCGGTTGTAGCTCTCTGTTGTGTCTTTCTTTGCTCTTGGGTTCTTTGTGTCCCCGAGCCTCCTGTGTGCCACAGGTTTTGTCTTCTCTTTTAACTTCCTTTGTTGGCTTGAATCTCTTTGAGACTCAGACCTCCCTTCTCTCTCTCTCATCTTTCCCTCTGTTGGGACCCCTCCGTGTTTCGGGTTTTCTTGTTAAGAACCGGCTCGGGTTGGTGTTTCTAACCTCTTTGGTCTCTTCAAGCCACGCTTGGCTTTGCTTCTTTGGACCTCCTGTGGACCTCCCCACGCCTCTCGGAACCTCTCGAGTTCTCTTGGGCGCTCGAGTTCCTCTGGACCTCCAGTGCCCCTTTGGGACCTTTCTAGACCTCCTTGTGGCTATTTGGACCTCCCTTGTGTTCAAATAGACCTCCCTTTGTCCCTGCAGACCTTTACGTGTCCTCTGGACCTCCTCAAGTGTCCTTTAAGACCTCCCTTGTTGAGATCTAGCCGCTCAGACCTCCCCTTGTTGAGATCTAGCCGCTCGAGACCTCCCCTTGTTGAGATCTAGCCGCTCAGACCTCCCTTGTTGAGATCTAGCCGCTCAGACCTCCCCTTGTTGAGATCTAGCCGCTCAGACCTCCCCTTGTTGAGATCTAGCCGCTCAGACCTCCCCTTGTTAGGATCGGCCTTTAGGACCTCCTCTCTGGAGATCTTAGCCATCCGTGTTCTCCTTTAGTGGGATCCAAGGTCCAGACCTCCTCGTGCCCAAGACCTCCTTAGCGCTTGGACCCTCTTTGACTCTTGTGGTCAGACGCTTAAGGCTTTGCCTCTCTCACCTAAGGGCCCTCCGATCTAAATCGACAGCCTAGCCTTTGCCGGGTCTGTTAAGCTTAGTCCGAACGTTCCTTTCCTTCTGGACCTTGATTTCGATCGAGCGGCTCTCGCTTTCTTCTTGGCGTTTTCCTTGATCCTGTGACCTCCCCCACAGCTGTTTTGCAAGGACCACCTCCTCGATCCTTCTTTGGTCTTTCGTAAAGACCACCCTCCTAATCTTGAATATTCCTGTTGGTCAGGACCTCCGTGCGCCCTTTGATCTGGACCGTTGAGGTCCTCCCCTTTTAGATCTTGACCGTTAGATCTCCCTTTGGAGATCTACTCGTCAGACCTCCTCGCGCCCTTTGATCTGGACCGTTGAGGTCCTCCCCTTGAAATCTTGACCCTTGGACCTCCCTTGTGCAGTCAGAGTGTCGAGGCCTCCTCGTTGTGAGCTTTGAGGACCTCTTGACGGGACCTCTTCTTGAGTCCTTGGACCTCCTGTCCAGACCTCCCCTTTGAGTGTCTTGGACCTCTTGTCCAGACCTCGCGGTGGTCTTTGGCGGGAATGACCTTTTTTTGGTGGGGCCACCTCTTTGACCAGTGGTGCACCCTTTTGATCGCCCCACTTGCCACCCTCTTCACCTTGTAATTATTGCTCTTGCCTCGAGAACTCATGCGCATTTAATAGGTGTCGGGTCACATTAAATGCAATCCCATCTCGAGTACTTTATTTCAATTCTTTTGGGCAAGCCCCGCCCAAGTAGTCCCGTGCCAACACGTCTCTGGGTTTCCTTGTGGTGCACACCACCAACCCCGGCTATATTTAGCCTGGGAGGGCAGGCCTTTGTAATCTTTTTGCTCATTTCTTCCTTCCTGCCTCCTCCGCTCGGTTCTTCCTTGCATAAGACCCTCCCGAGGAGCTCTTTGAGGCGGTGTTAAGCCTCTTGGTTTCCTTTTGGTTGAGTTCCTTTTGGTTCTTTTGTTGTTCTCTCGGCTTAGTGTGGTTTTGCTTATTTGGTTCTCTTGAACGTGTAGATCACGAGTTCGAGGAGATCTTGGACCCGACTCTTCTTTGCAGAAGGCTCTCCTTTGCTTGACCAAGGCAAGCCACAGACCTCCTTTTGATCATCTTGAACCAAGCTTTGCAAATGTATTTCGTTTAAATTATCATGCATGGCTATGTTTATAAGAAAATACTTTGGGCTATAGTTACTTACCTACTTCTTTGTTATGCCTCCTTTATACCTTGTCTCCATCATGTTGTCATGATTCACCTTGTGAGCCTTAGGGTGGATAATTTAGTTGGCGTTCTCTTTATTTGCCAACATGGGGGCCGTGGGTCTTATATAGCCTCGCTTAGAAAACGTGGTTTGGCGTATCATGCTTCATCTCCAATAATCTTGACTAATAAGTTATGAAATGTGTGGTTGGTGCCATTGTTGAGCAGCTATGGCGGGATGCCTAAGTGTGGTCGGTGGTGTGTGAGACCACTTGGTTAAAATTTGTGTGCGGGATGGGTGGTCTTTTGGCATGGGCTAATACAATTGTTTTGCTAAGGCAAGAAGGCAGGGAGTGAGTAGTGGGTCTTTGTGCACCTTGGTTTGTGGAAGTCTTGCCTTAGCACAATTAAGGACTTCACTTTGTATCTGTTTAATCGGGCCAATTAGTGCAACCACAAGATCATTTTATGGGAATGGTGCAGGCTGAATAATTAGCAATGAGATGGCTTGGGGCTATTTTGGTTGAGCATGTGATTAGTTGGCGCAAGAGGGGCACCCCATAACCCTGTGGATTTCTAGACCCTTTGGGGGATTATTGAAACCTTAGCGGGCAGCCCTAGTCGGTTCAAAGCTTTGTAAAGGCCTTGCGCTCTCTAGGCTGCTCACCTTAGGAAGTGAGCAAGGGTGACCGGAACCCATCTCGCTAGAGATGATCGTGGATTGTGGGTAAAGTTGTACACCTCTGCAGAGTAAAAGATCTATTCAATAGCCAAGTCCTTGGTCATGGACATGCTCGAGTGAAATGGTGCAAGGGTAGATGTTTCAAAAGCTTGTGCCATTTGGACACTTCAGCGAGATGCTTTGGCTTTGCCTCGAAGAGACCTTGGCCGCTCGGAGGGGTCAAGGTTGGCTCGGGTAGTGGTCCAGGGTTGGTTCGGACCTCTGGAATGGGTGTTCAGAGTGGGTTTTGGGTGAGGACACAGCCTTTGGTGTGATCTGCACCTCCCCAATTTTTGGTTGTGGCCGTGAGTTGGTGCTCACACCACCTTTTATTAAAACATCAAAAGTATTATGTATTATGGTTTTACCTTCTTTGCCTTTCAATCTATTATTGCTATTATTGTCAAATTTGGCTTTATAAACTAACCATACACTCTCCATTGGTAAGTCCTTGCATGAATATTATTGCATCTTTGCTCTCTGTGACTTCTTGAGTACATTCCAAGTACTCATGGCTTAAGCCCTGTGTCAAAGCAGATTATGAGGATGACCAAGTGCGAGGCGGTAAAGGCAGACCTCTTGAGGAGGAATTCTTGACGACTAAGATGCCTAGGGCGTCCTCCACCCGACAACTGTGGTGCTTGTTGGATGGCTTCAAGTGTTTTGGTGTTTGAGCCCTAGAGCTCCTTATCGCCAGATTGTAAGTCCTCGTTGGTTTTGTAAGCCCTCGATGGCGAGACCTCTTGTTAACAAGCTTGACCATAAGGTCCTATTATATAAAGTTTAATTTATGCCTTCATCTTTGTTTGACCTCGTGGTTGTGGTATTGGCTTGTGTTCTTGTGCGAGCTAGCTCTGATTGTCTGGGACTAGCTCGGATGCAGGGCGGGACCACCAGGAGGTCCTGGGACTTAGCTCGGGAGGTCTGCCGACCTCTCTTGGTGATGTGCTGGAGGTGCTCTGAGCGGTGGCGGCCACGACCTCGAGGAGGTCCTCAAGACCTCTGGGAGGTCGATGGCGACCAAGACCTCCAGGAGGTCCGCAAGACCTCTGGGAGGTCTGCGAACCTCCTCGGTAAAAGCTCCATGCGGTGCTACCACATCCTTCCGTGGTGACTTCGCAAAAAAAAAAAATGGTCCTCCGGACCTCTTGCGGTACATCACGGGTGGGTCGTCACAGTTGGTATCGAGCCTAGGTCGGTCAGAGGGCGTGGCCATAGGCGAAAAAGTCGATTTAGTTTTTATCCAAAAGTTATTTTCTAAAGCAAGTCAACTTAAAATTTGTTTAGTAGTTCTTTCCTTGTCTTTGGTTCTATCTTGCCCTTATCCTGCTTAAAATCTTTTCTTGTCTGTTCTACTCTCATCTTAACTCCTCCTTAGTTCCTTTATCTTATCTCTGCTTTGAACCTTGATTTTGAATCTAACTTGACTTCCTTGCCTTTATAACTTCAATAGGGCCGATTGTAGAAAGGTTAGGATTAGTGGTCCTATTCTCGAGTCTCGCTTAGCTTGGGTCTTGAAGACCTCTGTTTTGAAGCTTCAAGGCCTCTTTTGGCCTCCTGGCCTTTTGGTTCTCTCTTGGGTTAACAAGTCACCCCTAATAGCTGCCCTATCTTTATTTCTCTGTATCCTCTTACCCTTTATGCTTTCCTTCTTACCTATTAAACCTTTAGAGTTTTGTCCAGATAGTGCAGACTCGGCAGTCCACAAGTCGGGTGAGCCCCAGGCAGCTTGCCTCCACCCCCACCTCCTCCAAAGGCGACAGAGACCGGGTTTTGGGCGGTTTATGGCGGCCAAGCTCGATGATGAGCTCTATGATGCGAATATGAACAGATTATGGCTCAACAAAGCCGCACCACCAATGCTTTACTTGCCATGATGAGTCGAATAGTCAGTGCGGCAGCCACCACCTCCACCCCGGCTCACCCTCAATCAAAGGCCGTCGAGTTCATGAAGACACGCCCGATTACATTCGAGCTCTCCGAGCCTTTAGATGCAGATGATTGGCTGAGATCAACAGAGAAGAAGTTGGATATTGCTCATTGTGAAGACAGGAGAAGGTTTTGTTTGCCTCACATCAAGCTGGAAGGACTGCGGTGAGTGGTGGGACACATTTTGTGCCTCACATGTTGACCCCAGGAGGATCTCTTGGGCGAGTTCTCTGCATTTTTCGCCACTCCCATGTCCCTCGATGGGAAGGTTGAGATGAAAAAGGAAGAGTTTAGAGAGCTCAAGCAAGGCGGCATGTCGAGAAGTGAGTATCTCACTAAGTTCACTCAATTGTCGCGTTATGCTCGCGAAGATGTGGCTACGGATGATCGCTTGCGCTTTTAAGCGAGGCCTCCATCCCACTTAAAAGTTCAAGTTGTGAGCAACGATTATCCTGATTTCCAAAGATATGGTGAACAAGGCAATGCTCATTGAGGAATCCCAAGAGAACTCTCTCGAGTCCTACAAGAGAAAGGTGCCACCCTCGGTGCTCAAGAAAGACCTCCCAGCGCCACAAAGCTTTTGTGCAAGACCAACCTAAGCGCCAAGGACCTCCTGGACCTTCCAGACCTCTGCCAAGACCTCCCGCCAGTTGTCACCTCGCCACACAAGCATCACTAGCAAAGACTAAGACAACCCTAACGACCTCCACAAAGACTGGGATCACACCTTCAAGTGTCACCAAGTGGGGCATTTTGCTAATCAATGCCCACTAAAGACAGAGCCAACCACCAAGACCTCTACTTGGGACCTCCTCGGCCAAGACCCCTAGGCCGCAGGACCTCCTCAAGCGAACCTCCCAAACTTTTGGAAGGGGCCATGTGAACCATGTGGCGATGGAAGAAGCACAGACCTCCTCGGGCGTGGTACTAGGTATGTTCCTAGTAAATTGATGCAGTGCAGCTTTATTTGACTCTGGAGCTTCCCATTCGTTTATTTCTCGGAGTTTTGCCAAAGCACCAGTTTGAGTTGTTGCTCTTAAGTCTACCTTGTTGGTTCAATCCCGGCTCGTAACTAAGCACGAACCGTGGTTGTCCACAAGTGAAAATGGTCATAGAAGGAGTAGAATTTCTAGCCAACCTTATCCTTTTGGACACGGTGTCCCTAGATGTGATTTTGGGCATGGGTGGCTAGCTAACCACCATGCCATGTTGGATTGTAGTGGCAAAAGTATCTCTTTGACCAGCCCTAGTGGTGCCCTTTGTGAAGTTTTCGCCACCTCGGAGAAACTCCAAGGAGCCCTATCTTGTAGTGCTCAAGTTCAAGTTTTGGAGGATGTCCTCTGTTGTTAAAGAATTTGTGGATGTGTTCCTGATGAGCTCCCGGGAATGCCCCTGACAGAGACCTTGAGTTTGTCATAAACCTTGTCCTGGGGACCTCCCCATCTCCAAAAGGCCCTCAGATTGCATGTTGATGATCATGTGGAGTTGAAAAGCGGTTGGAAGACTTGCGAGCAAGGGTTTTATTAGACCTAGCTCCTCACCTTGGGGAGCCCCAAGTGATTTTGTGCCTAAAAGGATGGCACTCAAAGGATGTGTGTGGACTACAGAGCTCTCAATGATGTCACCATCAAGAACAAGTATCCTTTGCCAAGAATTGATGATTTATTTGATCAATTGAAGGGGTCATGTGTTTTCCAAGATAGATTTGAGAACAGATATCACCAACTTAAGATTATGAAGGAAGACATCCCTAAGACAGCTTTTTTTCAACTAGGTATGGGTTGTTTGAATTCACTGTTATGTCTTTTGGGCTGACCAATGCCCCCGCTTATTTCATGAATTTGATGAACCGAGTGTTCATGGAGTACCTAGACAAGTTTGTCATTGTCTTTATTGACGACATTCTAGTGTACTCCAAGAGTGAAGAGGAGCATATAAGCCATCTCTTTTCGGTTTTGGAAAAGCTGAGAGCTCATCGACTCTTTGCCAAATTTAGTAAGTGTGAGTTTTGGCTAAAAGAAGTGGTCTTTTGGGGCATGTTTTGTCAAAAGAAGGAGTGTCTGTCAACCTAGTAAGGTTCAAGATGTGCTCAATTGGGAACCCCTAGGACCGTGCCTCAAGTTCAAGTTTTCTTGGCATGGCCTATTATTCTGAAGGTTTATTGAAGGCTTCTCCCGGATTGCAAAACCTCTCACTCAGCTATTAAAGAAAGAAAAGAAGTTCCTTTGGACCTCAGTTGTGAGCAGCTTCCAAGAGCTCAAGAGAAAGTTGACCTCTCGCCCAGCTTTTGGTTCTTCGGATGTCGAAAGATTTGAAGTTTATTGTGATGCGTCAAAGCAAGGACTTGGCTGTGTTCTAATGCAGAGACGTAAAAGTGGTAGCTTACGCTTCAAGGCAGCTTGAAGCCTCATGAAGCAAACTACCCTACTCATGACCTAGAGTTGGTCTGCTGGGTTCATGCCTTAAAATTTGGCGCCATTACCTCATTGGTAATAGGTGTGAAATTTACATCCACCACAAAAGCCTAAAATACATCTTTACACAAGCGGATTTGAATTTGAGGCGAGAAGGTGGCTTGAGCTTATTAAGGACTACAATGTGGAATTCACTACCACCTGAGCAAGGCCAATGTGGTGGTAGATGCTTTGAGCGAAAAGTTTATGTCAATACTTTGATGGTTAAGGAGAGCCAACCTCGCCTTGTATGAAGAATTCTTGAAGCTTAGACTTGAGTTAGTGGAAGAAGGGTTTTTGGCAACTCTTGAAGTGCAACCTACCTTGCAAAAAGCAGATCAAGGCAGCCCAAGATGGAGATGCTAGCATCCAAGAGATTAAGACCAACATAAGAGAAGGGAAGGCTGCAAGGTTTTCTATGGATGACCTAGGTGCGGTTTGGTTTGATAAGAGGCTCTGTGTGCCCAATAACACGGAGCTCAAGGGTATAATACTTAAAGAAAGCCCATGAAGCTTTGTATTCTATACATCCAGGAGTTACAAAAATGTACCAAGATGTCAAGGAATTGTCTTGGTGGCGAAAATGAAGAAGGAGATAGCAGATTTTGTGGCCAAATGTGACACTTGCCAAAAGGTTAAAGCAGTGCACCAAAGACCTGGAGGACTTTTAGTGCCCTTACCCATACCCGAGTGGAAGTGGGAAGAGATCGGCATGGATTTTATTACTGGTTTACCTCGTACCCAAGCTGGTTTTGATTCTATTTGGGTCATAGTGGATAGATTAACAAAAATGGCTCACTTTATTCTGTGAAGACTACTTATTCGGAGACAAGCTAGCCAAATCTACATGGCAAAAGTGGTGTGCCTTCATGGTGTTCCAAAGAAGATAGTCTCGCATGAGGATCTCAATTCACCTCCAAGTTTTGGCAAAAGCTACATGATGCCTTGGGCACCGACCTCAACTTTAGTACAGCATACCACCCTCAAACAGATGGCCAAACTGAGAGAGTTAACCAAGTCCTTGAGGACATGCTGAGAGCTTGCGCTCTAGAAAGACAATCTAGTTGGGACAAGATGTTACCATATGCGGAATTTTCCTATAATAACAGCTACCAAGCGAGTCTCCAAATGTCCCCTTTTGAAGCTATTTATGGGAGAAAGTGTAGGACTCCTTGTCTTTGATGAGAATCGGGTGAAGGCCAAGTTCTTGGCCCGGACCTGCTGAAAGAAGCCGAGGATCAAGTGAGATCAATTAGGGAGAAGTTAAAGACGGCCCAAACTAGGCAAAAGAGCTACGCAGATGTTAGGCGTCGAGACCTAACTTTTGTCCCAGGAGACCAGGTCTACCTCAAAGTTTCACCTCTCAAAGGTATGCAGCGGTTCAGAGTTAGTGGGAAGCTTGCTCCAAGATTTATTGGACCCTTTCCAGTCCTTGCCCGAAGGGGTGAAGTAGCCTACCAGTTGGACCTCCCTCCTCAGCTTGCTGGAGTTCACAATGTGTTCCACGTGTCACAGTTGAAGAAATGCTTGCGAATGCCAGAGGACCAAATGCCTTTAGAAGCTGTGGACCTCCAAGAAGACCTCACTTACAGAGAGCACCCCATCAAGATTTTGGACGTGTCAGAGAGAGTTACCAGGAGCAAGACCACCAAGCTGTGCAAGGTGCAATGGAGCAACCACTCCGAAGCCGAGGCAACATGGGAACGAGAAGAGGACCTCAGGAAGGAGTTCCCCCACCTATTCCCTAGTTCAGCCTGAATCTCGGGGTCGAGATTCCCTTAAGGGGTGAAGGTTTGTAACGTCCCGTTTTCTTTTAAAGTCCTTGCCAAGTTTTCAAAATAAAAGTAACCATTTGGCTTTATTGAGAATCCAAAGCTTAACCTGAGATTTTTGAATCTGGAGAGTTCAATTGGAATTAATCAAACCTTAACTAAGCTCTTAGTTGGTGTTCCTTGCCGGTTGTAGCTCTCTGTTGTGTCTTTGCTGCTCTTGGGTTGCTGTGTCCCCGAGCCTCCCTGTGTGCCCTGGGTTTTGTCTTCTCTTTTAACTTCCTTTGTTGGCTTGAATCTCTTTGAGACTCAGACCTCCCCTTCTCTCTCTCTCATCTTTCTCTCTGTTCGGACCCCTCCGTGTTTGGGTTTTCTTGTTAAGAACCCTACTCGGGTTGGTGTTTCTAACCTCTTTGGTCTCTTCAAGCCACGCTTGGCTTTGCTTCTTTGGACCTCCTGTGGACCTCCCACGCCCTCTCGGAACCTCTCTGAGTTCTCTTGGGCGCTCAGAGTTCCTCTGGACCTCCAGTGCCCCTTTGGGACCTTTCTAGACCTCCTTGTGGCTATTTGGACCTCCCTTGTGTTCAAATAGACCTCCCTTTGTCCCTCAGAGACCTTTCAGGTCCCTACGGACCTCCTCCGTGTCCTTTAAGACCTCCCTTGTTGAGATCTAGCCACTCAGACCTCCCCTTGTTGAGATCTAGCCGCTTTCGAGACCTCCCCTTGTTGAGATCTAGCCGCTCAGACCTCCCCTTGTTGAGATCTAGCCGCTCAGACCTCCCCTTGTTGAGATCTAGCCGCTCGGAGACCTCCCCTTGTTGAGATCTAGCCGCCTTTAGGACCTCCTCTCACGGAGATCTTAGCCGTCAGGTTTCTCCTTTAGTGGGATCCAAAGGTCCGCACCTCCTCCTCAGGCCCAAGACCTCCTTAGCGCTTAGACCCTCTTTGACTCTTGTGGCTGTATCGCTTAAGGCTTTTGTAACATCCCAAATGTATAATTAGGGTTAATCAAGTATAATTATATGTGTAGAAATTAAAACTTTTTCTCACATCTTGAAAAACCCTAAAATCTCATGTGATTTTTGTCCAAGAGTTGTGTAATCCAAAAACACAAAGCTCTTGTTGACCAAAAATCAAACTCATTTTCCAATTATCTTAAATCTTGTGCCAAACATTTGGAATATATTTTCCTTGGTCCCAAAAACTGATATGGGACCCCTTCTGAAAAATATCATGAGTTATAACACTTGTTGATAATTTTGGAGGCAAAACAATCCTTTAAACAACCTTCATGAATTTCCTGAGAAAAATGCATTGCATAATAACCTCTGGAAATTTTATGCAAGGTTGATCTCATTGTCAGCAAGCTCCAGTTAAAATTTCATCAAATTTGGAGTTCATTTGCTATCTCAAATAATTCTGCTAAGTTTCAGCTGTTAAAACTAAATTTAAAAGCCTACACTATTCCTTGGGCTAGCCCTATTCAAAGCTGGTCCAGCCCAACCATGTCTGCACCTCAGCAGACCTCATCTCCACCTTGATCAGGTCACGGCCGTTGGATTTACATCCAACACCACGACCTCCTCATGATCAACACCGCGAGGACCTCCCCACCTCATGAGGTCATTGCCGTTGGATCAGTGATCCATGGTCATGACCTCCCCTGTGTGTTAAACCTCAAAGACCTCCTCGAGCTGTTAAACCATCGCAGCGAGGTCATCCCACCTTGTTGAGGTCGTAGCCGTTGGATCAAATCCAACAGCCACGACCTCCTCCTCAACATACTCAGTCAGGTCATCCCACCTACGTGAGGTCATAGCCCTTGGATCCAAGATCCATGGCCCTGACCTCCTCCTCTCAACCTAAACTAAACAAACCTCCCACCTAACCAAGGTCGTAGCCATTGGATCAAATCCAACAGCTCACGACCTCCCTGCGTTATCAAGCACTCACAACCTCCCCCATCTTTTGTTGTGCACCGTTAGATTAAAATCTACGGTCACGACCTCCTTTTTGTCTCATGCGCACCAGACCTCCCCAGCGCACGTGAGATCGTAGCCCTTAGATCTAAATCTAAAGGCCATGACCTCCCTTGTGCGTTGCGCGAGCTCAGGACCTCCACCTCTTTTGATCGGAACCCTTAGATCTAAATCTAGCGGTCCTGACCTCCCTTGCCTGTTGCGCATCATATCGGACCTCCCCATCAGGTCAGTGCCCTTGGATTTAAATCCAAAGGCCATGACCTCCCCTCATGTCTTTTTGATCGCGTGCAGTTAAGTCCTCACCGAGGTCCGCACTTGCTTGGATGGAGATCCAACGCTTTGGACCTCCTGTCCCTTTTCCTCACGTGCGTTTTCGCGATTAAGGAAATCGGAGGGCCACGACCTCCCCATCCTTGATCGTGTGGCTGGGACCTCCTCCCAGCCACTTAAAACATAATGGTTCAAAAACCACATCGGAGGGCCAGGACCTCCCCGTGGGCTTATCCAGCGGTCAAAATGACCTCCCCTGTTCTTCTCCTTCCTTGGTCACGCGTGCGTGGCCCTGAGCAAGTGAATTAATGCCCACTGGCTTGTGTACCTTATAAACTCTTTCTTGACCAAGATTTAATGCAGGTCACCTTCCGCCTCTTCCCGCCCACGCAGACTGTCACCATGTCAACCTCGTGTCTTGTCCAAACCCTAGACCGAGCCATGGGCTAAGCTCACCATGAGCTTAACCCCACTGTGTGCCCGCTTCTCCCAAAGTATAAAACCCCATTGGGTTCCTCCCTTAGCTTCTTTGGCACACTTCTAAGCTCTAAGCTTGCACCGTGTCATTTGAGCTTTCTCTCCTCCCCTCTTGGTCGCCATTGTTGAGAAGCTTGAAGCTCCTCGGTGGACAAGGGTCCTCGAGTTTTTCCTCCTTTTCTCCTTGCTTCCATTTGTGCCCTACCCTCTCGGGACCAAGGCCTAACTTGATATTGTTGGGCATTTGCAGAGGGGGACAAAGTGGAGCTTGAAGTTGAAGCTTTGGTAGTGGAGCACCCTTCCTCCCGACACCGGTCCTCCTTCCTCGACCTCCTCAAAGACCTTAGGACCTCCTGTACTCCCGATAGTCCTTTAGCTGGGCACCCGATGTATGAGGTCGCGGAGCTTTTAAATTGGGCACCCGCTTGAATGTCGCGCTGAGCTTCCTTTTGCATTTTGGTTTCGCCGTGTGTTTGTCTTCGTTGTCCTCTCGGCTCGCATGGCGTTCAAAACGTCCGCCGCCGTTGAGAGGAGGTCCTTTGGGTGCGCATGGTTATTGCGGACCCAACGGTACCATTGGATCTCGCCACGAGGTCTACATCGCCGGCGATGACCACATCTTTTTCGCCGGTTTTGTTTGACACACACGGCAAAGCTGTTGTCGTTTTAGGACAGAAATCCTCCATGTTTAATGCGCTAATCATGTGTTCCAATCATTGTAATCATTGATGTCTTAACGCCTTTAATCCACCCTTTAATGTGCATTTAAGACCTCCCGGCGCGGACCTCCTTGATGTCCGCCACGCATTTATTCATGTCCAGCGCGTCTTGTGAAGTTAAGGCGCTGGTCTGGGACGCCCGGACCTCCTCCGAGGAGATCCGGGCGCCCAAGACCTCCCTTGCGCAATCGTGGCCGTCCAGACCTCCCTCGAGGTCTGTGGACGTTAGGACCTCCCTTAGACCTCCCTAGGTTGTCTCAAATGCTCATGACCTCCCGGGTAGATCTTGACCGTCAAGGTCCTCCCTCGACGATCTCGAACCATCGAGGACCTCCTTGAACATCTGGACCGTCCCAGACCTCCCCTGTGAGGTCCCGACGATGTAGATTTTCCTCGGGAGATCTTGATAGTTTGGACCTTCCTTTGAAGATCTCAACCGTTGAGGACCTCCCTTTAGATCTGGTCCGCTTCGGACCTCCTTTCTGTTGTGGTCCGCTGGATTTCCCATTCACGGCCCGACCTCCCCTCACCTCGCATGTGAGTTGCTAAGAGGTCCAGACCTCTGGACTTCACGTCTTGGCGTGCAGTGATGTTCTCTGGGAGGTCTTGAGCCGTTGGATCTGAGATCTGTGGCTCACGTCCTCCCATACCCTTGTGAGTTTAGAAATTCCAGTGAGGTCTTAGTTAAACTGAAATAAGGTATAGACTTTAGAATTTCATATCTCTTTCATTTTAATTCCAAATGAGGTCATTCAAATTGTGTTAGCTCTGTCTTGAACTTGACTTTAATCCAAAAATGATTGTAAGTTGAGTTCAGCTCCAGAGCACAGTTTGCCATTAGATTTTAAAACCAACTTTAAAATGTGCACTTAAATCAATGCTTAACTTGTAAAATACATAACTAATGCTCTATAGACTATTTTTGGGTGAGACCAACTTTGTTGGTTTCTCTCTTAGTGAACTCACTGTGAAAATTAGTTTTGAGCATGTTGCTGTTAGGAAATTGAGGACTTGTGCATTATAATTTTGTTCAAGTTCTTGTTTTTGAAAATTTGTAGAGAGTGCATATAGCTCCAAATGAGATGAACTCAATTGTGTTATTCATCTCATGAGGTGCTGGTTTTACAGTAAAATTTCAGCTTCACTTCTATTCTAGAAAATTTTGCGATGAACAGTAGCATATTTCTAATTAATAGGCTGAGCAGAATTGATTTCATCATATCTTTTGCATTGAGAATCCAAATCAATTGGTTCTTGTTGCTAAATTCATGATAAATCATTGTCTTGCTGCTGTAAAATTTTCATGGCTTTTGGAGTTCGTTTGTTGTGCTGTCTTTTTGGTTTTTCGTCGTTCTTATCGGTTCTTTCTCGCTTTTCGTTAGGTTTCGACATTTGTGGTGATCCCAGAGCGACCCTCTGCCACAACTTGGCCAGCAACAAGGCAAGCAGTTTGATCATTTCCATCATTGTCCCATTACTTTAAAGCTTAATATATTGTTTTACTTCTATGTATGCATGCTACTTTGTGTTAAATGTAAGCTAGCAAGCCTATAGTTGCATAATCTGTAGGAATTGTTTATCCTCTACTACCATGAGCCTAGGTTATTTGCTGTGGTGGGAGCTCGTTGGATGAGCTCTTATCACTTAGTAGTTTCGATGTAAATTGCTTAGACATGCTTAGTTATCGGTAGAAATGGGCGATCATCGACTTAGTCGATGGTCTTGATCACTCAAAAATGATTATTACTCCTATATGTCCAGCACTTGTGCTTTGATTAATTTGTAAAATCAAAAACTGAAAATAAAAGATTGATTTAGACTTGGGCATATTGGATGGATGGTGCGGTTTTTGGATGTGGTGGTATGCCTGGGTCCCTAAGGACCGAGTACTTGGGTCACTAAGCCAAGCGATTTCGCGTACTAACCACGCGAGGGGCATATGGAACCCCTCTTGACTAAGTACTCTAGGAGGTGTTAATTATGAGCGAGCTCGGTTGGTGTGTTTTCAAAACAAATGTATATGTATAGTGTGGGAGGGGAGCATTAGCTTCCGGGAAGGTTGTGATGTCTCCTTCTCCCCGTGGGTTGTGCAGCTCGTAATTAGCATTCATCCTTTGGAAAGGTCTCAGAGGACTTAGCCGTGCCGAGACACCTTCTAAGTGTGCGTAAAGGAAAGGCGGTCTCGGCGTGTGGGTACAAGTGGTACACCTCGCGGGGATAAAACTATTCGAATAGCCTCGTCCTAGGTTATGGACATGCTTGGTAAGGTCGTTCAAGACTAGACTACAACCTTTAATTAAAACTTGACATGGTTGGTATGAACGGGGAGTTCATGCTATTGTTGTGGTGACTTGGGTTAGTCACTTCCAGGATTGTTCTTGTTGTTGTTATTATGTTATTATCGCGTTGTTATTTCAACCATTAAAAATGCTTTGTCAAATTGCCTTCGATCTATTATGTTATTGCAAATAAATGTTGCTTTATGCTAAAATGAGTCCAAAGCCTCATCCACTTAAATAAAGCTTGCATGTAGCTATTTATAGTTCTGTTATCTCACACGTAAGTCTTGTGGAGTACTTTATGTACTCATCTGCCCGTGGTTGTGGCAATTTTTGTGGCTTTTGTGCAGAGGAAGAAGGAGAGCTCCAAGAGCCTCTCTTTTGTGCTACGTGTTGCAGTTTCTTCGACGACTAGCTTGGCGGTCCGGTCAGATGCCTAGGGGTTAAGGCACACTGATTGGCTTTGTGTTATAGCCATCTTTATGGCACTTTTGCTTCATTGTTATCTTTTTTGTAATTATTGCTATTTGGCCTAAGGGCCTCTCTTTTGTAATATCTATTCCATATTAATGTTAACTTCGGTTTGTTGCTTATGTTCTATGTGTTGTATGGAATTGATACATTCTTTTGTTGTGAGGTATGTATACCGCATGCAGGAAGTATACATCTCTCGAGACCGGGGTTTATTTGGTTGATAATACTAGGGTCAATCGGATGACTAAGTATTATGAGCCTAATAAACGTCGGGGTCTCACAAAAGTTGGTATCAGAGCCATACTGACCGTAGTAACGCAAGCTTGGTCGTCCTTAGGATATTTTGAAAACCTATTTTCAAAGCATCAAATGAGTTTTGAAAGCTTAGGTAAATTCTCGGATTTTATTCCTTACCTATCTTAGCTTTCTCTTCTCATCCCACTCTAATTTGAGTTTTAAAAGTTGTTTTCCTCTCTTCCCTTCTACAAAATAGTTGTTATCGATTAACACTGGGTTTTGGGAGAACCAATGAGATTGGCAAATTGAAGTGTGAGCTGCCCACTACAAGGTTTTGAAGTTCTGGAGTCGGTGATTCGACAAGGAGCTTGGATGCGAAACCTGGACAGCAAGCATCAAATTTCCGGACAGCGGTCTCAAAGGTTTCTAATTAGGATAGATAATGAGAGGTTAATCAACTAAAACTTGTGGGAATAAAAGGGTAAGATGTGATACTAGTTAGCTAAGTATCTAACACTTATTTCGCTGATTTAACCTTGCTCTTTAGTAGCATTAGCTCTCACCTTACAATCTGATTTTTAATCTTCTCGACCAATTACTCGTTCATTCAATACGGGTTAGTTGAGTTGAGAAGTTGAGCCTTCGTTTGGTGTTTCTTGGCTGTTTTAGAGTCTTTTAGAAGCTTTTTAAAGTTTAAATAACCGCTGATTTTGGCTTTCGTTTGGGGTGATATTCCATTCCCTAGTCGATCGCTTTTGCTTTCTTTAAGGCTTTGTTTTTGGGTCTAGTTGCTAACCAAATTTCATTGTAACAGATGGCGGGCCTTTTCGTAGCGGCCAAGGCGATCACTGGTCCGGACGAGCTTCCTCCTCCTCCGACCATGGCGAGTTCTTCTTGATCGGCGCAACCGCTGCGATGGCCGGAGAGTTCTCTTGGGCGTCATCGCGCGCAACACCACCGCACTTACGGAGCTTGAGGATCTCGGGCAAGGGAACATCCCATCACCCGTGGAGGACTCGCGGAGTTTCTTCGTACTCAGCCCCTACCTTTTCGGTCGAGGACCCTTTGGATGCAGACGATTGGCTTCGTCTTGTGGAGCGTAAGCTCGCGCAGTGTGATGCACGAGAAGGCGCTGCTCGTGATCGCACCACCGGAGGGTGCGGCTTTGTCATGGTGGGAGAGCTTTCGCCATGCAGCCCGCAGACCACACCGCTTCTTGGGAGGAGTTTCAGTCTTGCCTTCCGTCGGGCTCACATCCTGCCGGCTTGATGGAGATCAAGAAGCGAGGAGTTTCTTGCGCTCAAGCAAGGCGAGCTTCGATCATGGAGTATGTCTCTGAGTTCAACCATCTAGCTCGTTATGCTCCCCGAGGATGTGGCCACCGATATGGCTAAGGAGGCCAAGTTCAGCGTGGCTTGTCGAGGAGTGAAGGACAAGCTATCCATTGTCGACTTTCGATTTTCGGACCTTGGTCGACAAGGCCATCGTCGCCGAGCATGCGGCTCGAGAGCTTATGGACTCCATAAGCGCAAGTGGGAGGCCCATAAGTCATCGAGGCGATTCTTCCGTCCCCGCCGGGCGATCTCGGGTACCACTCTCACTCTTGGCGCCCAGAGATCACCCGCCTCCTCGTCCTTCGCAGGCCGTGTCTCGACCACGTGCACTGCGAAGTCGCCAGAGCGGCCCCGCAACCCGGCCGCCGGGTCACATGTTTCTCATGCAACGGAAGGGCATTATGCGAACCAATGCCCTAAGAAGACGAGAGCGACCCTCGTCCTAATGGAGGGCGCGGCAGAGGTGGTGCGGCTCGAGGACCGAAGATCGTCCGGCTACCCAAGGCGTGGGTAGTGGTCGCGTCAACGCCATCACCACGAGGAGGCTCGGGAGGCACCCGGCGTCGTGCTAGGTACACTTTCGTTAACTCTCATCCCGCCATTGTTTTGTTTGATTCAGAGCATCTCATTCATTTGTTTACGAGTCTTTTCTTTGCTATCGGAGAGCTTCTTTTCTCTCCATTGTCGGTCCCGCTACTCATTCGCTCTCCTGGTTCGGAGTTGAGAGCCGAATCTGAGTGTAGGGATGTCCCTATCGAGATCGAAGGCGTAGGTTTCTTAGCAAACCTTATCCTTCTCCATTCAGCGAGTCTTGATGTGATTCTTGGCATGGATTGGTTGTCCCAACACATGGGGCAAATCGATTCGCCAGAAGCTCATCTCTCTATCTAGTCCTCCCGTGGCGGGTGTTCGCACCGGTCGCTAGATCCGCATCTCTTCGCTTGAAGCGAAGCCGCTCTAGATATTAGCGAAGTCCCAACAGTTTGTGACTTTGTTGATGTCTTTCCCAGATCTTCGGGGATGCCACCCGTTCGAGACCTCGAGTTTGTCATTGAGTTGGCTCCTGTGCGCCCCTATCTCAAAGAGGCCTTATCGGATGCCACCGAGCGAGTTGGTAGAATTGAAGAAGCGCTAAGTGAGCTGCAAGAGAAGGGTTTCATCCGCCTAGCTCATCTCCTTGGGGTTGTCCACAATCTTCGTAAAGAAGAAGGGCGGTACTTCGCGATGTAAGTCGATTATCGCCCACTTAATGAAGTGACGGTAAAGAATAAGTATCCATTGCCCGCGATCGGCGATCTCTTCGATCAATTGATTTGAGCTCGAGTTTTCTCCAAGATTGATTTGAGAGTGGGATATCATCGAGTTGGATTCGACTGAGGATATTCC